>JAFELL010000483.1:0-36378 GCA_019059645.1 Caranx melampygus | reverse complement strand
CTGGGGTAAATAAAGTTGTGTCTGAAGGACTCAGAGAGGAGGACCTGCAGAAAGGGTCTCAGGTCAGATTTGAAATGGGGGCCACTGTGGTTTGGATGAAGCCTGAATGACATTGAGGAACGTGATTCAATACAGAACACAGCAGGTATTATAAACATGGGGGCATCGTACAGTGCAACTCTGCTGAACATTTATCACATGCTCTTCACTGATGATTAAAACATGTTAGTTCTGGTCTTTAAAAAAAACAGCAACACTTAGACCAGAACTGAAAACTCACTCACGGAACTGAATCCAGAGAGTTTAAACAGCCATCAACACATCATCCAGCACCTCGTGCTCCACACCCTTGAAGTGTGTTCACACACAACGTGAAGGTCATTTTAGGAAACAGACGTCTTTTGGATGCAAATGTGCAACAGCACAGGCTGATGCAGTGTCTGTGTGTTTTGAAAATGAGATTAAACGCCGCAGAGTCTGAGACGTCAAACACACAGAAACAAATGGAGAATGAGAGAAGCTGGTGGACAGTGGCAGAAAGACACATGGGCTCATAATGAGTGTTGTGAT
The DNA here is from genome assembly GCA_019059645.1 of Caranx melampygus. Taxonomy (NCBI): domain Eukaryota; kingdom Metazoa; phylum Chordata; class Actinopteri; order Carangiformes; family Carangidae; genus Caranx; species Caranx melampygus. The sequence continues at coordinate 35,808 of JAFELL010000483.1, read as the reverse complement.
CAGTCAGTGAGTTGATGCTGCAACAAACAGCGAACACAGAAATGTGTCTACGTCTTAATGCACAGTGGACTTCATCTGCTGCAGCTCAGTGTTTTGAAAATTCATGAGATTATTCTGGGTCCAGATGCAACGATGCATCTTGAATCTTAGTCGAGGCTCCACCAACAGTGTTAAAGAGTGTGTGTGTGCATGTGTGTGGTGTGTGTGTTTGTGTAACTGAGCTGAGCCATCTCTTGGCTACAGATACATGAAGTATCGTGTATGTCACTGTGTAGACATGCATCCACCAAATGACAAACTAGGCCTGTGTAAAATGTGCCAAACTTGTTGAGCAGTATGTTGGCTGTGTGTGTGTGTGTGTGTGTTGGCTCCTCAGCTCCTGATGAAAACCTTCACACTGCTGCCGTGACACGTTGCCTTCTGGCAGTCAGATGGCATTATGTTGCAGGCGAGAGTGAGGCCGAGCCTTGTTTGTGTCCTGAAGCGTCCCGGTGCCGGGGGCCATCACTGTCAGTGCGCTGACATGACAGCATGTGACAGCACAGAAACACTGCAGAGGGGCCACGTACATCACTTTCCTGTCGTGCAGATGCTGCTACAGTACGACTCAGGGCTCGGGAATCATCTCTCTTGCAGATGCAAAATCACCGATCGGTTTTTTATTCATAGCAGGCGGGATTTAACGAATGCACCGCGTAATGTAAACTGATGTTTATACAAAACTGTCTGATTTGCGGAGCAGGCGGTTCGTTCTAATATGTTGGTGAGATGCTTCTATAATTAGATCATGTTGGAGGAGCAGTCCAGTCATGCTTTGACGAATCCTCACAATCACATCTGATCTTGTTTGCAGCAGAAGTGAGCGGTGGAAAGTTAAAATATTGAGGACATGAGTGTATCGCTCTCACATCCTGACATGTTTGTGGCCGGGGGCCCCTGGGGGTGGTAATGGTGGTGGGGGAGTCGGGGGCCGATATCTAATCCTGCACAAAATGCAGAAATGGAAAAACCCGGCGACATGATCCGATTTTCTCTCCGAGTGTTTTGAATTTGTGGACGACGAGTTCTGTTTCCACCAAAAGGATTTTGAGGAAACATGATGAGTTGATTAATTGATGACTGAATAGCGAGTGTTCACCAGTGCTGGTCACACTTTACACAAATATAAAATATTGATCATCACTTTGACGACAATGTGCAGCAGTAATTAAACACTCAGCCACTGAACCACAGACAAACCAGAGCAGTCTTTGACCTCTGTGTCTGAAAGTGCAGCTTCCTCTTTCCAATGGAAAAAAAAAAACAAAATCCACAACGCTGCACAATAACAGGGGCTCCACAAAATCTCTGGGTCATTCACCCAGATTTCTGATCCTGGCTCAGTTGTTTGTTGTCACAGCAACGTCACCTAGCAACAGCCTGATTGTTGTCCTCTGAGTCAATAGAGTCAATTGTCTGGAGTCAATAGAGGATCCTGCGGCGAGCAGCTTGAAGCCGATTGATCTCTTTTCTGCTTCGTCAGGATCGCACCGACTTTTATAAAAACACTCGTGACAAAAGATAAATAATACTAATATTCATGAAGAGCATTTCCCAGAAGCCCTGGATTAGCTACTGTAGGTTGAATGTCACCATCACAACAGAAGACAATAATGGATGGTTGTTATTGTTGTTAGTGATACAAGTTGATGCAACAACATCTTGCATGTTATTTTGTCTCAGACAGGATTAGAACTACAGCTCCAATAAAACTGCATAAAGTCAACAGGAAACAATAAACCAGTCTGGACCAGCAGAAACTGATCGACCCGTTTCTGCTTCTGCAGCCCTCCCCTCTCCACCTGTTGTGAGTCTGTCTCTCCCTTGTATCTGAGCTGCTCCATCCTGACACTGTTACCTCATAGTTTTGGGAGTTTTTCCACTTTGATCCACATGAACAGCGGCTGGTAGCTGATCTCATCGAGGGGCCGAGGGTCAAACACATTCCTGTACCACTCAGCTCTCGACACACGTTTCACACGAATCACATCTCCAGCTCGTTAAAATAACACGATTACATTCTGGATCATAAAAAAAAATAACTGTCTGTACTTTCTAATCAACAACAACCTTAACTGATTGAACCTGATCGTTTGTATATTTAATGAACGCAGGAGAACTGGGTGAAGTTCATGATTAATTAACAGTGAGACTAAATGAGTAATGAGCAGGTGAGGAAATCTCCCATTTTGAGGGTGGAGTTGGCAAAGTTCCTGAAACTTGAGTTCAGGTTCAAGGTGATGTTCTGACGGGGATTTGGAAATTCAGACGAGTTCAGTTACTTAAAAAAAAAGGTTTCAGACAGAAGAGGTTAAAACGTTTTGTATTCAGAGTGAGTGAGCGCAGACACTTTGAACCAAACCCGACAAAGTGATGTTTATGAATCTGTTGTGAGCTGCAGCTTCAGTGTGTTTGTTAATTAACTAAAAATAAGAAGCTAAAATCATCACATACACGTGTATTGTGCTGAGCTGCTGTGGTGAATATTTAGTCACAGAAAACAAACCTCTGGAGTTTCTTATCTTCAGAGGAGCTGATGAAAGAAACTCAGAGAGAGTCTGTGTTGTGGATCAGAGGCTGCTGCTGAGGTCAGGTCAGAATAAGTGCCGTAACACAAACAAGTTACACTCCGTCTTCTTCCTCTTCTTCTTCTTCTCTTGTGTTTTGTTTTGTTTTGTCCAGACGACATTTGTTGGTCTGAATGAGCTGCTGAGGAACCACAAACTCCTCTCCACCAGGGCTCACGTCGATACCAATCTTAGTGAGTAAAATGTGACAAATATGCATCGGAGGTTCAAAGTTTTACTGTTTAACAATAGATAACGTTCATTATTGAACATGGCCTCAGTGCAGCACTGCAGTGAACTCTTAGAAAATATGAATATAATAAATAAACCAAACAACAAAAGGTCAAAAAGCCTGTATTGAATAATTAAACAGTGTATTTTCACGGCTACAGTCAGTCCTACAGGTCTGTGTGGAGCAAACCTATGTACATGAGCAAACCTATGTACATGAGCTCAACACAAACTGAAGGAACACAACACAAACTCTTCTTGTTTCTCTTGAGTGAATCGACCAATGCAAAGATGTCTGTAGTTTCACCTGCACTGAAAGGGTCGAATCTGGCTCTAGTTTCTAACCAGCAAAATCTAAGTGTGTCTATTTGTGTTTTTTAAACCTTGTGCACCTCGAAGCTCTGACTGCACCAACAGCATCACACACACACACAGGTCATGGCTAAATGTAACATGTTTGATTTGGTGCAGCTGATATTTTCTTTATATTTTGCAACATACTGAACCTGCATCACAAAGCTCCAGATGTCAGAGTCGGACTGAAACTCTCCTGTCTCTTCAGCCCATGTGTCTTCTGTAAAGTCATTGATGTCTCCACTTTATTTATTTGATATTATGAATGGAGAGATGAGTCAGATCTGCCAAACATTATGATTGCAAATTTAAGCCCTTCTGGGGGATCATCACAGCGTCTAATGGTAATCTCTACAGATGTGCAGACGGCTGAAGAAATCTCTAATTAGGAAAAAAAAAAGATGAAAAATAATGACTCATGTCTGAACCCCTCCTCCTCCCCCCCGTCTCACTCCATCACTGCAAAACACTTGTATTTTCGGTTGTTAAAGTGCACGGTCACCATTCACACCACTCACACCACTCAGCCTGTTGCTCAAAGACACTTCAGCAGAGCAGATGCTCCGTGTCGAGGGGCTCAGGCCACGACCTCGCAGCTGAAGAACACTCACTTTAATCACTTTACTGCGTCCTGACAGTGGCTGCAGCCTCCACCGCTCGTCCTCATGCTCCTGCTGTTGCAGAGCTTGTGGGCAGAGCTTCATTTTTTAACTGTGACATTTTTATTCTTTTTTTTTTTTTTTTTTTGGTGCCGTTGAATTGAACCCAGGAGAGTCGCCGGCCTTCGATGTGTTCAAGGTTAAAAAATCACCATGACCAAATTCAAGCAAAGCCCTAAACTCTGTGCTCGTACTAGGCCACTGTAAGAAGAGAAGGCTGCAGTGCTGGTTAACGGAGGCCGACTTAACTAAACAAAGGGCTGAGGAGACACGGGCTCATAATTTCTTGACATTTCCACTTTAGCTGTAAAATGCTAAGAAGGCTCAGTGTGCAGTGTAATCCACTGGCACTGATTCACCATGCTTGTAATTGGTTCTTGTTTAGTTTAATAGGCTGTAATGATGTTAATGGGCTTTTGAATAAATTATAAGCAAAAAATGATGGTATCATGTTTTAATTTGTAGAAGTATGTTAATGTAAACATTAGTCAAAGTGATTATGTTGGACTCTTTAATGTGGCTGAGTTCTGGGTGGAAGGAGCCATGTTGGGTCACAGTGACGACATAAAACTGATCACATCGTCTATCTGTGTATTGATCGCCTCGACAAGCAGCACTTGACTTCAGTCAGCTGATCAGAGTGTGTGTGCACATGAAGCCCAGTTATACAGATGAAACTGTGGCATTTTGTGACACAGCCTATTTATATTTGACCTTAAATATCAATAATGCCACTTGGAGTGGAGATAACTTCAGTGTCTGGGAAACGTTAAGTCTCCAGGAAACAGTGAAAAAGTCACAAACACAAGAACAAAGACTGAATTTAAACCAAATCAATAGTTTGGCTCTTTCTCTAAAAGTTTATGTGAGATTGCTGAGCATTTAACCCTAAAAAGCTCCATGTTGTGTGTGTGTGTGTGTGTGTGTTTGCTCCTCACAAGATGAAAGACATTTAAAAAAAAAAAAAAACCCAAAATGTCTTCTGCTTTATAATTCCTCTGATGCACTTCACCAGGCGCTTCGATCTCTCGCTTTGTCCTTGGTTAGAAATCTTTTGAAGTTTCTCCTCTTCACTTTCTTTCATGTCTACTCGTCCTTCAGTGAACGCCACAGTCCCTCTCTGCCTCTGTGCTGCACCAAACACACACACACACACACATGGTGGACTCTCTTTTGATGAGAGTTAAATAACAAACATGAGGTGAGACCTTATAACCTGAGCTGTATGAATCTACCTTGCAAATTTGCGCCCTGATGTCTCACCTTTGATCACTCCTGCTGCAGTGAGACATGCATAAGCCAGCGAGGTGAAGCCAAAACACGGCAGCCATGATCCCTGCCGATGGGTTTCCCTGGCAACTGTTACTTTCCCTGAATTAATGCCAGATTTTTTTTTCTCTCTCACCAGTCTTTCTCTGTTGTCTGAACTCCACCTAGGCACGGTTTCTGGAGAGGAGAGGATTCACAGACACTAATGAGAAACACTTTCCAACAGGGAGCTGCTGCTGCACAACAGCGGCTGGCATCATCTCCCCAGCCGCGCTCAGCCACGGGCGTGAAATGATACAGTTACAGCTGCACAAGGAGCTTAATGCACCTCCTCTATTCTCCAGTGATGCCCGACACACACCGAGATTAATTATACAAAAAAAGACGCTTTAAAATCCCATCAATGTGTTAGATTATTGTTATTATTATTATTATTAATTAGTTGGGGTGAAAATAAGTTCCTCGTAGCTGGAGGCGACTGGTTTCTGATGTGTTTCCATGTTCACTCGTGTCCTTGGGCAAAACACTCCTCACTCACTCCATGTGAGGCTGATACACACTCCAAGCTGAACTGGTTTTAAAAACATGTCAGACCACAGACATGAGGACGGTGTGATGCTCTGAATACAGACACGTCACCTGGACGTGAGACCTCAGACACTCACATGAACAAATGTGACGTCAAATATGGCGGACGACCCTCGTCTGTCTTTCCTGAGACATTATGAAGGTGCTTGTGTTGTTGCCATAGTCACACCTGATGCTCTGCTTTTGGTATTTTTGCATCTGACTCAGTTGGTGGCCATGTAAAAGTACGTAACATCCAACTAGTGACGCTTTCCGATCTGCTCGCTCTCATTGGTTGTTTCCTGAATTTCAGTCAGAGGCACCCTGTAAACAATGGTACTGGACACAACACACACTTGAGGATTATATGGACAAGTGATTACCTGTGACAAGCCTTGGATTAGGCCACACCCCCGATCATTGTAGTAGTAGGAGTGGCAATTGTCAGAGTCAATATGATTATGATACTGATGATATCATAGCTACTCTGCAGCCATTTTGCGACATCCTGATCGTTGCATATATCGTGATACACGACCTTTGTGCTGAAGGAAAACCTTGTCATCTTCAGTTTTATCTAAATGAGATAAAGTTCTCAGTCTGTTCATCTCACTTCAGTTTGATTCTTGTAAACTGAGATTATGTCTGAAAAAACTACTCTAGTACCAAAAACTTGGATCTGTATTTGCAATTTATAGAATAAAAGATCGATACTTGGCAACAGTGAATCGATACTGGCAGGCGCACTATCACGATACTTTGCTGTATCGATCATCACCTCACCAGTGATGTGCAGCCTCAGGAAAAAGTCTCAAACTCTAAATCTGATAAAGACCCTGCACCTCTTTGTGAACGTCAGAATAAAACTTCATCCACTAGTTGAGATGTTGAGGTATTTCCGTCGTGTCTTGAATGTTCAGTTGTACTGATCTTCTTTATTTTAAAGTCTCAGCCCTGTCGACTGCAGCGATGAATAAATGAATAAACCAGCCAAACACTTTACATACAGACTGTGAGCAAACAGAGAGATTACAGCAGAGTCTCAGCTCGGGCACGGGGGGGGGGGGGGGGGTCACACTGGTCACTGATTAACAGTATAATAATGTCCCAGCATCCATCACTGCTGCAGCAGGTTGAACAGAAGACACTGCTACTTCTTCTTCTTCCTCATTCATATCATTAAACTTTTCAACCTGCAGCTGTTTCCCGGCAGCGAATCAGTCTCCTCTCACATCAGGTGCCAAACGCCGCACAACTGCAGTTTCCATTAAACTCCTGTCACATCTGAACAAAGGAGGAGCGAACGTTTACATAAGAGTCCGTCACCTGTGGCTGAGTGACAAAGGGCGTCACGTAGCAGCGATGTTACGTACTCTCAGTCTGGAAGCTGTTTGAGACTGATGCATGTGCATCAGTCTCTGTGTGTGTTGGCATGTAGCAGTTGTGTGTTGGTGAGAGTGAGGGTAGGTGTTGTTGGGGGGTGGGGGGGTGGCGGCGGCTTCAACACTGCAGTGAAAAGCCGTTACAAAATGTTGGAGAGAATATGTCACTGTTGATTTGCTCCGTGTGGGTGTCGCTGATAGACGTTTGTTGCTTCTTTGTTAATAACACCTCCTACGAGCTGGGGGAGAGCGCACGCACATCTCTGACAGCTTCGTGCAGACAGTGAACGCATCACTGGACTGAATCAGACATTCATGAACTGATGGGAGACGTTTAAATCATGTGAAACACTGTGGACGTGTTTGCTAATTACACAGCAACATGATGCTCAGTTATAACAGAGGTGCTTCTGGGGTCAGACTGACGCAACAGGCACATTGGATTCTGGGTATTTACGTCAGGAGTGTGTGAGCCGTTTGTAGTGATGGTGTGTTGAAGATATTGATGATTATATGAGATCAAACTAAGTCTAATCTTTCAATATTTTTTATTTCTTTCATCCAAGAAAGTTTCTTTTTACAGCAGATCTCTTTGTTTTGTTCCTTCAATGATCAGGTCAGAGGTCAGATTCAGGTCATTTCACTGGATTGAATCTGTACATCTTTAGCTTCTTGTCACAGTTTTTTGCTTCAAAATGACTGAAATGATCAGTAGATGAACAAAGGTAGTTGCAGTTGTTGGTTGTCTTTGAGTTGGTTAATGGTTAAAGTCATTCATTGAACACATTCACAGCTTTAAGCCTGTCAGATGTGGTGATGTTGTTATAAACTGAGCAGCTGCTGATTCTGGACTCTGGGATGAAACGAAGTGAAGACGTCAGCTCTGCTCCTCTGAGTGTTTGACTCTCTGTTCTCACACTCTATAGACAAAACATTTACAATCATGAGACAGTAATCGATTGTAGGAATAACAGTCCAGATGTGACGGTGAACAACTGCACCTGTGTTTTCTCTGCACTTCACTCTGACATCGACGCTGCTGCTGCTGCTGCTGCTGCTGCTGCTGCTGTTTTTATCTCGTGGTTATCATGTGAACTGTCTCTTTAAACACCGACTACAAGATTTTAGAAGATAATTTTATCTCTCTCTTTTTTTTGCAGTTTTTTTTTGCTCCAGGATTCAGTGATTCATTCCTGAAATGTCTGCTGGACGAAGGCTAACACCGTGGCTCACCGCAGGCTGAAACATCCACCCAATATAAACAGAGCTGCACTCCGACATCTGCACCACCTCCAGTCACAAACCACCAGAGTGGAAACGATTCACAAGATTTTTTTTTTCTCACTTGTCTTATAGATGTTAATGTGACTCCAAGTTATGTTTCCCATCAGCGAGCGAGTGGCGTGGTGCAGAGGGAACTCCTGTTCACATGATGCTGCAGAAAAGATAAATAATAATAATGATAACAACCTCCCAGAGCTTTTTGCTGCAAACCAGCCGGAGAACATCCAACCACATCTGACAGATCAGTGTTGTGCTGAACATCATCGCATGTGCACTGCTGCTGTTAATCAGCAGATGGCCTTTCCTTACGCCATCTAGAACATAATAATCACCCCCCCCCCCTCCTCCGGGTGTTTTCTAATCAAAAGAATAACAAAACTATGGTTTGTGATAAAGTGTTTACAAGCAGCTGAGCTCCTTGTGCACAGATCAACAATTTCCACATGACTTCCACTCTCACTGTTGCATCATTTGGTTGAGATGATGCACCCATGAATGAACTGACTGCTTCACTGGGCAGTGGTCTGTCTGTCTGTCTGTCTGTCTGTCTGTCTGTGCTCCATATAGGATTAGCCCCCTGAGTGCTGGTGACAAACTGGAAAACTAAAAGGCCAACCACATATGGCGCAGGGGCTTATGGGATTACCCAATTAACAAGGTGACTTAGAGAAGCTACTAATCTGCAGAATGTTCCGCTGTAGTGTGGACACAGACTGTGACGCAGGGAGGGGAAGTGCATCTTTTAAGCATCCACTGCCCAATTAAACACACACACCTCATGTGTGTTTGGTTAAGCAGTCAGCTCTAATTGTATTAAACGTTGAGCCATGCGCTCTAGGGGATGGGTGGGGGGCGGGGTGCACCGACAAACATCCACACTCTCATCCTGACAAACAACAACAACAAAAACTGTGTGTAAAACCTGCCATGGATCACGTGATGCCGTCAGCAAGATCTTCATTATTCGTAATTATGCCGACGCAGCGCGCGCCGCGGGCAGACGCAACCACCTCCAAGTGCTGTCAGCTCTGCGCGCAAATCAAAACGCGCGCGGAGGAGCGACGTGACGCACAGATCTGAGAGTACACCGACACAGGCACCGGACCTGCGCTCCTTTCATTCACATCCACTCCTGAAAAGTCATTTCAACACTGAAGCGCGCAGGAACAAGTGGAAGTGGACATGACGGAGACACGTCCAGGTCCGAGGCCAGTCCAGCTGGATATGAAAGGATCCAGGATCCAGGATCCTTTTTAATATCTGTGAATCACTTAAAACACTGTTGAGACAATCTCACGCTCCCTGAAGTGTGTGCCACCTCCCCGGTGTGCCCCCCCCCACCCCTGAAACCAGCCCCTGACTCTCTCCTCGGGGGTCTCTTACCTTGCGGGAAAGCGCTGGGCTGCACCACGTACAGAAAAGTGTGCACCATGTGGAACAGAATCCCAATCGGTCCCGGTTCGTAGTGGGCCAGAGTCTCGTAAACTCCCGCAGGCACATAACCGAAATCCAACTTTCCCGGCGGGGGGAGTCTCCGCGGCTCCGTCTCCTGCTGGAGTTCTCCGGACGCTGGGAGCAGCTCCAGCAGCACCAGCACCAGCAGCAGCGGCGGCGGCGGCAGGAGGATCCCGGGCTTCCACATCGTGTCCTAGCCGAGACCCCGACCGGTCGTCAAACTGGGGTTAGATGAAGATGAGCGTGTGCCGGAAGGTGCGTGCCTGGTGCTTCTGCTCTTCCTTATCAAACGGGAGGGCGCGAGACTGAAGATAGAAAAAAAAAGTGTCCAGATGGAAGGACGCAGCTTTTTAAGTGGCGCTGCCCGCGGAGAGACTCTTCACGAGCATCGTTCCCCCGCGCGCTGAGGCTCCCTGACGGACGCAGACGGGTGATCTTCTCCCCCTTCTCCGCTCTTCAGTCCCATCGAGATGAGCGCGCCTGTCGCTACCACTCCAGCATCTGTGCGTCACGGGAACGGGCGGGGGTGCGCGCCACCGCCGCCGCCGCCGCCGCCGCGTCTGCTCAGGGAGGAGGACACCGGTCCAGAGGGAAGCGCTCCTCCTGCCGGGAGAGGAGGATGGAGAGAACAGCAACAGCTTGTATCTCAGCTTCTCTGCTGCCTCCTCAGCAGCCAGCACTCATCACAGTGGGTCAACTGGGCGGACTGGGAACAGTGGGCTGCCTTGTATCTCCAGGATCTTTCACATGTTGTACATCAACACCAAAACTACACTGTATGTGACCTCTGTGACCTGGGTTCAAAACTTTACACATGTAAACACAATATGTAAACTGTCAAAATAAAACTCTTCCACTTATTCCAGAGGGAAACAAAGTGGATTTTCCTCCAGTACAGGTGCCGTGCACCTGGAGTGATGTCACAGGATAAAGTTTTATACAAAACTCATGATCATGTTCTGGAAAACTCACTGTTTTATGATCAAACAATAAATTCTTAGTCGATTCATTGATGATTTACAGAAACTGCCACATGGCCTAAACCCTTCTCTTCATCTCTCCCTATAACAGGTGGTCTGCCACCCCCCTCGACCTTTGACCTCTTCTCCACCCAGAGGGCAGACAGAGGATACTTGAGGTGCGGCCCACAGGTGCTTTGTGATTGGTGGAACGAGGAGAAGCAGGTGGGGTTTTCCTTTCTCTGCACAATGACATCGTTTGTCCTCTCTCTGTTATAACACACAGGGGCCCCTGGCTACTGGCTCCTGGAGACAAGGGGCCCACCTGTTTGGAAAAGCCTTTGATCCACTCTGTTCATTGATCACACACTCGTTTAGACCTGCAGAGGGGCAGATGGGACTTGTACCTGTGCAGCCACTTTTTTTCTATTCACTAGTTGAGACAAAAGAAAAATAATTTCAAAATAAAAGTTTGCACATAAACGTTTCTGATATATCTTGTCACTTCCACGTTGTTGTTGTTGTTTTTTTTGCTCTTGTTAGGTATCCTCACACCTGTATGACATCATCTCATCTCATATGATCTGGAAGCTGGACTCTCTCCAGACTCTACTACGACTGCAGGCCTGTGTTGAGGCGACTTCCCAGTAGTGGTGACAGAGCTGAGGCTCGTCTCAGTCAGTCCTCAGCAGCGTAAGGAGATTAGCCCTCTAAGAATGTCTGCTGCAGATTTACTCTACCTGACCTCACTTCCTCAGCAGATACTGTGCAGCTCTGCCTTGGGACAGGTGAGGTCACTGCTGCTGTAAAACCTCGGCTTACTGGCAGTAAAAAAGACCTCGACAGCTTTAATCCTGTGTTTGATATGTTTCCAAAAGCAGCGAATACACCAGATTCATATACGGCAGTCTGCCTAAAACAGCAAACGCAAACTCAAGGTACGTACAGGAATACTTGATTCTTCCTGATCTTTCAGCCGCTCCACATGGTTTTCATCAGCAGATGGGAGTTTTCTCTGTTGACCTACGAGTTCAGGAGCTGCCCTGATTTCATTCCCGACATTTTAAGACGCCTGGTTTTAAAAGATCAACATCAAATCTCATTGTGGACGTTCACAAGGACAGTCCCAACTCAAGGGCCACTTTCCCTGAGCTTTCAGCTTCATCACACAGACATTGCAGTGGTATAGTATAGGATTTATATAGTGTAAATAAATCTACACTAATCTTTAAAAAAAGATTAGACATTAGACATTAAAACATGTTTGTACAAGGACGTTCAGATGTTTTTTGTTTTGCTCTTACAGAAGAGTGAGTGTCCAGACAGACACTACGGAAAAACCTGAACATAACATTTCATAGTTTCCTCATTGTAGTTTCTAGACTTTAAAGTTTTATGAGATGTAAAGTCTTCATTCAGCAGGTTTTCCTGTGTCTCCAGGTTTCCAGACTTGTAAGTAAGAACCCTGTAATGCAGAGGATGCAGACAGGTCAAGTGACTGAGTTACTGATGGACAAGCACCAGACACTGCGTCAGGGGAAGTGAATAAAACTTACTGACACTTTGGCTGAGTGAAAGTGAAGTCGTGGTTTCACATCTGTATGAAGTTTTTCTCCTCGTGACTCCAACTTCACCAAGTCTGAGGCTCAAAATGAATACGCCCCCCCCCCCCCAAAAAAAGTGGAGCTTTTAAAAGACAAGGAGCGACTCAGATATGAGGTATCATCAAAATAATTCAAGTGCGTAGTTAAATGAAAGCAACACATGTAAGAAACCAACTTTTTATTAATCCAAAAGAGCATTTTCATACATTATCAAGGTAGGAATTAAATAAGGAACCAAACTGATGAAACAAAGCAGGCAGTGTACTGGACCATCGCAGCTTGCATAAGAACACTTTTTTTTTTTTTTTTCTTTTTGCCTCATCTCCATCGGCTCGTTTTAAGCTCAGCTGGGTCCAGTTGTGGTTCGGTCCGGCACCAGTGGGGGTGGGGGCTCGACCGGCTGAGAGTGGAGACGCTGAACCACAACGAGGCTGAAGCTCAGATCAGTGGAGACGAGACATGTTGACAAAACCACATGAAAAACTGAGAGGAGTCAGATTTCACGCTTCAAAAAACATCATATCACAACTGGCAGCTCCAAAAATAGAACTATCTTCCTTATTACAACGGTAATGAACGTTATAAAGATTTTTTTTAATTAAATCAAAGCTGATATGTGTAAACACTATTTACATCTTTTCTCTGCTTAAAGTAAAATATGAGGCTCCACTTTACATAGTGACAACTTGAATTATATGATATGCTTGACGTATTATTATTATTGACAGGGCACTGAAGGACCTGTGTAATTGAGAGCGACATGAAGAGTGCAGCAGAAAAATAAAATGCAGTCATTTTCAAGCCTAATATTTCTATATAGTACCAGATGCTACATAAATTATTATTATTAATAACTGATTGTAAGTTGACGTATTTGGCTGCAGGAACTTTATGTCCTGACTGATTCTAACACTCTGACATATAATGTTAGGAATAATATATTGTTGTTTACACTCCATTACAAACAGATGAGTGACAGATGATATATACCTGGCCTATTATATATTGTCTCTGTAGATTTATTATTATTGCAATAAAACAAAAGTTTAAATCACAAGGTCAGGCAACCAAATGTAAAACACACATGCAAAAAAAAAAAAAAAAAAAAAGGCATTCAGTTGTGGAAATATTGCTTCTAGTCCTCTAACATGTAAACATTGGAACATGACTTGAGTCGAATGAGAAACGTGACCTGTCGTATTTAAGACAAAACGGTCCATCAGTGCAAACATTCTCCAGAACGAAAGAAATAAAATTAAATATAATTTATCAAACATAATCACACTTTTTTTTTTTTCTAATGATTATCTGCATTGTTATTGATTAAGGAATAATCATTTGTCACCAATATATACTGTATGTAATGTATAGAGATATATTTATCTTTAACAATTGATTTAAATAATGTACTTTAAGCCAAAGGAAACTCAGATTATCTTCAGCATCTCTATGCTTATCAGGACTGTAACTGCAGATGTTTATCTTTGTTTTTTTAAAGGACTCAGACCGTGAGCAGCAGCGGCGGCGGCAGCAGCAGCAGTTTGAGTTTGTGCCGGCTGAATTCACCAGCATTTGACCAGCAGCTTCTGTTTAATGTCGTTTGCTTGCTGGTCCTTTAATGAAAGGTCTCTGAGCTGCTGAGGGCGACTGTGTGTGGGCCACAAATGACTTTATCTGCTGGCTGTGTGAATGAAAAGCTGCACCTAAAGCTGTTCTTTTAAAAGTCACCGTTGTGAGGCGTGTTTCGTCACAGCGTCACGTGATGCTGAGAGAGTGAAAAGGTGCTTCGCTTTTAAAATGCAAACTAGTCCCACTGAGGTATAAACTTGAATCTTCATTTGAACTGAGCGTTGAATGGAACGAGCAGCGGTGCGTCAACTCTCAAACCAACAGTGTGTCACTTAGTGAAAATGTTTCCCAACCTTTTTTTACTCAGGACCATTTCAAACAGTGTCAGTTTGTAGCCCAGCATCACCAGTTGTGTGTGAACTGGTCGAGACCTGTGGAGTTTCTGTTACAGTTAAATATTCTTTTTAGAAACACAAACTTTAGGAATCTTTAATCACCTTGCAATCTAGTAAATATATCTCATGTCCTGAGCCGCAGGTTGGGAGCCACTGGCCTGAGGCTCCTTCAACAAGGAGCCTCTTCCACATTTTAAAATTGGTTTGATGAGGGAAAAGGAAACAGCTGATGCAGAGCGAAGTGACACATTTGTTACCTTTTACACAATAAAGTTTGGAAGTTTGTTTTCTGCTGCTGAGTGAACTGAGAAACTTTTCTCCTTCTGGTCCCAGTGCTCATACAGGAAGTGCTTGTGTGCTCACACATACGTATGCTGCATCACACACTCTTACTCTAAATAGTAAACCATCCTGACGCCTCCACACACACACACACACACTCACACAGGCACATAACAACTGGGCTGCCACACTCACACCATCTCTCTCCTGCTGTAAACTCCTGCTGAAGTTTTCTTTGACAAACTTCTGGGCTTCAGGCTTCAGGCTGCAGCAGCAGCAGCAGCAGCAGCAGCAGCAGGACCGTCTCCCACTGTGTCCATGTTCACAATAACTTACTGTATTGTCACTGACTTGTAATAAATACTCAGCTTTCTGCTGCTGTTGGCCAGGAGAGCCGGGCTGAGAGGCCTCCGCTCCCCCTCTTTCCTGAGTGGTTAATCGCTACATCAGCGGCGGCTGCTGGTCAGTCAATGCGGTTACCACAGATTGTGAAACGGTCGATCTCCAGCAGATCTTTGTTGGGAGTCCTGTGCTTCAGTTCGGACGATGCCTGTGCGTCCCCCTCCTCTTCTTTGGACAGTGGGGCTGCAGGCTGCTCAGGTTCAGGTGCTGGAGTAGGAGGACGGCTTGCTGGTGCAGCAGGAGACGTGTCGGTGGGTGAGGGAGGAAACAAATCTGTCCTGGGAGCTGGCTGGGTGGTCACAGAGGTGGGGGAGGAGGAGGAGGAGGGTGGGCTGCAGGGTGTGACAGGGAACTGCTCCACAGTGGGTTCACCTGTAAAGAATAATGGGGGAAAATGATTAAATGACAACATATTAGGTTGCTTTAGAAGTGAGAGGCTTTTACTGCTGATGGTGAAGATGAAGACAATATGGAAGATCATTAAACGGAAGAGCATTAGGGCCAACAACAGAGTTTTTTTTTTTTGTTTGTTTTTTTTCTCTTTTACGATACTGAGTTAAATTCTGAGATAAGAAAGTCAGTATTTCTGAGAAAAAAAAAGTCAGAATTTCTGAGAAAAAAGTAAGAATTTCTGAGTAAAAAAGTCTGAATTTCTGAGAAAAAAATCAGAATTTCTGAGAAAAAAACTCTGGATTTCTGAGAAAAAATTTAGATTTTCTGAGAAAAGTCAGAATTTCTGAGAAAAAAAGTCAGAATTTCTGAGAACAAAGTCAGATTTTCTGAGAAAAAAGTCAGAATTTCTGAGAAAAAAGACTGGATTTCTGAGAAAAAATTTAGATTTCCTGAGAAAGGTCAGAATTTCTGAGAAAAAAGTAAGAATTTCTGAGTAAAAAAGTAAGAATTTCTGAGAAAAAAATCAGAATTTCTGAAAAAAAAAAAGTCTGGATTTCTGAGAAAAAATTTAGATTTTCTGAGAAAAGTCAGAATTTCTGACAAAAAAAGTCAGAATTTCTGAGAAAAAAGTCAGAATTTCTGAGAAAAGAGTCAGAATTTCTGAGAAAAGAGTCAGAATTTCTGAGAAAAAAGTAAGAATTTCTGAGTAAAAAAGTCAGAATTTCTAAGAAAAAAGTAAGAATTTCTGAGTAAAAAAGTAAGAATTTCTGAGAAAAAAGTCAGAATTTCTGAAAAAAAAAGTCAGAATTTCTGAGAAAAAAGTCAGAATTTCTGAGAAAAGAGTCAGAATTTCTGAGTAAAAAGTAAGAATTTCTGAAAAAAAAAAGTCTGGATTTCTGAGAAAAAATTTAGATTTTCTGAGAAAAGTCAGAATTTCTGACAAAAAAAGTCAGAATTTCTGAGAAAAAAGTCAGAATTTCTGAGAAAAGAGTCAGAATTTCTGAGAAAAAAGTAAGAATTTCTGAGTAAAAAAGTCAGAATTTCTGAGAAAAAAGTAAGAATTTCTGAGTAAAAAAGTAAGAATTTCTGAGAAAAAAGTCAGAATTTCTGAAAAAAAAAGTCAGAATTTCTGAGAAAAAAGTCAGAATTTCTGAGAAAAGAGTCAGAATTTCTGAAAAAAACCTGAATTTCTGAGAGAAAGGTCAGAATTTCTGAGAAAAAAGTAAGAATTTCTGAGTAAAAAAGTCTGGATTTCTGAGAAAAAAATCAGAATTTCTGAGAAAAAAGTCTGGATTTCTGAGAAAAAAGTCAGAATTTCTGAGGAAAAAATCAGAATTTCCGACAAAAAATGTCAGAATTTCTGAGAAAAAAAATCAGAATTTCTGAGAAAAAAGTCTGGATTTCTGAGAAAAAAGTAAGAATTTCTGAGTAAAAAAGTCAGAATTTCTGAGAAAAAAAATCAGAATTTCTGAGAAAAAAGTCTGGATTTCTGAGAAAAAATTTAGATTTTCTGAGAAAAGTCAGAATTTCTGAGAAAAAAGTAAGAATTTCTGAGAAAAGAGTCAGAATTTCTGAAAAAAACCTGAATTTCTGAGAGAAAGGTCAGAATTTCTGAGAAAAAAGTCAGAATTTCTGAGTAAAAAAGTCAGAATTTCTGAGAAAAAAAATCAGAATTTCTGAGAAAAAGATCAGAATTTCTGAGAAAAAAGTAAGAATTTCTGAGAAAAAGATCAGAATTTCTGAGAAAAAAAGTAAGAATTTCTGAGAAAAAGGTCAGAATTTCTGAGAAAGAGTCAGAATTTCTGAAAAAAACCTGAATTTCTGAGAGAAAGGTCAGAATTTCTGAGAAAAAAGTAAGAATTTCTGAGAAAAAAGTCAGAATTTCTGAGGAAAAAATCAGAATTTCTGAGAAAAAATGTCAGAATTTCTGAGAAAAGAGTCAGAATTTCTGAAAAAAAACCTGAGTTTCTGAGAAAAAGGTCAGAATTTCTGAGAAAAAAGTAAGAATTTCTGAGTAAAAAAGTCAGAATTTCTGAGAAAAAAAATCAGAATTTCTGAGAAAAAAGTCTGGATTTCTGAGAAAAAATTTAGATTTTCTGAGAAAAGTCAGAATTTCTGAGAAAAAAGTAAGAATTTCTGAGAAAAGAGTCAGAATTTCTGAAAAAAACCTGAATTTCTGAGAGAAAGGTCAGAATTTCTGAGAAAAAAGTCAGAATTTCTGAGTAAAAAAGTCAGAATTTCTGAGAAAAAAAATCAGAATTTCTGAGAAAAAGATCAGAATTTCTGAGAAAAAAGTAAGAATTTCTGAGAAAAAGATCAGAATTTCTGAGAAAAAAAGTAAGAATTTCTGAGAAAAAGGTCAGAATTTCTGAGAAAGAGTCAGAATTTCTGAAAAAAAACCTGAATTTCTGAGAGAAAGGTCAGAATTTCTGAGAAAAAAGTAAGAATTTCTGAGAAAAAAGTCAGAATTTCTGAGGAAAAAATCAGAATTTCTGAGAAAAAATGTCAGAATTTCTGAGAAAAGAGTCAGAATTTCTGAAAAAAAACCTGAGTTTCTGAGAAAAAGGTCAGAATTTCTGAGAAAAAAGTAAGAATTTCTGAGAAAAAAATCTGAATTTCTGAGAAAAAAGTATGGATTTCTGAGAAAAAAATTTAGATTTTCTGAGAAAAGTCAGAATTTCTGACCAAAAAAGTCAGAATTTCTGAAAAAAAAAACAGAATTTCTGAGAAAAAAAAGTCAGAATTTCTGACAAAAAATGTCAGAATTTCCAACAAAAAATGTCAGAATTTCTGAGATAAAGTGAGCATTTCTGAGAAAAAATTCTGAATTTCTGAGAAAAAAGCCTGGATTTCTGGGGAAAAAGTCAGAACTTCTGAAAAAAAGTCAGAATTTCCGAGAAAAAATTTAGAATTTCTGAGAAAAAAAGGCAAAATTTCTGAAAAAAATGTCAGAATTTCCAACAAAAAATGTCAGAAGTTCTGAGAAAAGAGTCAGAATTTCTGAAAAAACCTGAATTTCTGAGAAAAAATGTCAGAATTTCCGAGAAAAAATGTCAGAATTTCTGAGATAAAAAGTCAGAATTTCTGTGAAAAAATTTAGATTTTCTGAGAAAAGAAGTCAGAATTTCTGAAAAAAAACCTCAGAATTTCTGTGAAAAAAATGTCAGAATTTCCAACAAAAAATGTAAGAAATTCTGAGAAAAAAGTCAGAATTTCTGAGGAAAACGTCAGAATTTAAACAAACAACAAAAACAAATCTCCATTGCTGTAATGCTCTTCCGTACAATATTGATTAATGGAACATTTCAACATTTTTGGAAACAGGCTTCTTTGTGTTCTTGCAGAGAATTCGATGCAAAGACAAGAACCAGGAACACTGAATCAATTTTCACTCAATAATAGTTTTAACAAACCAATAAAAAGTTAATCAGTTCCCCTCCACGTATTTTGCTGCATACAATATGTGGGTTTCATTTTACTGCCTCCATACTGATGATGATCCCAGAGTGATCTCACATACAGACGTGTTTTTTTTTTTTTGTTTTTTTTTTTTCGATCATTAGAGAAAGAACAGAATGGAGGAAGGGGGTGCTGTGTCTTAAAAGCAACTCAACCTGCTGAGCCTATAAGTCAGACACTGTGACCCTACACCCACCTGACTGCTCACTGCAGCACTGCAGAGAGGAAAAACCACAAGATACATCCAGAGAAGGAAACCGACACTCAGCAGACACAGAAGAGCAGTTGGCTTCTTTCACAATCCACTGCATTATGTTAAGAGAAAACACTGCAAAGCCTTGTAACTTTGAGCACACAGAGTGTGTTGCATTAGGAAAATCAACCAAACAGAATAATTCATCATATCAGAGAGAATTGAGCGAAGCAGCATTGGATATTAACGAGCGCGTCCACAGAGACCACCGCCCAGCCCTGGGCTATCTGGCTACAACAAACGTCCAACTCTTACTGCAGACAGAGCTGAGCCACAACCGCAACAGCAACACACCAACAGCAACACACCAACACAGGCATACAGGGAGTGAGTGTATACATGTGTGTTTGAGTACAGCATTAAAAAGGATTTCAGATATGATCGTGGCCGTGAGGACCGATGCTGGAAGCCGACACAATATTAGAAAATGTGAGGTTTTGGTGTGATAAGAGTATTACGTTCAATTCGGCCTAAATAATTCATAACACAGTACACGTCTCACTTCCTCTATGATTCATTTATTTAATTACTTATTTATTTAGCATTAGTTTATTTGAAACACTAAAATGAATGTGTATTTATATTTAATGATGAAGCTACATAGATAGTTTTCAAATCATTGTGAACAAATCTGTAATGTTTGTTGTACGGTGACTTTTGTGAATGACGTTGGTTCACATGAATATTTGTCGTCCACAATCCAAACTTAGGTGTGACTGTTGTTTCTTGTCTGATTTCGTACATACATGTTTGATGCTCTCTGCAGTTAGAATATGTTAAAGATTAGACAGAGTTTAAGGTTTGAATGTACTGAACAACTAAATCAAGCCTGTTTCCATTTGCTGCCATCTACATTTAGAAACATAAAACCGTAGTTACCCATCAAAGACACCTCGTCTGATGTTGATGTGTTCATACAGAAATCTTGACCTTCTTCGCTCCCTGAGATAAACTTTCATTATCGTGTTTATATTTACAATTATATTCCCTTACTTTCCCTAACCAATGTTCTTCATGATTAAGGTTTGCTGTATTTCTCTGATGCTTTGTTAAGTTTAGTTTTTGCATTTTGACATGTTTTAGAAGTAGCTCAGGGGTTGGTCTGTCAGGCTGAAGAAATCTGGACTTATTTCTAAGTAATATTTTTATATTACCGGGTAACTATGACTAAATCATTGTGCATAACGTTAATAAAATTAACATTATCTGCAGTTTCTCTCAGCTCATTGTTTTGGTTTTCATGCTGTGTAACTTTATTGCTCTGGTTTGGTTTCAGGACTCTTGTCGATGTCTTTTTCCAGCTGCAGCTGTTTTCACTGACAAAGAGGGAGGAGGTGTTTTTCTCAGGAGTTGGTGGAGGCTGATGCAGAGCTAAGAGAGAAAATACTGAACTGCAAATAAATTCTGACTTTTCACCGGTCTGCTGGAGGCAGGAGGTAATTCTTCACTACCACCAATTTAATATATTAATATGCTGACAATGCTGTTTTTTTTGCTCAATCTGCTGTAACTAAAGTGCTCAAAAGAAATCAATTAAATCACATTTAACCTCTCTATATATAGCAGTGCATTCATCATCAGAAGTTGAGATTTGTTTAACAATGTTTTCTCTTCCTTTGTCCATTTCTCTCTTTATAGCCACTCTCTCTGTGTCTTTCTATTTAGATAGATGGATATTTACTGTATTTATGCCAGAGGGGAAATTCAGATTTACTTGTGTAAATAAAATGCTGTACAGGGTCCTGCAGCATTTACATTACAGAGTATTAAACTGGACTGTTATTTGAGTCACACAGCGAATACACACGCGAATGAGTTCTCCTACTTCTTCTTCTCTGGAAGATATGTGAGCTTTAATAAAAGTTAAACACCATATGGCTTGAAATGGCTGATTCAGAAGCGCTCATTACACATTTCTGCCCTCTGGACAAAAACATGCAGTATAGACAGATGGCATATCTTAGTTTTATGTGAATCCAGATCACTGTAAAGATTAAGACATGCAGATGAAGATAATTGTGCAGTGGATCCACTGGAGCAGCAGGTGAAGCTCGAGGCACAGACCATTAATGTTAGAAAAGTGAGCACGGGATGTGAGGTCACTGGTTCAAATACCAGAAACTAAAAAATGTGTAGGAGGCAGAAGAAGAGACGCTCATTATTCTTTACCTCCACCTAAAAGACGCATTATTATTATTATTATCATTACTATACTCTATATGTTGCCGCCTGACACCTTAAGCTTTCTGAGAAAGCAGATTCATTTGTAACACAGGCGGTGGCAGGAGCTTTGATGTTTGATATGACGTGATGCACCATCAGGATCTTTGTCATATTAAAGCTCCTGGCAGCAGCGCGGCAGGCGGATCTGTGGCGCACACACACGGGAGAAAAAGATCTGCAGGGATTTTGGCTGTGGATGACAGGGAAATACTGCCACCTCCAAGTCTGTGTGTCTGATTGAGTGTGTGTCTGTGACTTTAGGTACAAGGCCTGTTTGTCAAGATATTAGCATCATTCTTAATGAGGAAATTCATATGTAAATATCTGAGAGTTGCGAAGAGGGTTTGTTTTTGTTTTTAGTCACCAAAAGGCTTCAACCCACACAACATTAGTTTAGAGCTGCAGCTAACATCACCGACAAAACTGCCCAAAATGTGATGTATGACTGTTCTTTAGGTTCAGACCATTTAAATATCTATTTTTATGCCCATGAGAGGGCAAACCAGTAATATGAGAGACCCAGCTACTTGTACAGGGGCTCTTTTGGGTGCATGTTTTTAAGAAGCTAAGCTAGCTGTAGCTTAAATACGACTTTAGCATGAGCTTGTTTTCTGTCCAAAATCCAAAATATTTCCAAATAGCTTCTTAAATGAAAACATTACTTGATTAAATAATCTTAAATAAATACTGGTAGTAACAAACTGAAGAATTAACAATCCCCAACTCGGAGAGTCGTGACAGACTAAAGTCATTAGCCTGATAGAAGAGCTACACTCAAAACCTCAACATGTAAAATGCCATATTTTCTGCACCACAATTATTTACTGTCACATACTGTCAGCTGTGATTTTGCCATTAGCAGCCATCTCACCCACAGGAACATGTTTTTTACTATAATTCAAGCATTGTGCCAATAACGTGCATAAGATAAGTAAATCGGCGTTGGTGAGCAGTTACTTGATGAACACAGATTTGTTTTCACCTGCAGCTACTTTGACTGAATCAAACTCAGCATGATATTTAGAGACTTGTCGACATTCAGAAGGTCACAGGTCTGATCTGTGCTCCAGCACACTCAGGGTGTTTGAGCTGCCTGAAGCTGGACACTGAGCTTCTACCTGCTGACAAATCTGTCTGGATACAAGTGTCAGCTAAATGCCTCAAATGTAAATTAAAGTGTCAGCTAAACGCCTAAAAATGTTAATACAAACACGATTCTCCTCTTAGGCAGGGTGAGGTAAACTACGTACTGCTTTGCAAACAGCAGTGCAAGCGATGAGCAAACCCTGGCTTTGGAAAGCAGCATTAAAAACAGTGTGTAAATCATCAGCAGCAACCTTATTGTTGGGTGTAAATAACAACGATGCTTTGTTCCTTTTGTGCATTTATTTTTGAAGCTCGCTATTAGACAATACTGATTTATGAAGTAGAATGTGTCACAGTGCTGAGAAACCAGCGAATGAGTGGGAGGCCAAGATCAACGTGCAACATGAGTAAGGCTGAATCCCAGGACGTCTCATTTACTGGGTATCTATTCCTGACAAACTGGATGACGCAGTTTTAGGCTGTGAACACTTTTCACGTCTCCAAAACAAACTATAACTCAAATGTTACATATGTAAAATACTTTAAGTCTTTATGTTGTGTGCTGTTCAAAATAAGTAAACAGCTCTTTGTGCTACACAAGCTGTGGCAGAAAGACATATCAAGCTTGTTTCATTATTAAACGTGGAAATCATTAGACTGCTGATTAAAATCAAGATGGAGGTGGTAATTAATCAGAGGTCTGAAATGTTAAATGCTCCTGTACTTGTGCCGGTTTGATTGTTGGAAGCCTGATAACTCCACAGTGTAATCAGTGAGAGGGCCAGAGTGTTAGCAAGCTGAGATATTTGAATATTTATGTAAAGTGATTGGGAACGATCCCCCTGTAACTGGGTCAACCCGTGTGTTCCTATTTCCAAAAAAATCTGACTGGATGATATTTTACTCTCAAGTCATTTCCTTTTGGTCACTTCGGGGACGGCGGAAACAAGTGGTCATCACTTTTTTATGCATCCAGTGGTTAAGGAGGATCATTATTGTTCACTTTGAGTCGTGTCTTTGTCCGGATGACAAATGTTGAACCACTGTTCATTGGCTTTTAGCTCTGTTTTTGGTCATCAATAACTCCTGAGGTAACTCCTCCGGTTTGAAGATTTGAGGGCTGAGGGGAGCTGCAGATTCAGGAGGTAGTTCTCTGTAGATTTAAAAATATGAGCAACGCGCTTCATGCTGTCGATTACAGTTGGTTTAAATATTATTCAATCTGACATTTGTTGTGTGAACGCTCCTGAATGATTTTAATTCTATTGAGAGTTTAAAGAAAACACTTCATTTTTATTCCACCATCAAAGCCAGCCAAAGCAGAGCGTGATCAAAACATGAAAAATATATGAGTGAACTAGAGTTTGAAACTAGTTGAAATGCAGTGGCTCTATAAATACACCAAGGTGCTTTAATCTTTGACTGGTTCTAATACTGACAACTGTGTATAAGAGCTTTTTTCTGGGACAGATTTTGCTGGCAAGCGATCTACATTAATGTATACATGATGCACCACACCATTATCTCAGAGCATCTGTGTGAAGGCGCAACACATACATAGTAGTTAAATATGATAAAACTCTTGTTACATTGCATTAAAGTGATGTACAAAGCACTGTACAAAGCACTGTACAAAGAACTGAAGGTGTCTGTTGTTTACCTGAAGGAGTGGGACATCTCGGCTGGTCAGCTTTGCTGGGGGTCATTGCAGAGGAGGATGAAGTGGTCGGGGGCTTCTCGAACAGTTTGTCCTCCATGTTGGCCCTCTTCACATAAACACAGGACTTCCCCAGGAGCACAATACTGTTCAACACTTTAAGTGTAACCAGCCTACAGAGGGAGAGGGCTGCAGTCAGTGGGCTGCATTTCTGACAAGAACAATCATCAACTATCTCTCCTTTAAAATCTACCACGATGTTGCAGCAGTCTGTAGTGAATTTGTTGATCTATTCAGTGCGAAGCTGCAAATATTTGTACGTCTGGATTAAAATATACTCAAATAAAAAAAACAAGGATTATCATTATCACTTATTCATAGGTGCAGAGCTCTCATTCAGTGCTGAGATGCAGCAGAGTTATTACAGTGTTGTCTCGAGCTGGGCCACAGCTTTAATGAATCTCCTCTACCATCTGGTTTCAGTCGCCTCTGCTCACATCGCACCACTGACACCAGAATGTTGATGTGCACCATCCTTCTGTGTTTCTGGGCCTCGCTATGAGGCCCAAACTCTGACACCGTGATGAGAGAAAGACGGACACATTTGGGTCTGTGGAGCATCGCTCACTGTGACAGGGTGTTTCGGACCGAGATGCGTGTCAGCGCGGGTGAATCTTTGCCAAGGCGCAACGTTCTGGTCAAGCTAGAGCTATTTTTAAATCAGGGGGTGGGGAAGGCCAGGGATGGCACTAGAGATGACAACATTGTATTCTTCACCCTGAGGGAAATTCTTTAATGGTATGAGCCCGATGGGATCCGGCAAATGAGAGTGAGCGAGGCTATCAGCAGCTCAGCACAGGGAGAATGTGAGGCCACAGTGTTAATGCTTATGTAACTGTGTGTGTCTCTGGATCTGGATGTGTGCTTATGACAGCACTTGCATGTGTTGGTGTGCATTCAAGAGACTCTGCAAGCATGTCTGTAGACTGTAGAGTGTCTGTGTTTGTCTGAGAGTCCCTGTGCATATTTGACAAAAACATTTTAATACTTAAAGGTAGAGTCTGGAGGTTTTTGCTCAAAAATAAACGCTAGACTTATCCGGCTTAATCATCACCTATGGGCTTCTGGTCCTGTGTGGTGATGACTGCCTGCAGAGCCCCCTCCCCCTTGCCTGTGTTTTGGTCTTTTGCTTTGTTTTGTTGCGCACAGGGACACTTCTAGGTGGAGAGTTGGTGTTTTCTCTCCAGCCAATGACAGTGCAGGCGAAGTTCCGTGCAGCACGAGTAGGAGGGCTGCTAGCCCCACTAGCTGTCCCGGATGCTAGGGAGTGCTAGCGGCGGATGCTAGCTGCCACTGCTAGCGTGAGCTAGTGGTGGCGAATAGCACCCACCTGCTTCCCAGCTCACCACAGCCCTCGAGGCTCCCATTGCCGGCGACGGCCGGGTATCGGTCCATCGTTCCAGCGCTCGAACTGTTTTTCCTTTTCTTTATAGTCCTGAATAGTCCTGACAATAACTGCTGCTTCTGCTGGCAGGAGGCTGCACAGCCCGAGAGGAGGGGCCCAGTTTGAATGTTTTGTTTACAACCTGCAACGAACAAACCTCCAAACTCTACCTATAAATATTCACTTATTGATGATGGAATGAATTAAATGTCAGGATTGAAACATGTGGAAATATAGAATTTGGCCTGTATGTCGGTGGTTAAGCCTGCAGTATCATAGAGAAGGGACTTAATAACTACACCATATGAAATGTGCATGAGCTACATTAAGACAACCAGATTCAGTTTTAGCTTTTAAATCTCCTCTTGAGCTTATTTTATGCAGCCTGATTAAAATATATGGAGCAAATGTAAGATGAAAAAATGTCATGTTCAGTACAACAACAGTAATATGAGGCTTAAAAGGTCATTCGGCTCTGGAGGCTGGGCAGGGCAGGCATCTAAAATATATCCTAATCTAACATTAGTAATACAAAACTAAAGACTTACCCGAGATAAAAGAGGAACACACAAGTGTATGACAGTGCTCCCTGCACCTTCACAGAACTCATCACCACCCGGATAAGCTGATAAAACATTACAAAGCAGAACATATTGAAATTCTGATTTATAAACTCTGATGAAAAACCTAATTTGAACAACAGTGAGGACCATGAAGCAGCTATTTTCAGATAGAAGAATTAATGTTTTATGTTTGGAGGAAGTTCTGGCAAATGTTTGTGTGCCAGTGACTAACTCCTCTGGTATTTGGCTTCTGAACAGCAACAGACTGCAGTCTCTCTTACCAGGACAGCCAAAGGCAGAGGGATGAAGCCCATCCTCCTGGCCACTGAGTCACTGTAGTCAGTACAAGCCTACACGGTGACAGATGAGCACAGATTACGGCACTCAACAAAACTGCATTGATTAGCTGCGTAGGCTCAGTGCTGTTTATGCAAGCATAATGGTGGTGGTGTGAAAAATAGACCCGTGCTTACATTTTTCTGTCGACTGCTGACGAGGTCGAAGGCCAGACTGGCTCTGTATTCGCTGTACACCTGCAGAGGAAGTAAAGAAATGTAATCAGACACTAGGAAAGCCAAAATAAAAAAAGCAACACAGTATTTAACATGTACTTTATGTGACAAGCTGCTAATGGATGAGACTGTTTTAGACATAATGAACATCAGCTTTGGTCCTTACATCTGCAGTGATGTCGTTGAACTTTGTGATGAAAGCGTGTTTAATTATGTCAACAGCAACTTCAGAGGTGACGACCATGAAGACATCAGGGAACAACACCCACAGATGGTCTGAAGAAGGAGAGACACTGAGATGAAACAAGACTGACTTTCTCCTGAGAGAGAGACTCGCCCCTCGATACTGCTCTCATTCTGCCCAGACGATGCAAGAGCCCCAGATACAACCAGTCTGTCAGGTCATGACAGGTAAATAATAAACAAACAGTTAAATACTCATCTCCCACCATCTTGAAACCTCAGGTGTTGTTATTTAAGTGTTGTATTCCCTCCTGCATACTGAGATTTTTCCAAGACAGCATTCAGTCTGATGGCACTTCACTTACAGTCTTCAGGTTTGGTTAATTAACAAGTTTAAGAAACTACAGGCAAGAAACTAAATGTTTGTTGAGCTCTCTCTCTCTCTCTCTCTCAGGTCATGACTGTCATTTGCTCCTCTGTCCTCTGACCCAACATATTGACAAGTGCTGCTCTGATTGATATTTATGTAATATGTGTCAGATGACAAAGTGTAAAGTGTGACAATGTGAGAAGGTTCAGTCAGATAATTATCACCTGAATCTGCAGCTCCCTCAGGATTTACACTTTCCACTTTCCTGAGCTCTACAGTGAGTTCCAGTATTGGTTCACTCTCTCTGCTCTCACTGTGTTATTTTCAGCCCCAGCAGACAGACAGACAGCTGTTTGCTCTAAAAACCCACTGTGTACTTCCTACTCACCATCGAGCAGCAGACAGACAGTTAGAAACAAGCATGTGAACAGAGGAGAAAGTTTAGAGCCAGATATTTCCCTCAGGAGTTTGATGCAGAACAAAACCAGAGGTAAATGGAGGGTGAATATTAGACCTACATTCATCATGTGGCCACAGAGAGAAATCCATGTGAACAGTAATTCGCTAACATGTATGCTATATAATATAACTTTTCTGTCTCCACTATCCTGTCTAAACAAAGGCAAAATACTATGCTCTGCTAATGCAATAAATAAATGCCATACTTGTATACATCTTTTAAATACTTCATGAGCAAAACAGCTATGGCTTTTATTTAATCCATTTTTTACTAGGGATGTGGGGACGTGTCAGGATGTGTTCAGTCGGTAATTAGCTGAGAGCAGGTGATTTGTTTCTGCTGTGTAAGTGCAGGCACCATGAATGAAGCATGGAAGATAAGTTAATTACTGAGGACGTGTGATTTGTATACCTTTTTAGCAACAGACAGCTGTAGCTCTGTTAGCATTAGGATAGCATTAGCGTTATCAAGTGCGTAACTGGGGGTTAGCAGGATGATGGCAACTGGCTAGTAGCTCCAGTGCAAGTACCGTAGTTAGCTTAAAGCTATTTCCTAGACTTTAGTTTTGATCATGCTTTGTTATGATATTTGGAGGATGTGCATTTGTTGTGTGTTATGATTTCAGCTAACAGGCGGCGTCTGTCATCTTCTGTGTATCTGGCTTTGAGGCTGTCAGAAGGAGCTGAATGTTTTAAGAAAGCTGTCACACTCCAACACGCACATCCCTCTCATCCCTCTCTCTGCTCAGGCTCATTCACTCAGGTTTGCCAGAGGTTAAACTCCCCAAGGTGTTGCAGTGAGTTTGGTGAAATAGCAGGAAATGATCTGCTGACCATGGATTTTTACCCATGACAAGCACCGACCCTTGTGTCAGGATTGAAAACTGAGGTGAACACACCTGAGGTAGCCTGAAATCTGCAGTTGGAAACAAAAAATTACCTGGGTTCCAGGAGAACTGCTCCATATTCCTGAGACAGACGATGAGCAGGAGAACGTAGCTGGTGAATCTCTCTTTGATATCTGCAGGATAAAATAAATTCGCAATTACAGTCTCTCAGCTCTGGAACAGCCTCGCTAAGTTAATAAATTTGATCAGTAAAGACTACATTTTTATTACAGACATGGCTGCACCTGAACTGCATTTACTCACACTCCTCCTCCTCATCAGGCTCTGTGCAGGTTTTGTAACTTTAAGAAAACTTTCAGACCTTTAAACAACTTTTTAAAGCCACTAGATGAAACCTAAAACCTGTTTTACACTCAGACTGTCCAGTATGGACAGTACAACAGACTTTTAATTTTTCTTATGCAGAAACTATTCAGGGCTTTTTCAAGACTGTTAATTCACGAACCTTCCCTGTAATAGTGGTGCTGTTTTTAAATCTTTAATTTTTTTAGGAGGTTTATATTCTTTTAATTTGCATTTTAATGCATTCATGTTGCTGCTGTTCTTCCTTTTTTGTTTATGCTTTGTGTACGAGTATTTTGAATTACCCTTGTGTACAAAATGTGCGTGGTTTGCTAATGCTGTAAACTGTATGTGTTTTAAAATGAGTGGCTCTAAATGGTCTGTAAGAACATTTAAATGTTCAAATCTGCCAGTTTCATTGTGCAGCACTTGACTTAAAAATGCAAGGAAATAACTGAAAAGTGATTATCGCCTAATATTTGTCAGTATAGCAGACTATAAAGATCCATCTAGGGTAACATAAAGACACAGCTGTGAATGTTCAGCCTGCTATTATGTGCACTGATAATACCACTCTAGTAAGGACTAAGCTCAGCTCTACAAACAGGCAATGATAAAAGCTGTGAGCGAACAGTGAGAGAGAAATGGCAGCTGATTTAAGCCTTGTTGTCTTCTGCTGTCATTAAAATACAATTAGAGTGATTGAAATGAAAACATTCTGCCTCGGGGGATATAAGAGCGAACGCACTGTTTATTATTCCTATAGCAAAGGCTGTAGTCTTCTTTCAAAGCCAAGTCGATGGATTCATATAAGGTTCCTATTTAAAAAAGAAGCATTAAGCCCCGTTCTCAGTTTCTGTGCTAAACATTTTATCCAGAATGAAGAACCGTCAGTCACGCATCTACTCCATCCATCATTTAAGGAAAAAAAAAAACAAAACAAACAAACAAAAAAAAAACCCCAGTAAAACAGTTTTCATTATCTTACCACTGTTGGACATTTGGAATAAGTTGTTCTTCTCAAACTTCTTGAACACGCTTCCTTTAATCTCCACAAACTGTTTGAGAGCAGAGACACAAAGAAAGAAATGCACTTAGCAGGATTTATGATACTGACAATAGAAACTATGGTGCAGCAGCCACATTTCATCACATTTGATCGCCAAGTTCGTCTCTCTGGAACTCAACTGTGTACAAAATTAGTTTGTGGGCACCTCACATGCATATATCTTGTTTGTACCAGTGAGTAGCTTGTTGTGTAAGATAATGTGTTAGGTTGCATATTTCCTTGTCTGTCTGCATGTGTACTCACATTGTTGGACATCATGATGGTGAGCAGGGACTTGTTGTGGGAGTTGAAGGCGACATTGAGGGTGGAGGCTTGGACCATGATGAGGATGGCATGGAGGACTGAGAGACGGCCGCTCAGGAAAGCAACTAATCTACAGAGCACCTTAACACAAAATCCCACTCAAATAAAACCTGTTATAGGCAACGCATCTTGTACAACAGACACCATCCTGACCAAAACCACGAGGGCGCCTCAAGTTAAACTGATTTGAACCAGAAGGATACAGACATAAAAGACGGCCATGAAGAAGTGAGGAATGACGCCTATACTGTCTCTTTTCCGTTCTTTGGGTTCTGTGGCCGTCCAGTACAGAGCATCCAGGATGTCTTGACCAAAGGAGGAGAACAGGCGGTCGGCCACCTGGAGAAGCACAGATAGGTTCACAGAAGGTTAGTAATACTATGTAGATTGGTTCATTTTTTCTTTTATCTCACTTACATACTCTGATAGCTCTTATTATTGTCATCACACTCACACCAGATAAAAAAACACTGATTCATCTTCCCATCCCTTTGTTCTGTTCTGAGATGAGACCTATCACTGCAGCCTTTCTAGCCTCTAAATGGACACTAAATTATCACTGTATTATTACACACAGCTATTAAGTATAATTATACTGAAAATGCATCAGTGGGCCTCTGTGTAAATGTCACATACAGTATGAGTGATACCTCCAACATGTTGTAGATGATGTAGAGTTTGATGACAGACTGTCCTCTGATCAGGTGATACATCATGGAGTAGTCGACGTAATGCATCATGGAGAAGCACAGCACCAGGATCAGGCCCTTCAGCATGTCACACACCTGCGCTGGCTGCAGCAGCCTCGACCCGCTGATGACGCAAAACCACACAAGAAAACGTCAAAAGGTGGTGTCTACGCTGAGACTGAGAGACATTTAAAGGACATGTTTGCACATTTGAATGCAGACTTGCATGCTGGCATACACAGTGCTATATATCCATAGGTAACATGCAAACCAAAGAGCCATGTCATTATACTGTCTGAATGAACAGTTACATTATGTAACATGTGTTTTTACCAAGCTTTAGTATGACACTGATTGCATGATCATGTACATATATTTATACCATTGAAAGACAGATTTCTTTTCAACTTGGCACCATTAACACACTACCAGTCCAGTGCCACGGTTGACTGCTTGTTATTACGGCTTTGAACGATCTCTGATATTCATCCCATGCGAATAAAACAGTAGGTCAAACCATATGGGGATAAATAATTCATTTCTGTTCAAAATGAGATGACAAGCATAAAGGAAAAAGGAAACAAGTAGTGATAAGGAAAAAAAAACATAATATGAAATATTAAAGCTAGTATCTCCTTCACTCTACAAGTCATCTCATCTATAAGATATATGTCCTTTAATATGCTTCTGTTTTGATTATTGCTTCTGCTCCTATAAGATTATATCTGTGTTGTTCTTATCTACCAGACAGCACAACAAAACGTCATCACTGTGTCAGGGATTATCTCCGTGAAAAAGGAGGGTACAGCATTTTGGACAGAAATGTTTCATATAGCACTGAGGGATCAAATAAGTGGGAGGAAACAACACACGGGCTAAAGCTGTGACATACTGCAGGAACAGCAAAACGCGTCTTTTAATGGGGGTAATAATGTGTCTCAAACATGTGCAGCTTTCATAATTAATGGCAGTGGCAGCTTGGGAGCATGTTAAGAGGAGGGCTGACAAATCCATAGGACCAGTTATTTACTATGACATGGATAACTGGGAAGAGCCAGAGAGCTTAATGCCAACACATGCTGCATATCAGCTGTGTGACTGGTCTATGCGTCTACAACCACCACGGCACAGCTCTAAAAATAGGTTTCATATAGGTTTTATAGGTTCTGTCTTACGGCTGGTAAACACCATCATTACACTACAGGTTTACATTTACCATACTGTAAATGTAAACAGCTGAACACAACTACGTCACCATAAACTACACAGACTAGCTCTGAACCAAGTTGTTAATGCAAAAGACATGGCAGGACAACAGTGAACTAACCTAACAGCCGTCGTTACCTTTGTGAATTTTAGCTGCTGTTGTTAAATCTGGCATCAGATCAACAGGGTTTCTCTTCACTTTTAAAAACACGGGGAAGTAAATAATGTCATTTTCCTTAGGATGAAGGGTGGTGGTAGTTGTGGAGGCTGAGCGAAGTAAAATGGGCTGAGTTTAGAAAAATGTGTAAATTAGCGTCATCAAGTGTCTCTCTTCTGAATGACTGTGCAGCTAAGCAGAGAGCTGTGAAGAGAACCAGATGAGAGGAACATCTACAACAATTGCCTCCATAAACACATAAATGTGGCTGTGAATACACACTGGCACACTGAATATACAGAACAAATCATCAAAGACCATGACTGTTTCCTCTCTCGTCACAATAAAGGATATGACACAGATTAAAAAAATCCCAACGAGGAAAATGCTCTGCTGCTATGATATTTAAAAAGTCTTGTAACTTGTTTTCCTTATTATGGCTCCATCCAGTGGTCAGGCCTGAAGTCACTCATGTAAAAGCAGCTACAAAGTTGTTTAAAATGTGTCTGTGACAAGCCCTGGTCAAGTCTGACCAGCAGTCAAGTCACCAAAACAAACATCACATTTTCAGTGGCATAAAACAACAAACGTTAGCTGAAAGACAAAATTTGGAGAAGTCTGATCTGGAAAGTCGCTGCAGATTGATTTCTGTTCGCAGACTAAACAAATAACGTATTCATTGCTGCGGTTCTAATCAACCATATCCAACCAGATTGCGCTCGCTCCATCAGACGCGTGTTGATAAACATGAGCTTTGGTATTCAGGTGGTTGAGGTGGTATCACGCATAAGCCTCCTTCACACAGCAGCTAATTCTGAACACACGGCTCTGTGGACGCAAAGCTGCTGCTGCAGCCGGCTGCTGGCACCGCAGTCTGCACAAAGCACTCCTCACAATCTCTGTTCTGTGAGCATTATCTCCATAACACACATGAACGTTATGTTTGAGTGCAGTCGGCTCCGTGCTGCATTCCAAGTAGCCATCGCTATGTGCTTTTCATACTGTATTAGCCCAACACACAGATTAAAAGTCAGGTCCAGAGACAGAGGAGAAAGCTTCATTGAAGATATAAAACCTTGTTAGAGAAGCGGGTGAATGCTTCTGTAGAGCAGCTGGGGATTTTAACACCACTGCAGGGAGAAGTTCTTAAACAAGGCAAATGAGCTGCTGCAGAAAAACTGCTCAGTGACCAGCAGTGGATGTGAATTTCTTAGGCAGCCTTCGGTTTCAGCATGTGCGGCCAAATCACTGACAAGCAGCACAGTGATGAGAATGAGCATGCAGTCTCAGCAAACCTTCCCTGGATGAGTTTGGGGAAGAAAAAAAACAAAAAACAGGACTTTTGATGAACCAACATGGCTGCTTTGCCTTGGAGAATGGGACATGGTGTGCAGTGCCAAACTGTATATGAACAGACACAATGGAGATGGAGGAGAGAGACCGGTGAATAAATGTGGAGGCTGGTTCACAACAGTGAGAACATTTATGAAGCCCTGGCAGGCTGGTGGGAGCGTACCTGCTTCTTCTGCAGTAGGGGCATGTGCGTGCCCTGCAAGGGGGAGGGGGAGGAAGGCAAGGGGGAGAATCAGACAGATTCAGAGACGGGTGAGGTGAGGAGGAGGAGGAGGAGGAGAGGCAGTGGCCATCAGAAGGGTTTCAGCACAGAGGCCTTGTAGCTGTGCGGCACTGCTTCTTAAATTCAAAAGTTTGCTTGACGTTTCGGTCAGTGAGTAGTGGGAGTGAAAACAGTTTTATAGCTAAACATAAATATTTCACACCACCTGAGAGAGAGTGCTAGGACAACAACCATGTTTTGGTTTTCAGATTCATCTCTATACTTTCCAGATAATAAAAAAACTGGTGTATGTAACAAGTCTGCTTTCCTCTCATAGATATGGATATATGTGCATTTATCAAGAAATCAAAATACAGACTAATATCCCCATCCCTCCGCCACTTTTGTGGACTCTGTTTAAGGTCAACAAAGTGAGATTCTGGCACGGCCACGACTTAGCTATTCTCTTCTTGCCAAACACAGATGCAGCAGCTGCATCTGACAGCGTTTTAACAAACACAGGAAACTTGGGTTTGACTGTAATTCAGAGTTTTGTAAGCATTATGTCAAAATGTTCTAGTAGAGTAAAGCCTTTTTTTTGTTCCCAAACTAATTGGGATTTGGACAATGAGCAATACGGTCTCTGTAATCCTGCACCAAGCACATCTGCAGGTTTGTACAGATGTGTATTTATAACTGCAGCTTGTGTGCAGCTATGTAGTTGAATCATACACAAGACAACTAACAGGCTTCTTTAAATCTGTATCTAAATTTGTGGACATAGTTTCACTATCTTGTGTGTGTGTGTGTGTGTGTGTGTGTGTGTGTGTGTGTAGAGGCTCTGACCTGAAGCCACAGCATGGCAGAGTGAGGAGTCGGAGCAAGGCCAGCAGCACCCTGAGTGGCAGCAGGGTGAAGACGTACAAGAAGGCGTCCACACACAGGAAGAAGCCAAAGATCATCAGCTGGAAAAGTCACACAGCGACAGCTCCAAGTCAAACAAGGTTTTTTTTTTTTTTTTTTGTCAGTGTGAACATGCAGAGAGCAAAAGCTCCAAGTTAAACAACAGTCGTCAGTTGCAAAGAGACAGTTTTGCCCGTAGTGCCATTTACTCATCATCTTGAGGTTATTTCTCAGTGACAAGTGCGAGACATAAAAATAAAATATGATAATGAAGAAAAGTGGAGAGATGAAAAAGTAACTTTTCTTATTTTTGTCATGCAGCTTCTGTTTCTTCCCTACAAGTAAGACCTAAGAACTAGACCTAAATCTGATTAGATAGCAGACATACTGTACCTTCATAGTCTGCCATATAGGAAGAGGCATGGCCTTGACTTTTCTGCTGCTTTACAGAAAACACATTTAAGTCATCTAACGTCTCCTTACTCATACTTCTGACAGGAGCAATATGAAGGGACCGAGGCGAGGGCTGGTGGAGGCTGGTGGGAGGGTATGCCTCTCATTGGAGGGTTATTCTGTGTGACTTCTCTTGGGGCCTTGTCAGATACGCATGAAGTTGGTCAAGTCTGCTTAACATAGTAAAGTCACTGAGGTCTTTCATGTTTACACACATTCCTCCCCTGCCCCCGAGGAAAATCCAAACCAGTAGGAGCTGTGTTGGTCTGGGCCTGGCTTGTTAAGACCTGTTTCTCCTGAGAGAAGGTCCACTCAGCTCTGAGAACAATGTACAAAGACCTAACACACAGGGTATGTATGTCTACATGCACATAGCCCGATAGTAATAACTGTACTTAAATAACATGGGATGATCTGAATTTACTTAAACGTAGTGTTTCCAGACATGGAGACTTTCGGCTTGTATAAAAACTAAATACTATAAAGACAGTCTGAGAATCATTTTGGACTGTGAGGAGCTAAAATAACATTTTCACTATTCAGACATGTTCAGGTTACTATTTACGTGTACTGCAGTATGTACATGAGTTTTCCTTGTCACAGAGGCTTGCTATTGGCAGGAACTGTTGTGTCTCTGAATACAATATTAAATATAAAAAATAA
>JAFELL010000482.1:0-108471 GCA_019059645.1 Caranx melampygus | reverse complement strand
CAAAGAGTTTCCCTGCCAAGATAACTCCATCCTATTCCAGGCTAAATGAACAAAGCAGGGAAGTGACCAGGCCCTCCAATGCGGTTACACGGACCAAATGTTAACACGTTTAATTCCCGGCGTGGTTGGATAACCACGTCTTAAGTAATAGACCTAATTAATAAGCCCATACAGTGCAAAGTGGTATGTTTTTGTAGACATGGATGGCTGTAATGAATATTGTGTTTAGTTCACTGCAGTAAAGGTTGTACAATGGCCAAATATTATTGTCTTCATCATTACAACAAAACGCTATGGAAAATTGACCCTCAGGGCAGTGACTCAGCTATTCAGCAACAAGCATGCACTGCATTCACAGACATATAACCACAAGGAAAGATGGATAGTTATAAATACTGGAGAGCATTGAAAAAAAAAATTAAGGAGGGGACTTAAAGCCTCAATATAATGTATCCTGGTCCCCAAATCCCCATGTACCTAAAAAAAAACTCACCAAAGCTCAGTATTTGCAGGACAAAGCACAATTACATATATTATGTCTTAAATTTATTCTTACTTATTACCACTCTTAAAAAAAGACAAAAGAGCAGTCAGGGTGAGCTAGGTTATATAAGGACCACAAATGGTTAAACTACAGAGCTTATTGCATCTTTATTTACAGTGCATGTTCGGGAGGGTTTCATGCCTGATCCCTCCTATCACAAGTGAAATGTCAGAAGGTCCCTGGACACACAGCTGGTTAACAGAATTCATAAGAGTGTCAACTCTAAAAGATCAGCCATTTATTTAAACAATGGAGTCCAAGGAATGGAAAACGATTGCTATTTCATTTACATCCTACATGTTGAATCACAAAAACACTTAAATTTAAGGGCAATAGAATGAAAACATGTTTATCTCAGGTAACACAGTCTGTAACACTCATTAACAATCCTGGATTTAACTGCCATATCACAACTGATTTGACTTACATCACTGACCCACTGTCAGGGTACTTGTTCATGTAGACGTCAACCATTGAATCCAGATCATACCCAAATCATAGTTCATGTTCAATAGAGCAAGACCCTTTGCTTTAAATTTGTCAGCGTGTTCTCCATGTACATCTTGAAGCGCTTATAAGCCACGTTGCAGCTGTCCTCCAGAGCCAAGGTAGCAGGATGCCGATCAGCCTCAGGACTGCAAGCATGTTTGGAAAAACTTTAAGTCGGCCTGCTGCAGTGTTTCATTGAGAGTGGAGGGGAAAGTGTCACCTTTGCCCTTTTGCTCCATTTCACCCACCAACAGTGTAGCTCCGCAGAGAGTGGTCCTGCATTAGGGATGTAATTTTTGAACACCTGTACACTCTCTTCTTCAGGTTCAGCAGATTTGCGTTGCTCTATGACGGCAGGGACAGTGACAGACACCTCAGAGACTTCAGGTGGTCCTCACTGAATAGTTCATTCATTTCTTTAACGATGTGGTTCACCACAGGAACAGACAGATGTTCCTTGTAGTAACTATCTGGTTGAATGGTTCGGTTCTAAGTGATGCTTTCGCAAGAATGACCAAGGAATCTTTACTGGGATCTCCATTGCATTGGCTAGGTTGACTGCCTCATCGTACCAGAACTCATGTACACATCATGTTGCAGACACTTCCTTCAGTGAGTGCAATACAGCTTGTAACTGGTTGCAGCAAAATGAGCATCTGGTGCATTCCTTGCACGTTCATCCCAAATGCTCGGGTCAGTGTCATTGTGTTTTTCAGCACAACCAATGCCATGACGAACTCGAAATCAGCCAGCGCTTTGGAAATATCTAAGGCGCATGTGTGACTTGATCGCTCCACCTCATATCTTCATTGTCATGCACGCTGTCAACACAGTAGAAGTGCCTCGAGGATATCCACTGCCACCTCAAATGCATCATGTCGTTTGGTCCAGCCAGTACGACAGATCCCTTCAATTCATTGGCTTTCTCTTCTTTATCTGGGTAGAAATCGAAATAGCATGCTCTAACTCCAGCTGCAATAACTGTGACTGACTGAAAAATGACTCGATCTTTTTGAAAGGTGGCCATGACAAGCTGAGCACCTGACAAACTCATACTGTTGGCAAGTGACACATTCAGTGTACGAGTAGATCTCAGTGTGAGCCCGCCTGTGGATACTTCTCATCACTTTTGCAGACAATGTTTTCATTTACTAAAATGTGTCCCATTGCAGGAGTGGGCTTGACCCCTACACTGTTCCATATCCAAACCCCATTTGTCAGTTATCTCAGACAGCAGTTTCTCTGCCAGAGCATCTCCATCTCCTTCAAAGCTCAAGAATCCAAAAAACCTCTCTTGCTGACAGTTAGACTGGTCCACCAAAACGGACAAAGACAGGGAGGTACCATTCTCCTGAGATCTTTACCAAATCATCAGTAAGTAATGAGAAAAGCCGTTCTGTTTAAACCTCCTCCACCAGTTACTGCGGATGCAGTTCTCACACACATCAACCAGTTTGACTCAGCTGAGCTGAGGAGCAGTACTCCTGATCACATCATACCTCTTCTTTAGACTTCATCTCCACAACTCACGCGAATCTAACAAAGCCTGAAAGTTGCTTTCACCAAGACCATCCTGTTTCCTATCACCAGGCCGGTGGGAGGAATGTTTTGCTCTCCCAACAGTACAAGAACTTCAAATAGTGACATGAGATAGTGTCTGTATTCATCTTCCTCTGGATCATCTGTCTGGTCATCTGCCTTATTGAGTCTGCCTGAGAGCTCTTCATCTCTAAAAAGGACAGAAGATAGAAACAAACTCAGTCACTCATCTTGTGACATAGTAGGTGGGGACTAATTTTCTTTGTGCAAAAAATAAATGTGTTTGTGAGAGTGTTGGTATTTAACTTACTTTTTCTCCCTCTACTCTCTGTTTCATCATCTTTGGTCTGCAAAATAAAGACGCAAGACATGTCAGAACCGGGGAGTGCAGAAATCAAATTATACAAATTCTTTCACTGTTTTTTGGGTTTCTTTTTTACCCACCGTCTCTTTGCTGCGCTTCACCTGTCCATTTTGAGGTGGTTTGGCACATCAAAGATAGTTGGCATGGCATCATCTTTCAATACTTTACACTGAGCCTCCTGAAAACAAAGTTAAACCAAAATCATTCTGTACAGCAATACTGTGCTTATGGTCAACACCTACATTTAATATTTACCAAGCACACAAAATATTCAATATTAATCAAATAATTTCAATGAAAACATTGTTATTATTAATTTTTATTGTTATAAACCTAATTATCACATTTTAATTAAAAAGAAATAGCAATTACATTAAGAGTACTGCCATGCCTTCAGTCTGGCTGGCCCAAAAATCTCCTGCAACTTGAAAATACGACTTACATTATCGATCAAAGATGCTTCAAAATGCTTCCCACACAGTCTGTAGTGACTGTGCAGATGGTCTGGTGATTGTCTACGGGGTCCTTCCTGGCATTTTTCAACCCACTTTTGACCTGGCAGCAGTGGTCAAACCAAAACAATAATTTTTAAGCATCACAATAATTTTGGTCATTTAGTAATTTATGATACAATTACATCAATTTAACTAATGGTATAACATGCTGAACATTTCCCAAATATTTTGTTATTTGTGACAATAGCTAAGATTATTATATCAATTGATAACAAGTCAAAACACTAAACATGTATGAAGCAATCTATGTAACAGCAGACAATAACAATTTGATTACAATTAAGAACAAATGACAGTCTCTGACTGAATGAATGTTATCAATGTGTTGTATGGATATGATGTAGGAACAGAAATACTTTATTGATCCCCAAGGAAAATTCATTGATGTGATGAATACATTAGAGTAGTATCACAACAGTAGGTCATGCAAAAGGCCAAGTGAAGAGAATTATAGACTGTCATTTAAAGGTTTTGTTTTTGTTTTGTTTTACAAGGAATAACCAGTAGTTAAAATGTGTCTTTTCAGGAATAATAAACTATACCAGTTCTGCCTGTTGGAATAACTTCTGTGAACTAGCCAAAGGGCATACATGTTCACACCGGTTTACCTGCAGTATTTAACAAAAGATAATAGAGCAATATGGCAAGTGAACCTGTCAAACTTTTTAAATTAGGTTGCTTATTGGAAGTGTTTTATCTTTGACTAAACCAGAACCTAAATAAAGGATGTGATGTAGGACAAAATAGGCATTGAAATGCTGCGGAGCCGACAAGACATTAGACTACAATCAAAGTTAACCCTGTTGAGCACGCATGCAGTTCTTACTGGTTAGCTTCCTGTTTATTTTAGCATGTGCGTTAGCATTACTCACTTTCTGGATCACGCGGAAACCTGAAGAGTGGCTCAGGGTCGGATTTGCTATGCTGCAATTCGGCACAGCACAGCGATTCTGCATCGTAAAAGTGTAAAAAAAACACCTTTGTTTGGCTATGAGTTTCTATGAGGATAGCCAACTGCTAATAGTAGCCTTAGCTGTCAAGCTCTTTGAAACAAGTTGGCGACTTCCGATTATTCATTTCAAATTAAATGCACGGATGTTCTCCATATAAGCCTAGAGATGGCATAATGTGTACTCTGGAAACGTCCTTTCCAAATCTCTGTAAGTGCATTATATTTGTGTGATGAACACTCAATCCCTGTGTCAAAGGTTGCCAATCGAAAGTCCCAACATAACACCAAAGTATACTCTGCCCACCAGCCAACTCCAGATGATCGTCATTGTTATTTGGTCAAGTATCATAGGCAGATTAATCATAAAGGTAATAGACAAAAGACACTGGGCATATTTTGCGTTGTCACGATAATCCAGGTTTTATTTTGAGGGGAAAAGGCTTGCGGTTTCGAAGGTTGTAAAGCTTAACATTCAAGAGAGGCGCGCGCTTCAGTTCCCTCCCATAATCCTCAGCGGTCATTTCAAAGCTGAAACAGTTGAAAACGTGTCCGGGCATGTTTCAAAACATTCACACAATCGTCCAGTATGATTACGACTGTTATGATGACTATCGTCACCCATAAATATTAATTATGCTAACGATAGAACGAGAGTATTTGCACTTCCTCTCACCTGTAATGATACTGTCCCTCAAATTTTAATTACGATTACAGTAACATGATGTTAATGGTTAGTAAAAGATAACTGCTGTGGTTATCATCAGCTGCTTAAATACATGTGTGTTTGTCAGGCCGTTTGTCTGTAATGCAAATGGGCGTAGTGCTGTACTGACCACTAAGGAATCTTATTTAGGTTCAAAACAGATTTGAACTGGAGGGATGAAACCTTTGAGAGAAAGAATGGAGCCAGAGTACCTCAAATCCCGTTCTCAGTTAGACATTCTATTGGTTTATTTTTGTCTCTCGCGAGATTAGGTGACCAATTGGAGTGCAGGAGCGCAAAGTCAAATCGAATGTTTTCTTCCTCAGGGAAGCAGACGCCCTCAGAGCCGTGCAGTTGTGGAGGTGCTTTCTCCTCGCATGTCGAAGAAACACACTTCACGGTAAGTTAACAATGTGATGTTTGTCAGTTTGCTTGAATTTACCGTACGACCAGTTATATTCAGTTCATTACAGCAGAAGTACCGGCAAACGTTTCCATTTTTACGTTTATGTCTCAACGGTAACATTTGACCACATACCAGTTGAATCTAACATAACTAACATGTTCATTTGTTTACCGATAAACATAGGGTATAACCAACTACTTCATATGTTCACACTTAACATGATACCATCTATTACTGTTCCCAAATACTAATGAAACTCCCAATTGTTGATGAATTCGTGGAGTTTTGACAGCAGCGAGGTAACAGTACCTGGCGTGTGGATTACTGTTTGTATAATCCTGCTTAATGACCTAGTTAATTCATCGTAGTATTGATCTGTTCCTTCCAGATATCACGATTGATAAAGCACAATGGAGAACGTCGCAGTTTCCAGGAGAAAAAAGTAAGTCAGTGTTAATGAGCATCATGTTGTATGCTTTTCATTTTTTGCTCAATCCTGAATGACATTCAGAGCTTCACCCGCCAACATATGGTCTAATTGCTTTGATTTATTAGGAAACAAGGAGAATGCTCAGCCTGTACATGGAAGCAAGGCTATCATCAAAAGAGATAAAACAGCTCTTGCCCCATTCAATCTGAAAAGCAATGAGAACGAGGAGACTCTGGCAAAAAATGTTCCTCTTAAAGCCAAGGCCAAACAGGCGTCAACCTCAGGTGATGCTCTAAAGAAGGTCAAGACCGTGCAGAGAGATGGGAAAAGAGCTGCTGCTTCAGACGAACCAGCGACAAACATATAGCCGGGCCTTCCATACAGAGCAGGCTACGAAACAGAAAAAAATTGTTGCAGAAGCCCCAAAGCCACCTACTGCTGTGCAGCCACCCAAATCTGCTCCTGGTATGTATAAAGGTGATTGTACAGTCAAAAATGGATCCATTTGGAAGTCAAGTACCAGCGTGGACAAGTTAGATGTCAAACTAACAGCAACCAAAATGGCAAGCCAAAGGATGGGAATGCCGCAAAAGGCAGGTCCAAATCTGTTTCTGACTTGGCTGGACATGGCACACAAAGACTTGCATCAACAACCTCCAAGATGGTGGTCAGAGGACCTGCTCAAGTGTCCAAACCTCCTGTCACTAGCCGTCCTCCTGCTGGATTCTACTCTGCTCGTCCTCCTACTAGAACCGTCCAGCAACACTAACCAGTACCTGCTACAAGAGCACCTCCCTGGCTTCCAGACTCGGGACCCAAGCCAAGATTCCAGTGGCAGAGAAGAAGGTCAACAAGCCTCCTGTCTCAAGCACCCTCAGCCAGTACAGATTACTAAGGAGACTGCAGAGGAGAAAAGGTAACACTTCTTGTTCTACTGTTGTACTGTTTTTCCTTGTACATCAATAAAGTTTGAAACATATTTGTGTTCTGTCTGCAGAGCAAAACTGGCTGCATGGCAGGCTTCCAAGGCAAGACTTTCAAGAGGCCAGCCATGACAACAGCACCACTCCCCAAAACTAAAGTCTCTAAACCTGTTGCTAATCTCAAATCCCAGTCTCAAATTGAGCCTCAGCCTCAGCCTGCTACACAGCACACATCTGAACCCAGTCTGGAAGCACGTGAGCCAGATGTTAACAGTGCAGATACACAGGGAGCAGAGTCAACAACATGCAACCAAACTCCAGTGGTCATGAACACTACCCTCGAGCTGCTTGAAAACTCTGAAGATCTACTCGACCCACAGTGCACAATGGATGATGATGATGATGTAAGCAAACAGGATTTCTAAGTTATTGTCTTAGCTGCATTAAAATGTTACTTTCTTCAGTGATGAACTAACTTCTTTTCATTTTGACAGGTTGTTGTGAACCTGTGTGAAGCTTTGGAGGCCATGGCAACACTTTCAGCATGCAGTGATGGTAAGTTCAGCTGTGTATGTGTGTCAACTATGATCTGTCTAGTCAGTTCAGAGGTATTAATTCTTAGGCTAATTCCAATAAGTCTAACTGGCTCACTGGCATTTGTGGTCTAATAATGAATAGCTAATGTATTTCTGATTCTACAGAGATGCTTCCTATTGAACTTGTTACTTTTGTCTCCATTAAGAGCTCCCACAGGTGTCAGATGAGTGCAATGTTAAAGTGGAAGACGACAAGCCAATACTGAATGTGGAGAAGAGACGGTTGGTGAAAGACAAGATGAAAGTCAAGATGTTTGTGAGCAGCAGAAGGTTGAGCAGAATGAAACGGAAATAAGTGATGGAGACAAAGCGGCAGAAAAAGATGATGCTGAAGAAGTAGAAAGTGATGATGATGATGATTACGAAAGTGATGATGTGATGGAGACCACCCCACCAATGGAGGGTGCTTCAGAAATAAAATACAGTGTGAAGACAACTCCATACCTGCAGAGGTGAGGCCCTCTTTTTCTCTGGTCCTTCAATTTAAGTGTTTCATAATTCTGCCATTAGTTAAATTTTTGCTCATTATACTTTTTTTTTAAATATATGTTTGGTCTTCTCTAGTGTCAAGAAGTTAATCGAAGATGAGGTCAGTACTTCTCGGAGAAAGAGCAACATCAAAGATCTGAAGTTCCTGACACCAGTGCGTCGTTCCTCACGCATCCAGCGCAAATCCTCCCAACTTCCAACGATGCTGGTCGATCATGATCCTTGTGTGTCGTCGCTGGCTGAGTTGGTGAAGCTTAATGATGATGCCAACGCATATATTTACAGAAAAACCCTGCCCTTCTACACGATCTGCCAGACCAGACCAGCCTGTGAGGAGCTCAATCT
Source organism: Caranx melampygus (assembly GCA_019059645.1). Taxonomy (NCBI): domain Eukaryota; kingdom Metazoa; phylum Chordata; class Actinopteri; order Carangiformes; family Carangidae; genus Caranx; species Caranx melampygus. The sequence continues at coordinate 100,176 of JAFELL010000482.1, read as the reverse complement.
GCAAATGGTTCAAAAGCAGCCCATGAGAATTGTAGGGCAGAGGGTGTAATGGACACTTTATATGGATATTAAGATGGTTACTAACCTGCTTCTGTTCAGAAAATTTATTTGTTGCTATTTTAATTAATTCTATTGTATAGTGGGAAAATATACAATCCTTGTCAAGGTATTTTCTGTTTTGAATGTATTATACACTTTCTCTAACACTATTCATTTTAATGTTGATATATATTGCTTGATGCACTACAATAAAAGAGCATTGCCTTATTTAGACACTTGTGCTCTGATGGTCTTTATTATACAGCCTATATACTGGACATTAAGTGTATGGTTAATTCCAAGAGGAGAGGGGCAATAAACAGAACTGAAAATCATCGTCTCCTATCACATACTGTAGATGACTTGAGCAGAAGTCGCTGTTCCAAGTAAATTTCCTTGGTTCTCTTCAGAAGCAGTGACAGGGAAAAACAGCTGCAGGCATTTAGCTGACCTTAATCAGTGTTGAAAAGCTACTTTAGAGCAGAGCTTTGCAAGGTGATAATTACCTCAAACTGGAAGAAGTTAAGCTACAGTAAAACAATATTAAGGAGAAATACCCATATTGATCAGCTAGAGCAACTTGTATATATATATAAAAAACAGTTTAACTACTGGTTAATTAAATTAACACCAATGTGAGTGGACAGAAAGGACACAAATCACTTTTTTCATGTTTAACCCCACTTTAATTGACCACATTGTAAAAATCCAAAGTGCTCATATTTGAACACTGTTTTATTTGACCGCATTCATAGCAAACTCCTGACATCAGACTGGATGTTTTGACACCAGCTTCCTCTGATCCCAGATGAGACATTTCATTATAACAAAATAAAAAAAGAAAATCATCCACAAAAAAATCTCTTTGATGCAATTTTCTTCCCCAAAACAAAAAGTATAAAAAGTACTCTTTTCCCACTCATCTGCAGACCACAGGGGAAGGTGTTCAGTGCTGTGCGCTAAAAGGCTATTTTCACTGTCAGCTGAGGGTTTTTTTATGTTCTTGAAAGACCCCGGTTGTCCAGATCTTTCACCTAGAGGATAAAACAGAGAACAAGATAAGTTAATTGAAATACATCTTTTCAGAGTTCAATCATGCTTTTGCACATTTTTCAGTAGGAGTATAGTGGGAATGTCAAACTCTATAAAGAAAAAAAAAGTGGTCACCCTCAGACAATCCCAGTGAATTTTGCAAGTGTCACAAGTGTGACAGCTTGCTCAACTACCCTGTTCCCTCTGGGCAGAGCGACCAGCTTTGAATGGTGCAACCAACACTTTGTAACTCCTTCAATTTCCACAAAATAAATCATTTTTGACTTTTAAGAAGGAAAGTTTGCGGTTTACCTTGTATATCCTAACCAGCCAATGCTCTGTTGTGTAGGCTTCCTCCAACACATCCAGTTCAAAGTCCTTGTTCCCAATCTCAGCGTTCCTCACTCTGTCATAACCAGGTGGACGCTCTGCAGAGGAGATCATGAAGATCATCAGAATTGCAGAACTGCATTAAATATAGATCTTGAGGGGAAACTGGCTCATGTGTGTTTACAGTGTGATCACACCAGGCTGTGGGGTTACTCACTGGCCTCTGTGTAGACCTGGCCGAAGCGGTAGTAGCACATCTTGTACATGAGGCAGTTGAGCAGGACAGGTGAGCCCTCACGGTCCACTCTGAACTCTCCAGTGGGAGTGTAGTAGTCATGCTCCTTGATGTGTTTGCCTGTGTCTGTGCTTCCTCCAATTCGGACCATCCACAGGAACTTATTGATGTCTGTCAGTGACAAAGGATGATTACACAGGTGCTGATAGACATGTGGTAGGATAAGCTTTCAAAAGAATTATTCCAAGGCCAAAACATTAACTGAAATACAACTTATATTATCAATAATACCACATTTATGGGTTAACACACAGTAATGTTAAACAGCTAAGAGGAGATGATACATATGGATGCTTGATATGTACCATCTGAGGAATAACCCGTCAGTCCTCCAAAGATGACCAGGACGTAACTGACATCCAGCTCCCTCATGATTTCATAGGCCCTCTCTTCTGTGGATGCCATAGCCTGTACAGCAAACAACAACCCCGGTCAACACATCAGCACTTTACAAGCATGAATACCCTGATGGTAACCTCGCAGCTCACCTGTCCAACTCTGGAGATGTGAGTGTTGTTCCAGGTGTTGTTGTCCACTAGAATGGTTCGATTAGCCATGGCCGTTATCTGATAGCCATAATCCCACCATGACATGACTTTAGCATCCTGGAGATACAAAAGGTCAAATCAGTTGGTTATTGAGCAGAACTTGATAATCTCTATACAATTCAGATAACTCCTGACACATCCTGATTTAATGACTGGATAATTCTTTTCCTTTTCTGGGTATCACTGACCTCAGGAGTGTTGTGGCGGAGCCAGTAGTAGGCCTCTCTGAAGTCGTCGAAAATGATGCGGCTGCCATCGCCCCCACGGGCCGACAAGACAATTGAGGGAGAGGAGTAGGCTTCGCTGGTCACCCAGGTCGAATGGAAAGTGTATGTGATGAGGAAGAAGGCCATGACCAGAATCATCCCACTGGCAACCTGGCAGGTAAGCAGAATGTCAGGTTTTAACCAGCTACAGACTTTGACTCTGACACTTAGGAGAGAAATTATTTAGGAGAAATGTCATAAAAGTGGTATTTTACCAGAAAGACTATGAAAAATCAGAGGGATTGCGTGAATACTCAAAACCATTTCAACATCTATTGTAATCATTAACTGGATATCAATCTACATGTAATGTGAGACATGGCAAATATAGCCATGGCTGTATTATCTAGAATAGTCAGGAGTTCTTTATACTAACATTAATATGGTCAAAAATAATTTGTGCCTAAACAATTCCCTCTAAGAGCTAAACCAGCACTCTGAACTGTCTGTCAGTGCTCGTACCTCGTTTTTGATGGGGTAGGTGGAGTCTTGCTGCTTCTTGCTTTTCTTGTCTGGCCGGCTCACATCCAGATTCTTCATGTAAGTGGTAAGCACCTGCGAAACACCAATGCCTGACAGGATGCACATGACTGGGGCCAGCACCAACATAAGACGCACCTGTGTGGAGGGAACAAACAAGATGCACATTGATCCTTGGTACATAATAAAGAAGGTGCATATTCACAGTTACCATTAATAAGCCTGCAGTGCACACAAGCGCCTCTCTGAGGAGATCATGAGGTGTGACTGTAGCTCTATACCAGGCGTACCATGACAGCTGAGAAGTACATGCTGGTCACTCCGTACATAATGATGAAGATCCTGGCGTCCGATAGGTTGTTGAAACAGTAGTAAAGACCAACTGTAGGGGAATCAAAGTGAACTGTCAGTCAAAACCCATCGAGCATACATATAATAAGCTTTTACATCCAAGAGAGTGATCAGTATATTAACCCCTTTACTACCGTGTGTTTATGGTGAGTGCACACTGACCTGGGAACATGAAGACGAGCAGCTGGAGGTCAAAGTAGTAAGAGGACCAGGTGGTGGGCTGGTGCTCAGAGACGGAAGCAATGATGGGGATGTTGTTCTTGGCATAGGAGGGGTCCAGCAGGGAGTAGAAACGCCCAGTCCATGGAGAGATCTTACCTGAGGGAAACATACAGTGGTATAGGAGAGTTGTGGTCAAAGCAAAGAACATGAATCAAGTTCTCAATAAAGCAGAGAAAGAAATTTTCATTTCAAAAAAGAAGTTTTTAACGTTCACCATATGCCAATTTATCTCTGAGTGCAGTTTTATCACCCCTCTTACCTGTCAGCATGAGAACAGTGCCCACAGACAGCAGGATGAAGCCCACCAGGGAGATGACGCTCTTGAACAACACCTCGAATTGCTGGGCATTGAGTTTGCTGCGCAGGTAGTCCACAAAGGCATGAATCTGGCACAAGCCAAACATACCGAAGGCCGCCATGTGCTCTGAAGACTGAACCGGCTGGTGTACAAGAGAGGAGACACAGAGAGTTGAGCTGAGTGTAACCTGTTTGACCTGGGTTACAAAAATTTACAAGACATTCTGCAAGAACATGCACAAGTGTGATGATCCAGTATTTTCACCTTACCTGGAAACCAACAAAAGAGATCTGCATGGAGAGGATGGTGCCCAGGCAGTAGACTGTGCAGTAAGCCACGTATATGCGGTGGGAGAATCGGCCTGTGAGCATCAGCACCAGGACATGGAGGGGATGAGGTTGATCAGGAACACATAGCCACCCCAGGAGGAAACCTACATACACACAACCACATTGTCATCACCTCTGTATCATCTGACTTAGGGGCCCGACCCTCCAAACACACTTTTTATGCTGACAGCGTGTGCACAAAAAGTGCATTTATTGGACACGGGCCCCTTAATTCATTTAAACATCTTCAGATTTCCTCACCATGTAGAAGTAGGCCAGTGCACACATGGATGACCAGTACACTGATCCTGTTTTGACAGCCTTGATCCACATGTAATATGTGAGCAGCATGCAGAAGATGGCAATACCTAGGTAGGATGGCAGAGAGGGATTTAACCAACAATTCCTATCATATTTTCTTTAACTGAAATTGTTATACATAACATGCACATACCTTCATTATCATAGGAGCCAGCAACAGAACGAGAGATATAACCAGGCACCACTGCAATCATGGCAGCAGCCAGGAGGCCGGCGCCTGCATCCTACAGAGACAAACGACTGTTTAGCAGAAGCACATTTATAATCAATTAAAAAACAAAACATTAAACTCAATATTAAACAGTCCTCATCTACCACGCATACCTTTTAGTAAGGCTGCTAATGGGATTTTAAAAGGGCTCAGAAATTTTGCATAAATATCAGTTTACTTCACAGGATTATCACTCACTCACTCACTCACTCTATGCAATAAGTTATACAGTACAATGTCCTCTGTGGCTCTGCAGGGAGCTGTCTGAACAGTTAGTATCTCATCTGAGTTATCCTGCACCAGGCTGAGACTATTAACAGAGAACATGGATTACAAACTTGTAGCGTGGCATTTAATAGGGTGTACCAGCCAATGAGAAGCTAATGTATGACACTGCTGAGCTGCACAATGGGAATTGTCGTATGCAGTGTTTTATGATCTTGACCTTTACCCACAACAAAGGGTAGGATATCTGCCTCTGGTGCTTTGATTATGACCACTTAGTAGTCCTTATATTTAATTGGTTCAGGGCAAAAATCAGTGACCTGTGCCTAATAGGAAAACAAGCTCTCTCAAATATTAATAGAACATGATCTTAAATTGTATATTTAGTTGTGTAGCTTATTATGTGTTTTACCTTCAGCTCCTTGGTGAAGTGGTAGGTGACTATGGCGGTAAAGGAAGAGAACAAAGGAGCCAGAAAGACACAGACGTTACGGATGTCAATGGTGATGTGGAAAAAATGTAGGACGTGGTACAGGACGGCAGACGTAATCATCAATCCTAGTGAGAAAAAGAGAGAGATTCAAGTTTCAGCTCATTAACAGCTCTCCTGGGAACATCATATAACACTTGAACTTCTGCACATGAAAAATGTTTTTGCAGATGTTAACTCGTTCTGTTCTCTGGTCATTTTTGTCTAATTTCCTACCTGGATAGATGGTGCCACCGATGATCCTCCCCAGAGGATACCATGCTCTGTCATCAAACCAGTTGTGAAACTTATAAAATCCTTCTTCTGCCAGGAAGCGGGTGGTACGGTAGTTAAAGTACCTGAAGATGAAACAGAGGTGAAATTAAGACGTTACTTCAAGAAGGAATATCATCAGAAATAACCATGACATGAGCAGCACTTACGGATCAAACTCATGGATGACACTTTCAAACCTCAAGACGGAAAACAGCCTGGTGGAGAATGCTGCAGAAAGGGAAAAGGACGGTCAATCAATCTGTTATATTTGTCTAAGTATTAAAGAGACAATACTTGTTTGTATAGGAGGCAGGGGACTTACAGAGGACAGCGGCCATAGACAGGATGAGCAGCTTCAGTAGCGTGTCCTGTTTCTCATAGGACAAACGCAGGAAGCCTAGCTTGGTCATTTTGGCGAGGTTAGGGACAGCTCACCGTACTACCTGGTTGGGGGGGAGACAAACACTGTAACACTGGCCCAACTGTGGAGAAAAGCACTGCAAAGGCATCTGTAGCTCTGTAATAATACTTAAATGTTAATACATGCTCAAAAACTCCCTTTTAATGAGAAGCATACATCTTTATGCAAGGAAGACATTCATTTGAGAAATCAAAGTGTTGTTCATGCAGGAGTGAACTTCCATGTCCAGCCCAACCAGATAAGGCCACGCACTAAGATGTGGCGTCAGGAACCAGGAAGCACCCACTCTGGAAAACTTGTGCAGGGGCTCGTCTCTGTCCTCTTCACATTTTACATTCATAAGTATGTTTGCAGAGTGAAAACACAAACCTTGAAGGTCAGCAGAGCTCTAATTAACGCTAACTTTGAATGGAGCACAATCAGAGCGAGCCTTTGAAGCAGTGACAGATTTCCCGGCGTTTCCAACATCCTACAGCGAGAAGCTAGTATTTGCTAACTCGCTATTAATACACCCCACGGGCGCATTTAAGATGTACACACGCATTGTACCAGATTGAACTGCATTGTATAGCTTGTCAGCATCAGGCCGGCTAGTGCTGATGCTCCCACCATCCAGCTAGAAGTGTGTGAGTAGCTAGCCAGGCTAACCTGCTAGCTGCTGTATAATGAACAGCTTAGATCCGCGTCTCTTTCTCTTATTTTGTAAACACCACCTTCTCATGCTGCAGCAGGCTGACAACCTACACTTACAATACTGCTCCTAAATAATCTCACAAGTTCATGATTAAATGTTCAATTAGACTCACCCGCTCCGCTCCTGTTACTCATACACTTTTCACACACAACCTTCACCGTGAGCTAGTCCCGCCCCCTCCGGCACTAGTGTGCGCGCTTATTGGCTGTGCGTCAGTCAACAGTGAACCCACCTTATTCTGATTGGTCGTTCGACTGTCCTTCAAATTTCAGTCCCTACCTTGTCGGTGTAGTGTAGTGACGTGTCCTTAGTGAGACGACGTAAAGTGTTGCCCCCTGCTGGCTGACAACTCTTACGACAAGAAGATGTGCAGGTAAAAAAAAAAAAAAAACATTAACTGTATTTAAAAAAGGAAAACATGTAACAAGTAAATATAAACTATGATTATGAGACAATGGGACATAAACAGTCAGGTTAGTAGTATGAGATTCAATTCATTATGTGTATATTAATGTGCAGAAATAATGTGTTATGTGAAGAAAATTTGAATATATTGTGGATTGCACACCCATCCATCACATCTGCTTGTTTTGTATTAGTGTTAAGTGAGTAGCAGCAAAACCCTGAACAGAGTGATCAAAATATTGAATACGGACCAATTTTATTGAAATTAGACGTATTACTTTTACAAAACCTCACTCACAAATATCAGTCTGCACAAACACCATTGTAAAATCGAGGTCCTTCCCCTCTGATGAGTGAGTGAAAACTTGGTGACTGGGTCTCTGTGTGGTGGTGTGGTTCTGGCTGAACACTCTGCAATGTATTAATACTATGAACAGCACAAAGAGCAAAACAGCCAGTTTTAGGGACCAGTTATATTTGCTTCAGCCCTCTTGGGGGGAAAAATAGAGCAAGCAGGTTAAGGCTGATCACCCATTGTAAAGACTGAAACTACAAGACTCCTTCCTTCATTACAGAGCTTAGCAGTGTAGTGGTTGAAGTGAAATAAACAAAACATTGATGCATCAGTTTGGCAGTGTCGTATCATCTATCACGTCCTGAATTCAAACAGACTGGAAACACTGAGGCAGCTTTTCCTTTTGCTGGTGTCACTTTGCAACATGTACATCAGACATCAGAGTGGGAATTTAATTTGGGATGAGACACCAACCAAACACACAAGAATGACTTATTTGGTTTCCACTATAAAGGTCACCAATGATTATTATAGCAGCTCCTGAACTCATTTGCAAAAATCTTCTAAAAACAAAGCTGTAAAAGGACAAAACTTTTCTCCCTTTGTCACTGCATTAGGTCACTACTGGAACTGGTTGGACACCATAGTTGGAGGACCAAAAATCCAATGTGCAAGAAAACATTCAACCTGTGAGGGAAGAAATGCAACTTGCAACACCAAGAAAACATGCTGTCGATAAAACAGACTGTGCTTTGCTTCTGAATGCAAACAAGCCCCCTTACAGTAAAAAAAATCCTTAGTCACAAGTTTGTTTAAACATATTAAAACTAAGGGATTTCTTGTGCTGTAATTTATTAAAAGGAGATTCACTCAAATGGCACATTATACAAAAACAATGAAATAAAATTTACAAAAGAAAACAAGTAAAGAGCTGAGTATATAATGTGTTTTGAGTGTGAGGCACAGGGCAGTCGATTTTTGTGTCACACTGAAAATGTGTCTGGTGGTTTGCTGCAAGTGAATAACCAGAGGAGAGAAGAGATTTGATAAAAACATATAAACCCTTTGTCCTAAACCGCATTTCATCTTCATTAAGGGAAATCCTTTTGGAAGAAACACTTTTTTTCCACACTGTGTGAAGCCACTTATCCGTTGCTCTCCCCATCTCTTTCGAGCGAATCCTTCACTGGGTGGGCACAAGTCTCTGGCGGGTGGGGGACGTGTGAGGGGAGGACAGTCGCTCTGAGGAGGTGGATGATGTCAGGGAGGACTGCAGGTGGACTGTCTTGTGGAAAAGCTTGTTGCTAATCAGCACAACCAGGGAGAAGAGACGCAGCTGGAAGTGGCTGAAAGAGTGGAAATGTGATCAGTGACGTAGAGAGAGTTAACAGTTTAAAACAAGTAGAGGTGTTTGTTTTAGACTTACTACAGCTTAGTTGGTGTCTTAGCCTCGTTAGCACTGATGATGAACAACGGGAAGAGGATGGAGAACAAGCAGCCACTAGGTAGAGAAGGAAGATAGTGATACAAGACATTAGGAAATTCTGTAAAATACCCAGAGCCAGTTTTATCAGATTACCACCATTAATGACAGATAAAGCTTCAAATCCTCAAACCACATTTTACCACCTTCTACTATTGAAACAATTAACAGATCATCGAAATAGATACCCATTCATTTTGATCAACCAATTAATCATTTCAGCTCCACTATTTTAAGAGATAAGGAAGTATTTTTTGCATTTTTACGGTATTGGTCTTAGTGTTTAGGAATTTCAAATTACCTTTGCAAGTCATTCCCTCCATTTCAATATGACTGCCTCAGGGAGTGCTGATTTTGTTATATTGTTGTCTGACCCTCAGTATGATGATGACAATAAAGCTAATATTACTATCAATACTACTAGAAATAAATGTGCAAATGTATTTGAAACAAAAACACATTTCTGCATCTCTATGTGGTGTACTTTAATACTTAGTTTGCCTTATTGTTATATCATAAATACATTGGGGAGTTGAATGAAGCTGTGAAAGTAGGTCAGGAAGTAACTGTTTCCATGACATTAATGTGTGAATGTATAACCATATAGACCTATTCACACTGTACAAGGAAACAGTAGTGCTGCAGCTAATGATTATTTTCATTGTCAATGTGCCTGACAGTTCATTTCCAGTAGTCTTACCTAATGATGTATGAGGAGGGCAGGGCGGTCAGCAGAGCCATTGGTAAACCAAAGCCGAAGTAATAGGGCCAGTTCCTCTCAATATTGGAAAGGCGTTGGTGCATCTCAATGCCTTAAACAAACATAAACAGCCACAACTTTTATTTGTGTTTGAGCTCCATTGAATGATTTATTCTGGGTATTAACCACAATGTGAGAATCTCACCATGGTTGAACCAGCGATATTCAAAGCAGTAGAGGGAGTAGAGCAGAGACATGTGGAGGAGGCTAACCATCTGTCCAATGGCATCAATGGGGAAGAGGCTAACAATCATACCCTAGATAATCACAACAATATACAACACAATTATATTCAGCAAGTCTGAAAAGAGAGAAGAGAAAGCAGCTTGTGTATTTTCATCTCATTTGCAATCTGAAAAGCCTAGGGAGCAGAATTTTTTGTCTAATTTGTGAAGAAAATAAGATCAATTTGAGGTGCGAAAAGTTTTCAAAACAATTCCTCTTCATTATCAGCTCCTAAAACAATTTCAGAAAAAACAACCTCACCACACGACACCCATAGTGTAGTTAAGAATCCTTGTACATTATTCATGTATGATTCAGAATGACTCTGGGCTTATAAAGAAAAGACACCAGCAACTGAAACAGCGTGATTATGAAGAGAATCAGATACAGTTCTGATAAACAGAGAAACAAAGACAGCTGTGTCTGATCATCTATCACGTCTTGTGTTTACAGCGTACCTGAATGAGGAAGAGAGCCTGGAGCAGGAGGTTAAACAGCATATCTGCGATGATCTTACTGACACTGGGGAATGGCTGAGCTTTACAGCCAGACACTTCAAATGCTAGGTCTGCTATATCCTGCAACAGAAAATCACACACACTTACATCTGAGTCACTGGAGGCAAAAATGCAACAAATCAAATGGAAAAAAAACATTGTAAATATTAGAATCTGAAACACTGTTTATCTCCAGCTGCTTCACAATAAAAGCCCTAAAAGGATGCGTCACTCATACCTTCTTTCCATCTAGTTCCCAGCAGGGCTTTTTACTATACGAAGCAAGTGAAGCCACAGGAGTCCACAAGAAAGATCTGACTTTAACTCACCACTTAGTAGAAGTTTAGACGCACATATTTACCGCATAGTCCGTCATTCTGGTGCTTTTATTTATCATAAAGGTTGGTAGATGCGGTGCTGACACAATATGAGCCACACTGCAGCCCACTATAAATTAAGCTGGAACTGTAACTCTAATATTTCACAAACAATACATAGACAGAAAAGCCACTAAATATGAAATATGAGTCTCTGTGGCATCTAAAAGTAACAGCCTGTTGTGTCCTCACATCATGACTGCATGACAAACAGGGCCTAACCTGGAACCATATGGCGTTGACTATCTTGCTGAGGACGAACAGAGGGAGAACCCAGAGAGCACTGAAAACGGAGGTCAGGATGAACTCTAACCAGGACCACACACTGCCATGGAGGGAGGGGTCACCTGCAACAGAAAACAACTTGTTTTATGACCGATTCCAGAAGACAGACTACCTGACCCAGATTCACCAGCAGCAATACATACATACATACCGATGATTTTTGCTGTGAGAGTCTGCAGCAGTGGGATAAACACCCGGTAGAAGAGAAACAGACTGAGCTGGAGAGGAGATGAAACGCTGTAGTTACTCTTTGACACATTAACACTTGAGGCTGAGTTGTGTAGTATAGTGTAGACAGTTTCATAGATATAGATATCATTACATCAACCAGGAAATTGAAAATAAATCTAAAACTGTAAAAGCTTTGAAGCTTTGCATTTACGTAAGCACACTGAAGACATTTTCAGACTTTTCTGGGACCTGCACACAGCGCCCAGAGGTACAGAGGTTATCAAGGCTACACAACATGGGTGAAGCAGATTTGGTTATCAGAGAGATAATGTCTTCAGCTGTCACTTTACAGGAAGGAGAAACTGTACAAAAGCTAAAAGATAAGACTGGAACAACATGGGGCCAGAGAAACTACCATCCAAGCAGACCTTCGCTGAAATTTGTAACCTAAGTCTTCAACAGTATATGAGAGACAAGGCTGTACTGTAACAGTGGGTCAGTGTCTTACCCAGAACACTCCTCCATTCCAGGCACAGCACTGAAAAATCCTACTGGCTACTTTGGGTTCACTGAAAGACAAAGAGAGACTAAAGATAGAACAGGAGGGAATATTTATTTTCATCACCATATAATGTGAAAAAATGTCCGACACCATCTTGTTTACAAGACAAGAAGCCACTATAGAGGCTCAAGGGAGTTCAGCACTTCCTTTCAAGCTGTATAAACTGTTGCTCTTTTGCAAAGATTGGTAGAGCTTCACCAAAATATTCCTTGTTGACTGAAAGACATGACCATTTAAGGGCTGAACAATTGATCAAAATATAATTGCAACAAGTGCACCAGTTTTGGTGACACTCTTGGCTCTCAAATTATATTCTCAAGTTGAATCAAAACATGAACATCTTTTTTGGTGCAGGATTTAACAAAAATAATTTTGATATTTTTTTTTCTTTTTTATGAAAATGAAATGCAAAAACAACAGTTTCAACTGAAGTAGGATGTTGTAACCACAGCCCTAATCCATTTGGTTGATTGACAGAGTTTTAGTTCACAGGAAGTTCTATTTCTGAAAATCATATCAGGGCAAGGAACTGTTTTTTTTATCATTTTGAATGTATTGGTGAAAATATTTTGTTCTGCAAATCTAAGCTTCCTGAGAGCAAAGTATTGAACCATCAGGTGCAGGAGTTGCATACCTAGGCTTTCAGAGTAAGACACTCAGTCCCACATATCATAATGATATTTGCAAAGAAAGGCCTACTTGTCTGGTTTGCGCTCCTCACTCTGTGCCCTCCTCTGTGCAAGGGCCCCACTGGCCCTTCTCCTCCGCTGCTCTTCCCTTTTCTGCTGGATGCGGGCATCCAGCTTGGAGATTGTCCCAATCCCCAATATGGAGTCCTTGATCCCCTAGAGAGCCAAGAGCAAGAGAGAGAAACACAGATGAGATTTTTCACTTGTTGAAATGAGCTCTGTAATGAAAGTTTGATGTGTCTACCAACCCTCTAAAATATAATACACAGTATTGTACATCTTGTTGATATTCACCTTTTGTTCAGACAGGTACTTCAGGTCAACTGCACAAACTAATTCAAACTCATTACCACCTGGTGTACTTTAATAAAGTGGCAAGTGAGTACATGTCTTTTTTATTTCAAAACTAGGCTGAATAAATCCATCAGTGTGAAAGCAATAGTCATAGCTCAGTTACAAGGAACACTGTGTTAGTACAGCATGAGTGTGTGTGTGTGTGTGTGTGTGTGTGTGCTGACCGTCGCAACATTGCGGAGGAAGGCCCTGACGCTGTCTGTCATCTCTGGACCAGCTGCAGATCCATCAACTGCAGAAGGAGGGGGGCTGGTGACCTGGTGGTCAGCTCTCATGGCAGGGAGGGGCTCACCCAGTAACCTGCAACCACCCAAACCCACAGAAGCAAAGTGAGGACAAGAGCTAATGGGCTGAACTTCTTTTGAGCAGTTTGCATTCATCTTACAACGTGTGGTTTGCTGAGAGACACAGCTGCCAAAGGGATATTCTGTAGTGAATATACAATCTACAGCAATTCGTTTCACATCCACACCCATGTGAGCTTTATACAGCAGCAGGGGTGTACTTATAATAAGTGTTTTTACTTGACTCTGACTGCCTTAATGATCTTGACATTTCAAATACATTCGTGAAACTCCTACTTTCAATATTTTTCTTCTATTATTTTTACTTCAAAGAACAATGACAACCAGTAGGTGCCTGACAAACACCCTTCTGGCACTGAAACAGTTCAGGGACAAAGGCTGTCTGGCACATCGCTGTAAGTGTGCCATATTTGGGAGCCATATGGTGCTGATTCATAACTGATATAACTTTACTTGTTTCTAAAAATACCTCAACACACCTCATCAACTATGAAAAAGCTATTGCCAACGAATCATTTGTCACTTCTACCTAAAATAGCCCTTAATTATTTATTTATTAGTTCATTCTTTTGTCCTGGACATTTCAAGAGGTCTTCTTCGATGCAAACAATGCGTGTATCCCATGAGGAAAAACAAAAAGAGGACACGAACTAGTTGCAAACTTCCCAAACATTGAGGAGAGGTCAGTCTAATAGATCTTATGATATCAGCTAACAGAAATTAGGGAAGCATAGCTGCTGTCTGTCCTAATGAATGCTGCCATTGTCCTGTGTACCATGGACCCATGGATTTGGTTTGCATGGTCATGTTGTACAGCAGCAGCCCCACATCTCCAAGTCGCGATAGTCAGTTTCACGTTTTATAACGAGGTGAAAGCGAAGCGTTTATCCAGCTGGTGTCTCCCGGCGATGCTGTTTATCTAAGTTAACATTAGCAAGCTGACTCAGTTAGCTTACCTAGGTGTCAGCGGACAGCGTTAGTCGGCGGTCTGTCCTCGACCAACACAAATCTCTTAACTATTTCATATGTGAAGATCCTCATTGAGCAGCTCGTCTGGTTGGCACGATGCCTCTAGCTCTGTAATCTTTGACTTTGATTGGTTTGTTTGGTCCTCTGCTAGCTTGTCTGCCTTGCTAGCTAACGCTCAACAACTAATTTAACTGTTGTGGTTTCGGTGAAGACAACACCGAAACCGGCGGGTAAAGTCAGAGACAGAGCACACGCTTCGTCATAGTGTCTTCCTTACCTCATGCGACAGGCTCGAGGTGATAACAACTTCGTTAATTCTGTCTTTTAGCCCCCCTAAACGTCACAACAACAACAACACTGAACAACACTACCAGCAGCCAGGGCCGTGGAACACACATTGCGCACGCTCCAACCCCTGAGGATTATGGGAAGCGTAGTCCTCCTGGTTGGGGGCTGAAGGGTGGTGCTCTTGAACCACACAGTTTTAAAGAGAGGTATATTTGGCTTTATAGCAATGGTAGGAAATGTATTCGAAGCCTATGTGTCTAATATTAAAGCTTACATGTCGAGGATCATCTCTTGTCCTCCCGAGGATTATAGACTATTTTCAATACCAATTAATTTACCGATATATTTACCGATGGATTTTCTCCATTAATATTTGTTTACGAAATATCAGAAAAGAATTGCTAAACTTTCTCAGAAACTATGTTAAGATCTAATAGCTTGCACTCTCATATTAACCCAACCCTCGGACAGGGGAGCCTCAGGCGGCGCATGCGCAGTCACACACCCACACATATAGTATCCAAAGGGGATAGCTGACCGCTGTGATTACGAGCTACGGGGAGCCGGACCGCGGTGGAGAGCTGTGGCCAGGCTAAAACCCAGTCACACACCCACACATATAATAGTAGCCAAAGGGGGATAGCTAACCGCTGTGATTACGAGCTACGGGGAGCCGGACCGCGGTGGACAGCTGTGGCCAGGCTAAAACCCAGCCCTCGGACAGGGGAGCCTCAGGCGGCGCATGCGCAGTCACACACCCACACATATCATAGTAGCCAAAGGGGGATAGCTGACCGCTGTGATTACGAGCTACGGGGAGCCGGACCGCGGTGGAGAGCTGTGGCCAGGCTAAAACCCAGTCACACACCCACACATATAATAGTAGCCAAGGGGGATAGCTGACCGCTGTGATTACGAGCTACGGGGAGCCGGACCGCGGTGGACAGCTGTGGCCAGGCTAAAACCCAGCCCTCGGACAGGGGAGCCTCAGGCGGCGCATGCGCAGTCACACACCAACACATATAGTAGCCAAGGGGGATAGCTGACCGCTGTGATTACGAGCTACGGGGAGCCGGACCGCGGTGGAGAGCTGTGGCCAGGCTAAAACCCAGTCACACACCCACACATATCATAGTAGCCAAAGGGGGATAGCTGACCGCTGTGATTACGAGCTACGGGGAGCCGGACCGCGGTGGACAGCTGTGGCCAGGCTAAAACCCAGCCCTCGGACAGGGGAGCCTCAGGCGGCGCATGCGCAGTCACACACCCACACATATCATAGTAGCCAAAGGGGGATAGCTGACCGCTGTGATTACGAGCTACGGGGAGCCGGACCGCGGTGGACAGCTGTGGCCAGGCTAAAACCCAGTCACACACCCACACACATAATAGTAGCCACAGGGGGATAGCTGACCGCTGTGATTACGAGCTACGGGGAGCCGGACCGCGGTGGACAGCTGTTCCCCTCGGACAGGGGAGCCTCAGGCGGCGCATGCGCAGTCACACACCCACACATATCATAGTAGCCAAAGGGGATAGCTGACCGCTGTGATTACGAGCTACGGGGAGCCGGACCGCGGTGGAGAGCTGTGGCCAGGCTAAAACCCAGTCACACACCCACACATATAATAGTAGCCAAAGGGGGATAGCTGACCGCTGTGATTACGAGCTACGGGGAGCCGGACCGCGGTGGACAGCTGTGGCCAGGCTAAAACCCAGCCCTCGGACAGGGGAGCCTCAGGCGGCGCATGCGCAGTCACACACCAACACATATAGTAGCCAAAGGGGATAGCTGACCGCTGTGATTACGAGCTACGGGGAGCCGGACCGCGGTGGAGAGCAGTGGCCAGGCTAAAACCCAGTCACACACCCACACATATCATAGTAGCCAAAGGGGGATAGCTGACCGCTGTGATTACGAGCTACGGGAGCCGGACCGCGGTGGACAGCTGTGGCCAGGCTAAAACCCAGTCACACACCCACACATATAATAGTAGCCAAAGGGGGATAGCTGACCGCTGTGATTACGAGCTACGGGGAGCCGGACCGCGGTGGACAGCTGTGGCCAGGCTAAAACCCAGCCCTCGGACAGGGGAGCCTCAGGCGGCGCATGCGCAGTCACACACCCACACATATCATAGTAGCCAAAGGGGGATAGCTGACCGCTGTGATTACGAGCTACGGGGAGCCGGACCGCGGTGGAGAGCTGTGGCCAGGCTAAAACCCAGTCACACACCCACACATATAATAGTAGCCAAAGGGGGATAGCTGACGGCTGTGATTACGAGCTACGGGGAGCCGGACCGCGGTGGACAGCTGTGGCCAGGCTAAAACCCAGCCCTCGGACAGGGGAGCCTCAGGCGGCGCATGCGCAGTCACACACCAACACATATCATAGTAGCCAAAGGGGGATAGCTGACCGCTGTGATTACGAGCTACGGGGAGCCGGACCGCGGTGGAGAGCAGTGGCCAGGCTAAAACCCAGTCACACACCCACACATATCATAGTAGCCAAAGGGGGATAGCTGACCGCTGTGATTACGAGCTACGGGGAGCCGGACCGCGGTGGACAGCTGTGGCCAGGCTAAAACCCAGTCACACACCCACACATATAATAGTAGCCAAAGGGGGATAGCTGACCGCTGTGATTACGAGCTACGGGGAGCCGGACCGCGGTGGACAGCTGTGGCCAGGCTAAAACCCAGCCCTCGGACAGGGGAGCCTCAGGCGGCGCATGCGCAGTCACACACCCACACATATCATAGTAGCCAAAGGGGGATAGCTGACCGCTGTGATTACGAGCTACGGGGAGCCGGACCGCGGTGGAGAGCTGTGGCCAGGCTAAAACCCAGTCACACACCCACACATATAATAGTAGCCAAAGGGGGATAGCTGACCGCTGTGATCACGAGCTACGGGGAGCCGGACCGCGGTGGACAGCTGTTCCCCTCGGACAGGGGAGCCTCAGGCGGCGCATGCGCAGTCACACACCCACACATATCATAGTAGCCAAAGGGGGATAGCTGACCGCTGTGATTACGAGCTACGGGGAGCCGGACCGCGGTGGAGAGCTGTGGCCAGGCTAAAACCCAGTCACACACCCACACATATAATAGTAGCCAAAGGGGGATAGCTGACCGCTGTGATTACGAGCTACAGGGAGCCGGACCGCGGTGGACAGCTGTGGCCAGGCTAAAACCCAGCCCTCGGACAGGGGAGCCTCAGGCGGCGCATGCGCGGTCACACACCCACACATATCATAGTAGCCAAAGGGGGATAGCTGACCGCTGTGATTACGAGCTACGGGGAGCCGGACCGCGGTGGAGAGCTGTGGCCAGGCTAAAACCCAGTCACACACCCACACATATAATAGTAGCCAAAGGGGGATAGCTGACCGCTGTGATTACGAGCTACGGGGAGCCGGACCGCGGTGGACAGCTGTTCACCTCGGACAGGGGAGCCTCAGGCGGCGCATGCGCAGTCACACACCCACACATATCATAGTAGCCAAAGGGGGATAGCTGACCGCTGTGATTACGAGCTACGGGGAGCCGGACCGCGGTGGAGAGCTGTGGCCAGGCTAAAACCCAGTCACACACCCACACATATAATAGTAGCCAAAGGGGGATAGCTGACCGCTGTGATTACGAGCTACGGGGAGCCGGACCGCGGTGGACAGCTGTGGCCAGGCTAAAACCCAGCCCTCGGACAGGGGAGCCTCAGGCGGCGCATGCGCAGTCACACACCAACACATATCATAGTAGCCAAGGGGGATAGCTGACCGCTGTGATTACGAGCTACGGGAGCCGGACCGCGGTGGACAGCTGTTCCCCTCGGACAGGGGAGTCTCAGGCGGCGCATGCGCAGTCACACACCCACACATATCATAGTAGCCAAGGGGGATAGCTGACCGCTGTGATTACGAGCTACGGGGAGCCGGACCGCGGTGGAGAGCTGTGGCCAGGCTAAAACCCAGTCACACACCCACACATATAATAGTAGCCAAAGGGGGATAGCTGACCGCTGTGATTACGAGCTACGGGGAGCCGGACCGCGGTGGACAGCTGTGGCCAGGCTAAAACCCAGCCCTCGGACAGGGGAGCCTCAGGCGGCGCATGCGCAGTCACACACCAACACATATCATAGTAGCCAAAGGGGATAGCTGACCGCTGTGATTACGAGCTACGGGGAGCCGGACCGCGGTGGAGAGCTGTGGCCAGGCTAAAACCCAGTCACACACCCACACATATCATAGTAGCCAAAGGGGGATAGCTGACCGCTGTGATTACGAGCTACGGGGAGCCGGACCGCGGTGGAGAGCTGTGGCCAGGCTAAAACCCAGTCACACACCCACACATATCATAGTAGCCAAAGGGGGATAACTGACCGCTGTGATTACGAGCTACGGGGAGCCGGACCGCGGTGGACAGCTGTGGCCAGGCTAAAACCCAGCCCTCGGACAGGGGAGCCTCAGGCGGCGCATGCGCAGTCACACACCCACACATATCATAGTAGCCAAAGGGGGATAGCTGACCGCTGTGATTACGAGCTACGGGGAGCCGGACCGCGGTGGACAGCTGTGGCCAGGCTAAAACCCAGTCACACACCCACACATATAATAGTAGCCAAAGGGGGATAGCTGACCGCTGTGATTACGAGCTACGGGGAGCCGGACCGCGGTGGACAGCTGTTCCCCTCGGACAGGGGAGTCTCAGGCGGCGCATGCGCAGTCACACACCCACACATATCATAGTAGCCAAAGGGGGATAGCTGACCGCTGTGATTACGAGCTACGGGGAGCCGGACCGCGGTGGAGAGCTGTGGCCAGGCTAAAACCCAGTCACACACCCACACATATAATAGTAGCCAAAGGGGATAGCTGACCGCTGTGATTACGAGCTACGGGGAGCCGGACCGCGGTGGACAGCTGTGGCCAGGCTAAAACCCAGCCCTCGGACAGGGGAGCCTCAGGCGGCGCATGCGCAGTCACACACCAACACATATCATAGTAGCCAAAGGGGATAGCTGACCGCTGTGATTACGAGCTACGGGGAGCCGGACCGCGGTGGAGAGCTGTGGCCAGGCTAAAACCCAGTCACACACCCACACATATCATAGTAGCCAAAGGGGGATAGCTGACCGCTGTGATTACGAGCTACGGGGAGCCGGACCGCGGTGGAGAGCTGTGGCCAGGCTAAAACCCAGTCACACACCCACACATATCATAGTAGCCAAAGGGGGATAGCTGACCGCTGTGATTACGAGCTACGGGGAGCCGGACCGCGGTGGACAGCTGTGGCCAGGCTAAAACCCAGCCCTCGGACAGGGAGCGTCAGGCGGCGCATGCGCAGTCACACACCCACACATATCATAGTAGCCAAAGGGGGATAGCTGACCGCTGTGATTACGAGCTACGGGGAGCCGGACCGCGGTGGACAGCTGTGGCCAGGCTAAAACCCAGTCACACACCCACACATATAATAGTAGCCAAAGGGGGATAGCTGACCGCTGTGATTACGAGCTACGGGGAGCCGGACCGCGGTGGACAGCTGTTCCCCTCGGACAGGGGAGCCTCAGGCGGCGCATGCGCAGTCACACACCCACACATATCATAGTAGCCAAAGGGGGATAGCTGACCGCTGTGATTACGAGCTACGGGGAGCCGGACCGCGGTGGACAGCTGTGGCCAGGCTAAAACCCAGCCCTCGGACAGGGGAGCCTCAGGCGGCGCATGCGCAGTCACACACCCACACATATCATAGTAGCCAAAGGGGGATAGCTGACCGCTGTGATTACGAGCTACGGGGAGCCGGACCGCGGTGGACAGCTGTGGCCAGGCTAAAACCCAGTCACACACCCACACATATAATAGTAGCCAAAGGGGATAGCTGACCGCTGTGATTACGAGCTACGGGTAGCCGGACCGCGGTGGACAGCTGTTCCCCTCGGACAGGGGAGCCTCAGGCGGCGCATGCGCAGTCACACACCCACACATATCATAGTAGCCAAAGGGGGATAGCTGACCGCTGTGATTACGAGCTACGGGGAGCCGGACCGCGGTGGACAGCTGTTCACCTCGGACAGGGGAGCCTCAGGCGGCGCATGCGCAGTCACACACCCACACATATCATAGTAGCCAAAGGGGGATAGCTGACCGCTGTGATTACGAGCTACGGGGAGCCGGACCGCGGTGGAGAGCTGTGGCCAGGCTAAAACCCAGTCACACACCCACACATATAATAGTAGCCAAAGGGGATAGCTGACCGCTGTGATTACGAGCTACGGGGAGCCGGACCGCGGTGGACAGCTGTGGCCAGGCTAAAACCCAGCCCTCGGACAGGGGAGCCTCAGGCGGCGCATGCGCAGTCACACACCCACACATATCATAGTAGCCAAAGGGGGATAGCTGACCGCTGTGATTACGAGCTACGGGGAGCCGGACCGCGGTGGACAGCTGTGGCCAGGCTAAAACCCAGTCACACACCCACACATATAATAGTAGCCAAAGGGGGATAGCTGACCGCTGTGATTACGAGCTACGGGTAGCCGGACCGCGGTGGACAGCTGTTCCCCTCGGACAGGGGAGCCTCAGGCGGCGCATGCGCAGTCACACACCCACACATATCATAGTAGCCAAAGGGGGATAGCTGACCGCTGTGATTACGAGCTACGGGGAGCCGGACCGCGGTGGACAGCTGTGGCCATCGGACAGGGGAGCCTCAGGCGGCGCATGCGCAGTCACACACCCACACATATCATAGTAGCCAAAGGGGGATAGCTGACCGCTGTGATTACGAGCTACGGGGAGCCGGACCGCGGTGGAGAGCTGTGGCCAGGCTAAAACCCAGTCACACACCCACACATATCATAGTAGCCAAAGGGGGATAACTGACCGCTGTGATTACGAGCTACGGGGAGCCGGACCGCGGTGGACAGCTGTGGCCAGGCTAAAACCCAGCCCTCGGACAGGGGAGCCTCAGGCGGCGCATGCGCAGTCACACACCCACACATATCATAGTAGCCAAAGGGGGATAGCTGACCGCTGTGATTACGAGCTACGGTGAGCCGGACCGCGGTGGACAGCTGTGGCCAGGCTAAAACCCAGTCACACACCCACACATATAATAGTAGCCAAAGGGGGATAGCTGACCGCTGTGATTACGAGCTACGGGGAGCCGGACCGCGGTGGACAGCTGTTCCCCTCGGACAGGGGAGTCTCAGGCGGCGCATGCGCAGTCACACACCCACACATATCATAGTAGCCAAAGGGGGATAGCTGACCGCTGTGATTACGAGCTACGGGGAGCCGGACCGCGGTGGACAGCTGTGGCCAGGCTAAAACCCAGTCACACACCCACACATATAATAGTAGCCAAAGGGGGATAGCTGACCGCTGTGATTACGAGCTACGGGGAGCCGGACCGCGGTGGACAGCTGTTCACCTCGGACAGGGGAGCCTCAGGCGGCGCATGCGCAGTCACACACCCACACATATCATAGTAGCCAAAGGGGATAGCTGACCGCTGTGATTACGAGCTACGGGGAGCCGGACCGCGGTGGAGAGCTGTGGCCAGGCTAAAACCCAGTCACACACCCACACATATAATAGTAGCCAAAGGGGGATAGCTGACCGCTGTGATTACGAGCTACGGGGAGCCGGACCGCGGTGGACAGCTGTTCCCCTCGGACAGGGGAGCCTCAGGCGGCGCATGCGCAGTCACACACCCACACATATCATAGTAGCCAAAGGGGATAGCTGACCGCTGTGATTACGAGCTACGGGGAGCCGGACCGCGGTGGAGAGCTGTGGCCAGGCTAAAACCCAGTCACACACCCACACATATAATAGTAGCCAAAGGGGATAGCTGACCGCTGTGATTACGAGCTACGGGGAGCCGGACCGCGGTGGACAGCTGTGGCCAGGCTAAAACCCAGCCCTCGAACAGGGGAGTCTCAGGCGGCGCATGCGCAGTCACACACCCACACATATCATAGTAGCCAAAGGGGGATAGCTGACCGCTGTGATTACGAGCTACGGGGAGCCGGACCGCGGTGGACAGCTGTGGCCAGGCTAAAACCCAGCCCTCGGACAGGGGAGCCTCAGGCGGCGCATGCGCAGTCACACACCCACACATATCATAGTAGCCAAAGGGGGATAGCTGACCGCTGTGATTACGAGCTACGGGGAGCCGGACCGCGGTGGAGAGCTGTGGCCAGGCTAAAACCCAGTCACACACCCACACATATAATAGTAGCCAAAGGGGGATAGCTGACCGCTGTGATTACGAGCTACGGGGAGCCGGACCGCGGTGGACAGCTGTTCCCCTCGGACAGGGGAGCCTCAGGCGGCGCATGCGCAGTCACACACCCACACATATCATAGTAGCCAAAGGGGGATAGCTGACCGCTGTGATTACGAGCTACGGGGAGCCGGACCGCGGTGGAGAGCTGTGGCCAGGCTAAAACCCAGTCACACACCCACACATATAATAGTAGCCAAAGGGGGATAGCTGACCGCTGTGATTACGAGCTACGGGGAGCCGGACCGCGGTGGACAGCTGTGGCCAGGCTAAAACCCAGCCCTCGAACAGGGGAGTCTCAGGCGGCGCATGCGCAGTCACACACCCACACATATCATAGTAGCCAAAGGGGGATAGCTGACCGCTGTGATTACGAGCTACGGGGAGCCGGACCGCGGTGGACAGCTGTGGCCAGGCTAAAACCCAGCCCTCGGACAGGGGAGCCTCAGGCGGCGCATGCGCAGTCACACACCCACACATATCATAGTAGCCAAAGGGGGATAGCTGACCGCTGTTATTACGAGCTACGGGGAGCCGGACCGCGGTGGAGAGCTGTGGCCAGGCTAAAACCCAGTCACACACCCACACATATAATAGTAGCCAAAGGGGGATAGCTGACCGCTGTGATTACGAGCTACGGGGAGCCGGACCGCGGTGGACAGCTGTTCCCCTCGGACAGGGGAGTCTCAGGCGGCGCATGCGCAGTCACACACCCACACATATCATAGTAGCCAAAGGGGGATAGCTGACCGCTGTGATTACGAGCTACGGGGAGCCGGACCGCGGTGGACAGCTGTGGCCAGGCTAAAACCCAGTCACACACCCACACATATAATAGTAGCCAAAGGGGGATAGCTGACCGCTGTGATTACGAGCTACGGGGAGCCGGACCGCGGTGGACAGCTGTGGCCAGGCTAAAACCCAGCCCTCGAACAGGGAGTCTCAGGCGGCGCATGCGCAGTCACACACCCACACATATCATAGTAGCCAAAGGGGATAGCTGACCGCTGTGATTACGAGCTACGGGGAGCCGGACCGCGGTGGACAGCTGTGGCCAGGCTAAAACCCAGCCCTCGGACAGGGGAGCCTCAGGCGGCGCATGCGCAGTCACACACCCACACATATCATAGTAGCCAAAGGGGGATAGCTGACCGCTGTGATTACGAGCTACGGGGAGCCGGACCGCGGTGGAGAGCTGTGGCCAGGCTAAAACCCAGTCACACACCCACACATATAATAGTAGCCAAAGGGGGATAGCTGACCGCTGTGATTACGAGCTACGGGGAGCCGGACCGCGGTGGACAGCTGTTCCCCTCGGACAGGGGAGCCTCAGGCGGCGCATGCGCAGTCACACACCCACACATATCATAGTAGCCAAAGGGGGATAGCTGACCGCTGTGATTACGAGCTACGGGGAGCCGGACCGCGGTGGAGAGCTGTGGCCAGGCTAAAACCCAGTCACACACCCACACATATAATAGTAGCCAAAGGGGATAGCTGACCGCTGTGATTACGAGCTACAGGGAGCCGGACCGCGGTGGACAGCTGTGGCCAGGCTAAAACCCAGCCCTCGACAGGGGAGCCTCAGGCGGCGCATGCGCAGTCACACACCCACACATATCATAGTAGCCAAAGGGGGATAGCTGACCGCTGTGATTACGAGCTACGGGGAGCCGGACCGCGGTGGACAGCTGTGGCCAGGCTAAAACCCAGTCACACACCCACACATATAATAGTAGCCAAAGGGGGATAGCTGACCGCTGTGATTACGAGCTACGGGGAGCCGGACCGCGGTGGACAGCTGTGGCCAGGCTAAAACCCAGCCCTCGGACAGGGGAGCCTCAGGCGGCGCATGCGCAGTCACACACCCACACATATCATAGTAGCCAAAGGGGGATAGCTGACCGCTGTGATTACGAGCTACGGGGAGCCGGACCGCGGTGGTGAGCTGTGGCCAGGCTAAAACCCAGTCACACACCCACACATATAATAGTAGCCAAAGGGGGATAGCTGACCGCTGTGATTACGAGCTACGGGGAGCCGGACCGCGGTGGAGAGCTGTGGCCAGGCTAAAACCCAGTCACACACCCACACATATCATAGTAGCCAAAGGGGGATAGCTGACCGCTGTGATTACGAGCTACGGGGAGCCGGACCGCGGTGGACAGCTGTGGCCAGGCTAAAACCCAGTCACACACCCACACATATAATAGTAGCCAAAGGGGGATAGCTGACCGCTGTGATTACGAGCTACGGGGAGCCGGACCGCGGTGGACAGCTGTTCCCCTCGGACAGGGGAGCCTCAGGCGGCGCATGCGCAGTCACACACCCACACATATCATAGTAGCCAAAGGGGGATAGCTGACCGCTGTGATTACGAGCTACGGGGAGCCGGACCGCGGTGGAGAGCTGTGGCCAGGCTAAAACCCAGTCACACACCCACACATATAATAGTAGCCAAAGGGGGATAGCTGACCGCTGTGATTACGAGCTACGGGGAGCCGGACCGCGGTGGACAGCTGTGGCCAGGCTAAAACCCAGCCCTCGGACAGGTGAGCCTCAGGCGGCGCATGCGCAGTCACACACCAACACATATCATAGTAGCCAAAGGGGGATAGCTGACCGCTGTGATTACGAGCTACGGGGAGCCGGACCGCGGTGGACAGCTGTGGCCAGGCTAAAACCCAGCCCTCGGACAGGGGAGCCTCAGGCGGCGCATGCGCAGTCACATACCACACATATCATAGTAGCCAAAGGGGATAGCTGACCGCTGTGATTACGAGCTACGGGGAGCCGGACCGCGGTGGAGAGCTGTGGCCAGGCTAAAACCCAGTCACACACCCACACATATCATAGTAGCCAAAGGGGGATAGCTGACCGCTGTGATTACGAGCTACGGGGAGCCGGACCGCGGTGGACAGCTGTGGCCAGGCTAAAACCCAGCCCTCGGACAGGGGAGCGTCAGGCGGCGCATGCGCAGTCACACACCCACACATATCATAGTAGCCAAAGGGGGATAGCTGACCGCTGTGATTACGAGCTACGGGGAGCCGGACCGCGGTGGACAGCTGTGGCCAGGCTAAAACCCAGTCACACACCCACACATATAATAGTAGCCAAAGGGGGATAGCTGACCGCTGTGATTACGAGCTACGGGGAGCCGGACCGCGGTGGACAGCTGTTCCCCTCGGACAGGGGAGCCTCAGGCGGCGCATGCGCAGTCACACACCCACACATATCATAGTAGCCAAGGGGGATAGCTGACCGCTGTGATTACGAGCTACGGGGAGCCGGACCGCGGTGGACAGCTGTGGCCAGGCTAAAACCCAGCCCTCGGACAGGGGAGCCTCAGGCGGCGCATGCGCAGTCACACACCCACACATATCATAGTAGCCAAAGGGGGATAGCTGACCGCTGTGATTACGAGCTACGGGGAGCCGGACCGCGGTGGACAGCTGTGGCCAGGCTAAAACCCAGTCACACACCCACACATATAATAGTAGCCAAAGGGGGATAGCTGACCGCTGTGATTACGAGCTACGGGTAGCCGGACCGCGGTGGACAGCTGTTCACCTCGGACAGGGGAGCCTCAGGCGGCGCATGCGCAGTCACACACCCACACATATCATAGTAGCCAAAGGGGGATAGCTGACCGCTGTGATTACGAGCTACGGGGAGCCGGACCGCGGTGGAGAGCTGTGGCCAGGCTAAAACCCAGTCACACACCCACACATATAATAGTAGCCAAGGGGGATAGCTGACCGCTGTGATTACGAGCTACGGGGAGCCGGACCGCGGTGGACAGCTGTGGCCAGGCTAAAACCCAGCCCTCGGACAGGGGAGCCTCAGGCGGCGCATGCGCAGTCACACACCAACACATATCATAGTAGCCAAAGGGGGATAGCTGACCGCTGTGATTACGAGCTACGGGGAGCCGGACCGCGGTGGAGAGCTGTGGCCAGGCTAAAACCCAGTCACACACCCACACATATCATAGTAGCCAAAGGGGGATAGCTGACCGCTGTGATTACGAGCTACGGGGAGCCGGACCGCGGTGGACAGCTGTGGCCAGGCTAAAACCCAGCCCTCGGACAGGGGAGCCTCAGGCGGCGCATGCGCAGTCACACACCCACACATATCATAGTAGCCAAAGGGGATAGCTGACCGCTGTGATTACGAGCTACGGGGAGCCGGACCGCGGTGGACAGCTGTGGCCAGGCTAAAACCCAGTCACACACCCACACATATAATAGTAGCCAAAGGGGGATAGCTGACCGCTGTGATTACGAGCTACGGGGAGCCGGACCGCGGTGGACAGCTGTGGCCATCGGACAGGGGAGCCTCAGGCGGCGCATGCGCAGTCACACACCCACACATATCATAGTAGCCAAAGGGGGATAGCTGACCGCTGTGATTACGAGCTACGGGGAGCCGGACCGCGGTGGAGAGCTGTGGCCAGGCTAAAACCCAGTCACACACCCACACATATCATAGTAGCCAAAGGGGGATAGCTGACCGCTGTGATTACGAGCTACGGGGAGCCGGACCGCGGTGGACAGCTGTGGCCAGGCTAAAACCCAGCCCTCGGACAGGGGAGCCTCAGGCGGCGCATGCGCAGTCACACACCCACACATATCATAGTAGCCAAAGGGGATAGCTGACCGCTGTGATTACGAGCTACGGGGAGCCGGACCGCGGTGGACAGCTGTGGCCAGGCTAAAACCCAGTCACACACCCACACATATAATAGTAGCCAAAGGGGGATAGCTGACCGCTGTGATTACGAGCTACGGGGAGCCGGACCGCGGTGGACAGCTGTCCCCTCGGACAGGGGAGCCTCAGGCGGCGCATGCGCAGTCACACACCCACACATATCATAGTAGCCAAAGGGGATAGCTGACCGCTGTGATTACGAGCTACGGGGAGCCGGACCGCGGT
The DNA here is from genome assembly GCA_019059645.1 of Caranx melampygus. Lineage (NCBI taxonomy): Eukaryota > Metazoa > Chordata > Actinopteri > Carangiformes > Carangidae > Caranx > Caranx melampygus. The sequence goes on along the minus strand of JAFELL010000482.1, from coordinate 72,466 downwards.
GGACAGCTGTGGCCAGGCTAAAACCCAGTCACACACCCACACATATAATAGTAGCCAAAGGGGGATAGCTGACCGCTGTGATTACGAGCTACGGGGAGCCGGACCGCGGTGGACAGCTGTTCACCTCGGACAGGGGAGCCTCAGGCGGCGCATGCGCAGTCACACACCCACACATATCATAGTAGCCAAAGGGGGATAGCTGACCGCTGTGATTACGAGCTACGGGGAGCCGGACCGCGGTGGAGAGCTGTGGCCAGGCTAAAACCCAGTCACACACCCACACATATAATAGTAGCCAAAGGGGATAGCTGACCGCTGTGATTACGAGCTACGGGGAGCCGGACCGCGGTGGACAGCTGTGGCCAGGCTAAAACCCAGCCCTCGGACAGGGGAGCCTCAGGCGGCGCATGCGCAGTCACACACCAACACATATCATAGTAGCCAAAGGGGGATAGCTGACCGCTGTGATTACGAGCTACGGGGAGCCGGACCGCGGTGGAGAGCTGTGGCCAGGCTAAAACCCAGTCACACACCCACACATATCATAGTAGCCAAAGGGGGATAGCTGACCGCTGTGATTACGAGCTACGGGGAGCCGGACCGCGGTGGACAGCTGTGGCCAGGCTAAAACCCAGCCCTCGGACAGGGGAGCCTCAGGCGGCGCATGCGCAGTCACACACCCACACATATCATAGTAGCCAAAGGGGGATAGCTGACCGCTGTGATTACGAGCTACGGGGAGCCGGACCGCGGTGGACAGCTGTGGCCAGGCTAAAACCCAGTCACACACCCACACATATAATAGTAGCCAAAGGGGATAGCTGACCGCTGTGATTACGAGCTACGGGGAGCCGGACCGCGGTGGACAGCTGTGGCCATCGGACAGGGGAGCCTCAGGCGGCGCATGCGCAGTCACACACCCACACATATCATAGTAGCCAAAGGGGGATAGCTGACCGCTGTGATTACGAGCTACGGGGAGCCGGACCGCGGTGGAGAGCTGTGGCCAGGCTAAAACCCAGTCACACACCCACACATATCATAGTAGCCAAAGGGGGATAGCTGACCGCTGTGATTACGAGCTACGGGGAGCCGGACCGCGGTGGACAGCTGTGGCCAGGCTAAAACCCAGCCCTCGGACAGGGGAGCCTCAGGCGGCGCATGCGCAGTCACACACCCACACATATCATAGTAGCCAAAGGGGGATAGCTGACCGCTGTGATTACGAGCTACGGGGAGCCGGACCGCGGTGGACAGCTGTGGCCAGGCTAAAACCCAGTCACACACCCACACATATAATAGTAGCCAAAGGGGGATAGCTGACCGCTGTGATTACGAGCTACGGGGAGCCGGACCGCGGTGGACAGCTGTGGCCAGGCTAAAACCCAGCCCTCGGACAGGGGAGCCTCAGGCGGCGCATGCGCAGTCACACACCCACACATATCATAGTAGCCAAAGGGGATAGCTGACCGCTGTGATTACGAGCTACGGGGAGCCGGACCGCGGTGGAGAGCTGTGGCCAGGCTAAAACCCAGTCACACACCCACACATATAATAGTAGCCAAAGGGGGATAGCTGACCGCTGTGATTACGAGCTACGGGGAGCCGGACCGCGGTGGACAGCTGTTCCCCTCGGACAGGGGAGCCTCAGGCGGCGCATGCGCAGTCACACACCCACACATATCATAGTAGCCAAAGGGGGATAGCTGACCGCTGTGATTACGAGCTACGGGGAGCCGGACCGCGGTGGAGAGCTGTGGCCAGGCTAAAACCCAGTCACACACCCACACATATAATAGTAGCCAAAGGGGGATAGCTGACCGCTGTGATTACGAGCTACGGGGAGCCGGACCGCGGTGGACAGCTGTGGCCAGGCTAAAACCCAGCCCTCGAACAGGGGAGCCTCAGGCGGCGCATGCGCAGTCACACACCCACACATATCATAGTAGCCAAAGGGGGATAGCTGACCGCTGTGATTACGAGCTACGGGGAGCCGGACCGCGGTGGACAGCTGTGGCCAGGCTAAAACCAGCCCTCGGACAGGGGAGCCTCAGGCGGCGCATGCGCAGTCACACACCCACACATATCATAGTAGCCAAAGGGGATAGCTGACCGCTGTGATTACGAGCTACGGGGAGCCGGACCGCGGTGGAGAGCTGTGGCCAGGCTAAAACCCAGTCACACACCCACACATATCATAGTAGCCAAAGGGGGATAGCTGACCGCTGTGATTACGAGCTACGGGGAGCCGGACCGCGGTGGACAGCTGTGGCCAGGCTAAAACCCAGCCCTCGGACAGGGGAGCCTCAGGCGGCGCATGCGCAGTCACACACCCACACATATCATAGTAGCCAAGGGGGATAGCTGACCGCTGTGATTACGAGCTACGGGGAGCCGGACCGCGGTGGAGAGCTGTGGCCAGGCTAAAACCCAGTCACACACCCACACATATAATAGTAGCCAAAGGGGGATAGCTGACCGCTGTGATTACGAGCTACGGGGAGCCGGACCGCGGTGGACAGCTGTTCCCCTCGGACAGGGGAGCCTCAGGCGGCGCATGCGCAGTCACACACCCACACATATCATAGTAGCCAAAGGGGGATAGCTGACCGCTGTGATTACGAGCTACGGGGAGCCGGACCGCGGTGGAGAGCTGTGGCCAGGCTAAAACCCAGTCACACACCCACACATATAATAGTAGCCAAAGGGGGATAGCTGACCGCTGTGATTACGAGCTACGGGGAGCCGGACCGCGGTGGACAGCTGTGGCCAGGCTAAAACCCAGCCCTCGGACAGGGGAGCCTCAGGCGGCGCATGCGCAGTCACACACCAACACATATCATAGTAGCCAAAGGGGGATAGCTGACCGCTGTGATTACGAGCTACGGGGAGCCGGACCGCGGTGGAGAGCTGTGGCCAGGCTAAAACCCAGTCACACACCCACACATATCATAGTAGCCAAAGGGGATAGCTGACCGCTGTGATTACGAGCTACGGGGAGCCGGACCGCGGTGGAGAGCTGTGGCCAGGCTAAAACCCAGTCACACACCCACACATATCATAGTAGCCAAAGGGGGATAGCTGACCGCTGTGATTACGAGCTACGGGGAGCCGGACCGCGGTGGACAGCTGTGGCCAGGCTAAAACCCAGCCCTCGGACAGGGGAGCCTCAGGCGGCGCATGCGCAGTCACACACCCACACATATCATAGTAGCCAAAGGGGGATAGCTGACCGCTGTGATTACGAGCTACGGGGAGCCGGACCGCGGTGGAGAGCTGTGGCCAGGCTAAAACCCAGTCACACACCCACACATATAATAGTAGCCAAAGGGGGATAGCTGACCGCTGTGATTACGAGCTACGGGGAGCCGGACCGCGGTGGACAGCTGTGGCCATCGGACAGGGGAGCCTCAGGCGGCGCATGCGCAGTCACACACCCACACATATCATAGTAGCCAAAGGGGATAGCTGACCGCTGTGATTACGAGCTACGGGGAGCCGGACCGCGGTGGAGAGCTGTGGCCAGGCTAAAACCCAGTCACACACCCACACATATAATAGTAGCCAAGGGGGATAGCTGACCGCTGTGATTACGAGCTACGGGGAGCCGGACCGCGGTGGACAGCTGTGGCCAGGCTAAAACCCAGCCCTCGGACAGGGGAGCCTCAGGCGGCGCATGCGCAGTCACACACCCACACATATCATAGTAGCCAAAGGGGATAGCTGACCGCTGTGATTACGAGCTACGGGGAGCCGGACCGCGGTGGAGAGCTGTGGCCAGGCTAAAACCCAGTCACACACCCACACATATAATAGTAGCCAAAGGGGGATAGCTGACCGCTGTGATTACGAGCTACGGGGAGCCGGACCGCGGTGGACAGCTGTGGCCAGGCTAAAACCCAGTCACACACCCACACATATCATAGTAGCCAAAGGGGATAGCTGACCGCTGTGATTACGAGCTACGGGGAGCCGGACCGCGGTGGACAGCTGTGGCCAGGCTAAAACCCAGTCACACACCCACACATATAATAGTAGCCAAAGGGGGATAGCTGACCGCTGTGATTACGAGCTACGGGGAGCCGGACCGCGGTGGACAGCTGTTCCCCTCGGACAGGGGAGCCTCAGGCGGCGCATGCGCAGTCACACACCCACACATATCATAGTAGCCAAAGGGGGATAGCTGACCGCTGTGATTACGAGCTACGGGGAGCCGGACCGCGGTGGAGAGCTGTGGCCAGGCTAAAACCCAGTCACACACCCACACATATAATAGTAGCCAAAGGGGGATAGCTGACCGCTGTGATTACGAGCTACGGGGAGCCGGACCGCGGTGGACAGCTGTGGCCAGGCTAAAACCCAGCCCTCGGACAGGGGAGCCTCAGGCGGCGCATGCGCAGTCACACACCAACACATATCATAGTAGCCAAAGGGGGATAGCTGACCGCTGTGATTACGAGCTACGGGGAGCCGGACCGCGGTGGAGAGCTGTGGCCAGGCTAAAACCCAGTCACACACCCACACATATCATAGTAGCCAAAGGGGGATAGCTGACCGCTGTGATTACGAGCTACGGGGAGCCGGACCGCGGTGGACAGCTGTGGCCAGGCTAAAACCCAGCCCTCGGACAGGGGAGCCTCAGGCGGCGCATGCGCAGTCACACACCCACACATATCATAGTAGCCAAAGGGGGATAGCTGACCGCTGTGATTACGAGCTACGGGGAGCCGGACCGCGGTGGAGAGCTGTGGCCAGGCTAAAACCCAGTCACACACCCACACATATAATAGTAGCCAAAGGGGGATAGCTGACCGCTGTGATTACGAGCTACGGGGAGCCGGACCGCGGTGGACAGCTGTTCCCCTCGGACAGGGGAGCCTCAGGCGGCGCATGCGCAGTCACACACCCACACATATCATAGTAGCCAAAGGGGGATAGCTGACCGCTGTGATTACGAGCTACGGGGAGCCGGACCGCGGTGGAGAGCTGTGGCCAGGCTAAAACCCAGTCACACACCCACACATATAATAGTAGCCAAAGGGGGATAGCTGACCGCTGTGATTACGAGCTACGGGGAGCCGGACCGCGGTGGACAGCTGTGGCCAGGCTAAAACCCAGCCCTCGGACAGGGGAGCCTCAGGCGGCGCATGCGCAGTCACACACCACACATATCATAGTAGCCAAAGGGGATAGCTGACCGCTGTGATTACGAGCTACGGGGAGCCGGACCGCGGTGGAGAGCTGTGGCCAGGCTAAAACCCAGTCACACACCCACACATATCATAGTAGCCAAAGGGGGATAGCTGACCGCTGTGATTACGAGCTACGGGGAGCCGGACCGCGGTGGACAGCTGTGGCCAGGCTAAAACCCAGCCCTCGGACAGGGGAGCCTCAGGCGGCGCATGCGCAGTCACACACCCACACATATCATAGTAGCCAAAGGGGGATAGCTGACCGCTGTGATTACGAGCTACGGGGAGCCGGACCGCGGTGGAGAGCTGTGGCCAGGCTAAAACCCAGTCACACACCCACACATATAATAGTAGCCAAAGGGGGATAGCTGACCGCTGTGATTACGAGCTACGGGGAGCCGGACCGCGGTGGACAGCTGTGGCCAGGCTAAAACCCAGTCACACACCCACACATATCATAGTAGCCAAGGGGGATAGCTGACCGCTGTGATTACGAGCTACGGGGAGCCGGACCGCGGTGGACAGCTGTGGCCAGGCTAAAACCCAGTCACACACCCACACATATAATAGTAGCCAAAGGGGGATAGCTGACCGCTGTGATTACGAGCTACGGGAGCCGGACCGCGGTGGACAGCTGTTCCCCTCGGACAGGGAGCCTCAGGCGGCGCATGCGCAGTCACACACCCACACATATCATAGTAGCCAAAGGGGGATAGCTGACCGCTGTGATTACGAGCTACGGGGAGCCGGACCGCGGTGGAGAGCTGTGGCCAGGCTAAAACCCAGTCACACACCCACACATATAATAGTAGCCAAAGGGGGATAGCTGACCGCTGTGATTACGAGCTACGGGGAGCCGGACCGCGGTGGACAGCTGTGGCCAGGCTAAAACCCAGCCCTCGGACAGGGGAGCCTCAGGCGGCGCATGCGCAGTCACACACCAACACATATCATAGTAGCCAAAGGGGGATAGCTGACCGCTGTGATTACGAGCTACGGGGAGCCGGACCGCGGTGGAGAGCTGTGGCCAGGCTAAAACCCAGTCACACACCCACACATATCATAGTAGCCAAAGGGGGATAGCTGACCGCTGTGATTACGAGCTACGGGGAGCCGGACCGCGGTGGACAGCTGTGGCCAGGCTAAAACCCAGCCCTCGGACAGGGGAGCCTCAGGCGGCGCATGCGCAGTCACACACCCACACATATCATAGTAGCCAAAGGGGGATAGCTGACCGCTGTGATTACGAGCTACGGGGAGCCGGACCGCGGTGGAGAGCTGTGGCCAGGCTAAAACCCAGTCACACACCCACACATATAATAGTAGCCAAAGGGGATAGCTGACCGCTGTGATTACGAGCTACGGGGAGCCGGACCGCGGTGGACAGCTGTTCCCCTCGGACAGGGGAGCCTCAGGCGGCGCATGCGCAGTCACACACCCACACATATCATAGTAGCCAAAGGGGGATAGCTGACCGCTGTGATTACGAGCTACGGGGAGCCGGACCGCGGTGGAGAGCTGTGGCCAGGCTAAAACCCAGTCACACACCCACACATATAATAGTAGCCAAAGGGGGATAGCTGACCGCTGTGATTACGAGCTACGGGGAGCCGGACCGCGGTGGACAGCTGTGGCCAGGCTAAAACCCAGCCCTCGGACAGGGGAGCCTCAGGCGGCGCATGCGCAGTCACACACCAACACATATCATAGTAGCCAAAGGGGGATAGCTGACCGCTGTGATTACGAGCTACGGGGAGCCGGACCGCGGTGGAGAGCTGTGGCCAGGCTAAAACCCAGTCACACACCCACACATATCATAGTAGCCAAAGGGGGATAGCTGACCGCTGTGATTACGAGCTACGGGGAGCCGGACCGCGGTGGACAGCTGTGGCCAGGCTAAAACCCAGCCCTCGGACAGGGGAGCCTCAGGCGGCGCATGCGCAGTCACACACCCACACATATCATAGTAGCCAAAGGGGGATAGCTGACCGCTGTGATTACGAGCTACGGGGAGCCGGACCGCGGTGGAGAGCTGTGGCCAGGCTAAAACCCAGTCACACACCCACACATATAATAGTAGCCAAAGGGGGATAGCTGACCGCTGTGATTACGAGCTACGGGGAGCCGGACCGCGGTGGACAGCTGTTCCCCTCGGACAGGGGAGCCTCAGGCGGCGCATGCGCAGTCACACACCCACACATATCATAGTAGCCAAAGGGGGATAGCTGACCGCTGTGATTACGAGCTACGGGGAGCCGGACCGCGGTGGAGAGCTGTGGCCAGGCTAAAACCCAGTCACACACCCACACATATAATAGTAGCCAAAGGGGGATAGCTGACCGCTGTGATTACGAGCTACGGGGAGCCGGACCGCGGTGGACAGCTGTGGCCAGGCTAAAACCCAGCCCTCGGACAGGGGAGCCTCAGGCGGCGCATGCGCAGTCACACACCAACACATATCATAGTAGCCAAAGGGGGATAGCTGACCGCTGTGATTACGAGCTACGGGGAGCCGGACCGCGGTGGAGAGCTGTGGCCAGGCTAAAACCCAGTCACACACCCACACATATCATAGTAGCCAAAGGGGGATAGCTGACCGCTGTGATTACGAGCTACGGGGAGCCGGACCGCGGTGGACAGCTGTGGCCAGGCTAAAACCCAGTCACACACCCACACATATCATAGTAGCCAAAGGGGGATAGCTGACCGCTGTGATTACGAGCTACGGGGAGCCGGACCGCGGTGGACAGCTGTGGCCAGGCTAAAACCCAGCCCTCGGACAGGGGAGCCTCAGGCGGCGCATGCGCAGTCACACACCCACACATATCATAGTAGCCAAAGGGGGATAGCTGACCGCTGTGATTACGAGCTACGGGGAGCCGGACCGCGGTGGAGAGCTGTGGCCAGGCTAAAACCCAGTCACACACCCACACATATAATAGTAGCCAAAGGGGGATAGCTGACCGCTGTGATTACGAGCTACGGGGAGCCGGACCGCGGTGGACAGCTGTGGCCAGGCTAAAACCCAGCCCTCGGACAGGGGAGCCTCAGGCGGCGCATGCGCAGTCACACACCACACATATCATAGTAGCCAAAGGGGGATAGCTGACCGCTGTGATTACGAGCTACGGGGAGCCGGACCGCGGTGGAGAGCTGTGGCCAGGCTAAAACCCAGTCACACACCCACACATATAATAGTAGCCAAAGGGGGATAGCTGACCGCTGTGATTACGAGCTACGGGGAGCCGGACCGCGGTGGACAGCTGTGGCCAGGCTAAAACCCAGCCCTCGGACAGGGGAGCCTCAGGCGGCGCATGCGCAGTCACACACCCACACATATCATAGTAGCCAAAGGGGGATAGCTGACCGCTGTGATTACGAGCTACGGGGAGCCGGACCGCGGTGGAGAGCTGTGGCCAGGCTAAAACCCAGTCACACACCCACACATATAATAGTAGCCAAAGGGGGATAGCTGACCGCTGTGATTACGAGCTACGGGGAGCCGGACCGCGGTGGACAGCTGTGGCCAGGCTAAAACCCAGCCCTCGGACAGGGGAGCCTCAGGCGGCGCATGCGCAGTCACACACCCACACATATCATAGTAGCCAAGGGGGATAGCTGACCGCTGTGATTACGAGCTACGGGGAGCCGGACCGCGGTGGAGAGCTGTGGCCAGGCTAAAACCCAGTCACACACCCACACATATAATAGTAGCCAAAGGGGGATAGCTGACCGCTGTGATTACGAGCTACGGGGAGCCGGACCGCGGTGGACAGCTGTGGCCATCGGACAGGGGAGCCTCAGGCGGCGCATGCGCAGTCACACACCCACACATATCATAGTAGCCAAAGGGGGATAGCTGACCGCTGTGATTACGAGCTACGGGGAGCCGGACCGCGGTGGAGAGCTGTGGCCAGGCTAAAACCCAGTCACACACCCACACATATAATAGTAGCCAAAGGGGGATAGCTGACCGCTGTGATTACGAGCTACGGGGAGCCGGACCGCGGTGGACAGCTGTGGCCAGGCTAAAACCCAGCCCTCGGACAGGGGAGCCTCAGGCGGCGCATGCGCAGTCACACACCCACACATATCATAGTAGCCAAAGGGGATAGCTGACCGCTGTGATTACGAGCTACGGGGAGCCGGACCGCGGTGGACAGCTGTGGCCAGGCTAAAACCCAGTCACACACCCACACATATAATAGTAGCCAAAGGGGGATAGCTGACCGCTGTGATTACGAGCTACGGGGAGCCGGACCGCGGTGGACAGCTGTTCCCCTCGGACAGGGGAGCCTCAGGCGGCGCATGCGCAGTCACACACCCACACATATCATAGTAGCCAAAGGGGGATAGCTGACCGCTGTGATTACGAGCTACGGGGAGCCGGACCGCGGTGGAGAGCTGTGGCCAGGCTAAAACCCAGTCACACACCCACACATATAATAGTAGCCAAAGGGGGATAGCTGACCGCTGTGATTACGAGCTACGGGGAGCCGGACCGCGGTGGACAGCTGTGGCCAGGCTAAAACCCAGCCCTCGGACAGGGGAGCCTCAGGCGGCGCATGCGCAGTCACACACCAACACATATCATAGTAGCCAAAGGGGGATAGCTGACCGCTGTGATTACGAGCTACGGGGAGCCGGACCGCGGTGGAGAGCTGTGGCCAGGCTAAAACCCAGTCACACACCCACACATATCATAGTAGCCAAAGGGGGATAGCTGACCGCTGTGATTACGAGCTACGGGGAGCCGGACCGCGGTGGACAGCTGTGGCCAGGCTAAAACCCAGCCCTCGGACAGGGGAGCCTCAGGCGGCGCATGCGCAGTCACACACCCACACATATCATAGTAGCCAAAGGGGGATAGCTGACCGCTGTGATTACGAGCTACGGGGAGCCGGACCGCGGTGGACAGCTGTGGCCAGGCTAAAACCCAGTCACACACCCACACATATAATAGTAGCCAAAGGGGGATAGCTGACCGCTGTGATTACGAGCTACGGGGAGCCGGACCGCGGTGGACAGCTGTTCCCCTCGGACAGGGGAGCCTCAGGCGGCGCATGCGCAGTCACACACCCACACATATCATAGTAGCCAAAGGGGGATAGCTGACCGCTGTGATTACGAGCTACGGGGAGCCGGACCGCGGTGGAGAGCTGTGGCCAGGCTAAAACCCAGTCACACACCCACACATATAATAGTAGCCAAAGGGGGATAGCTGACCGCTGTGATTACGAGCTACGGGGAGCCGGACCGCGGTGGACAGCTGTGGCCAGGCTAAAACCCAGCCCTCGGACAGGGGAGCCTCAGGCGGCGCATGCGCAGTCACACACCAACACATATCATAGTAGCCAAAGGGGGATAGCTGACCGCTGTGATTACGAGCTACGGGGAGCCGGACCGCGGTGGAGAGCTGTGGCCAGGCTAAAACCCAGTCACACACCCACACATATCATAGTAGCCAAAGGGGGATAGCTGACCGCTGTGATTACGAGCTACGGGGAGCCGGACCGCGGTGGACAGCTGTGGCCAGGCTAAAACCCAGCCCTCGGACAGGGGAGCCTCAGGCGGCGCATGCGCAGTCACACACCCACACATATCATAGTAGCCAAAGGGGGATAGCTGACCGCTGTGATTACGAGCTACGGGGAGCCGGACCGCGGTGGAGAGCTGTGGCCAGGCTAAAACCCAGTCACACACCCACACATATAATAGTAGCCAAAGGGGGATAGCTGACCGCTGTGATTACGAGCTACGGGGAGCCGGACCGCGGTGGACAGCTGTTCCCTCGGACAGGGGAGCCTCAGGCGGCGCATGCGCAGTCACACACCCACACATATCATAGTAGCCAAAGGGGGATAGCTGACCGCTGTGATTACGAGCTACGGGGAGCCGGACCGCGGTGGAGAGCTGTGGCCAGGCTAAAACCCAGTCACACACCCACACATATAATAGTAGCCAAAGGGGGATAGCTGACCGCTGTGATTACGAGCTACGGGGAGCCGGACCGCGGTGGACAGCTGTGGCCAGGCTAAAACCCAGCCCTCGGACAGGGGAGCCTCAGGCGGCGCATGCGCAGTCACACACCCACACATATCATAGTAGCCAAAGGGGGATAGCTGACCGCTGTGATTACGAGCTACGGGGAGCCGGACCGCGGTGGAGAGCTGTGGCCAGGCTAAAACCCAGTCACACACCCACACATATAATAGTAGCCAAAGGGGGATAGCTGACCGCTGTGATTACGAGCTACGGGGAGCCGGACCGCGGTGGACAGCTGTGGCCATCGGACAGGGGAGCCTCAGGCGGCGCATGCGCAGTCACACACCCACACATATCATAGTAGCCAAAGGGGGATAGCTGACCGCTGTGATTACGAGCTACGGGGAGCCGGACCGCGGTGGAGAGCTGTGGCCAGGCTAAAACCCAGTCACACACCCACACATATAATAGTAGCCAAAGGGGGATAGCTGACCGCTGTGATTACGAGCTACGGGGAGCCGGACCGCGGTGGACAGCTGTGGCCAGGCTAAAACCCAGCCCTCGGACAGGGGAGCCTCAGGCGGCGCATGCGCAGTCACACACCCACACATATCATAGTAGCCAAAGGGGGATAGCTGACCGCTGTGATTACGAGCTACGGGGAGCCGGACCGCGGTGGAGAGCTGTGGCCAGGCTAAAACCCAGTCACACACCCACACATATAATAGTAGCCAAAGGGGGATAGCTGACCGCTGTGATTACGAGCTACGGGGAGCCGGACCGCGGTGGACAGCTGTGGCCAGGCTAAAACCCAGCCCTCGGACAGGGGAGCCTCAGGCGGCGCATGCGCAGTCACACACCCACACATATCATAGTAGCCAAAGGGGGATAGCTGACCGCTGTGATTACGAGCTACGGGGAGCCGGACCGCGGTGGAGAGCTGTGGCCAGGCTAAAACCCAGTCACACACCCACACATATAATAGTAGCCAAAGGGGGATAGCTGACCGCTGTGATTACGAGCTACGGGGAGCCGGACCGCGGTGGACAGCTGTTCCCCTCGGACAGGGGAGCCTCAGGCGGCGCATGCGCAGTCACACACCCACACATATCATAGTAGCCAAAGGGGGATAGCTGACCGCTGTGATTACGAGCTACGGGGAGCCGGACCGCGGTGGAGAGCTGTGGCCAGGCTAAAACCCAGTCACACACCCACACATATAATAGTAGCCAAAGGGGGATAGCTGACCGCTGTGATTACGAGCTACGGGGAGCCGGACCGCGGTGGACAGCTGTTCCCCTCGGACAGGGGAGCCTCAGGCGGCGCATGCGCAGTCACACACCCACACATATCATAGTAGCCAAAGGGGGATAGCTGACCGCTGTGATTACGAGCTACGGGGAGCCGGACCGCGGTGGAGAGCTGTGGCCAGGCTAAAACCCAGTCACACACCCACACATATAATAGTAGCCAAAGGGGGATAGCTGACCGCTGTGATTACGAGCTACGGGGAGCCGGACCGCGGTGGACAGCTGTGGCCAGGCTAAAACCCAGCCCTCGGACAGGGGAGCCTCAGGCGGCGCATGCGCAGTCACACACCACACATATCATAGTAGCCAAAGGGGGATAGCTGACCGCTGTGATTACGAGCTACGGGGAGCCGGACCGCGGTGGAGAGCTGTGGCCAGGCTAAAACCCAGTCACACACCCACACATATCATAGTAGCCAAAGGGGGATAGCTGACCGCTGTGATTACGAGCTACGGGGAGCCGGACCGCGGTGGACAGCTGTGGCCAGGCTAAAACCCAGCCCTCGGACAGGGGAGCCTCAGGCGGCGCATGCGCAGTCACACACCCACACATATCATAGTAGCCAAAGGGGGATAGCTGACCGCTGTGATTACGAGCTACGGGGAGCCGGACCGCGGTGGAGAGCTGTGGCCAGGCTAAAACCCAGTCACACACCCACACATATAATAGTAGCCAAAGGGGGATAGCTGACCGCTGTGATTACGAGCTACGGGGAGCCGGACCGCGGTGGACAGCTGTTCCCCTCGGACAGGGGAGCCTCAGGCGGCGCATGCGCAGTCACACACCCACACATATCATAGTAGCCAAAGGGGGATAGCTGACCGCTGTGATTACGAGCTACGGGGAGCCGGACCGCGGTGGAGAGCTGTGGCCAGGCTAAAACCCAGTCACACACCCACACATATAATAGTAGCCAAAGGGGGATAGCTGACCGCTGTGATTACGAGCTACGGGGAGCCGGACCGCGGTGGACAGCTGTGGCCAGGCTAAAACCCAGCCCTCGGACAGGGGAGCCTCAGGCGGCGCATGCGCAGTCACACACCCACACATATCATAGTAGCCAAAGGGGGATAGCTGACCGCTGTGATTACGAGCTACGGGGAGCCGGACCGCGGTGGAGAGCTGTGGCCAGGCTAAAACCCAGTCACACACCCACACATATAATAGTAGCCAAAGGGGGATAGCTGACCGCTGTGATTACGAGCTACGGGGAGCCGGACCGCGGTGGACAGCTGTGGCCAGGCTACAAGCCTCAGGCGGCGCATGCGCAGTCACACACCCACACATATCATAGTAGCCAAAGGGGGATAGCTGACCGCTGTGATTACGAGCTACGGGGAGCCGGACCGCGGTGGAGAGCTGTGGCCAGGCTAAACCCAGTCACACACCCACACATATAATAGTAGCCAAAGGGGGATAGCTGACCGCTGTGATTACGAGCTACGGGGAGCCGGACCGCGGTGGAGAGCTGTGGCCAGGCTAAAACCCAGTCACACACCCACACATATCATAGTAGCCAAAGGGGGATAGCTGACCGCTGTGATTACGAGCTACGGGGAGCCGGACCGCGGTGGACAGCTGTGGCCAGGCTAAAACCCAGCCCTCGGACAGGGGAGCCTCAGGCGGCGCATGCGCAGTCACACACCACACATATCATAGTAGCCAAAGGGGGATAGCTGACCGCTGTGATTACGAGCTACGGGGAGCCGGACCGCGGTGGACAGCTGTGGCCAGGCTAAAACCCAGTCACACACCCACACATATAATAGTAGCCAAAGGGGGATAGCTGACCGCTGTGATTACGAGCTACGGGGAGCCGGACCGCGGTGGACAGCTGTTCCCTCGGACAGGGGAGCCTCAGGCGGCGCATGCGCAGTCACACACCCACACATATCATAGTAGCCAAAGGGGGATAGCTGACCGCTGTGATTACGAGCTACGGGGAGCCGGACCGCGGTGGAGAGCTGTGGCCAGGCTAAAACCCAGTCACACACCCACACATATAATAGTAGCCAAAGGGGGATAGCTGACCGCTGTGATTACGAGCTACGGGGAGCCGGACCGCGGTGGACAGCTGTGGCCAGGCTAAAACCCAGTCACACACCCACACATATAATAGTAGCCAAAGGGGGATAGCTGACCGCTGTGATTACGAGCTACGGGGAGCCGGACCGCGGTGGACAGCTGTGGCCAGGCTAAAACCCAGTCACACACACCACACATATCATAGTAGCCAAAGGGGGATAGCTGACCGCTGTGATTACGAGCTACGGGGAGCCGGACCGCGGTGGAGAGCTGTGGCCAGGCTAAAACCCAGTCACACACCCACACATATAATAGTAGCCAAAGGGGGATAGCTGACCGCTGTGATTACGAGCTACGGGGAGCCGGACCGCGGTGGACAGCTGTGGCCAGGCTAAAACCCAGCCCTCGGACAGGGGAGCCTCAGGCGGCGCATGCGCAGTCACACACCCACACATATCATAGTAGCCAAAGGGGGATAGCTGACCGCTGTGATTACGAGCTACGGGGAGCCGGACCGCGGTGGAGAGCTGTGGCCAGGCTAAAACCCAGTCACACACCCACACATATAATAGTAGCCAAAGGGGGATAGCTGACCGCTGTGATTACGAGCTACGGGGAGCCGGACCGCGGTGGACAGCTGTGGCCAGGCTCAGCCCTCGGACAGGGGAGCCTCAGGCGGCGCATGCGCAGTCACACACCCACACATATCATAGTAGCCAAAGGGGGATAGCTGACCGCTGTGATTACGAGCTACGGGGAGCCGGACCGCGGTGGAGAGCTGTGGCCAGGCTAAAACCCAGTCACACACCCACACATATAATAGTAGCCAAAGGGGGATAGCTGACCGCTGTGATTACGAGCTACGGGGAGCCGGACCGCGGTGGACAGCTGTGGCCATCGGACAGGGGAGCCTCAGGCGGCGCATGCGCAGTCACACACCCACACATATCATAGTAGCCAAAGGGGGATAGCTGACCGCTGTGATTACGAGCTACGGGGAGCCGGACCGCGGTGGAGAGCTGTGGCCAGGCTAAAACCCAGTCACACACCCACACATATAATAGTAGCCAAAGGGGGATAGCTGACCGCTGTGATTACGAGCTACGGGGAGCCGGACCGCGGTGGACAGCTGTGGCCAGGCTAAAACCCAGCCCTCGGACAGGGGAGCCTCAGGCGGCGCATGCGCAGTCACACACCCACACATATCATAGTAGCCAAAGGGGGATAGCTGACCGCTGTGATTACGAGCTACGGGGAGCCGGACCGCGGTGGAGAGCTGTGGCCAGGCTAAAACCCAGTCACACACCCACACATATAATAGTAGCCAAAGGGGGATAGCTGACCGCTGTGATTACGAGCTACGGGGAGCCGGACCGCGGTGGACAGCTGTGGCCATCGGACAGGGGAGCCTCAGGCGGCGCATGCGCAGTCACACACCCACACATATCATAGTAGCCAAAGGGGGATAGCTGACCGCTGTGATTACGAGCTACGGGGAGCCGGACCGCGGTGGAGAGCTGTGGCCAGGCTAAAACCCAGTCACACACCCACACATATAATAGTAGCCAAAGGGGGATAGCTGACCGCTGTGATTACGAGCTACGGGGAGCCGGACCGCGGTGGACAGCTGTGGCCAGGCCAGCCCTCGGACAGGGGAGCCTCAGGCGGCGCATGCGCAGTCACACACCCACACATATCATAGTAGCCAAAGGGGGATAGCTGACCGCTGTGATTACGAGCTACGGGGAGCCGGACCGCGGTGGAGAGCTGTGGCCAGGCTAAAACCCAGTCACACACCCACACATAATAGTAGCCAAAGGGGGATAGCTGACCGCTGTGATTACGAGCTACGGGGAGCCGGACCGCGGTGGACAGCTGTGGCCAGGCTAAAACCCAGCCCTCGGACAGGGGAGCCTCAGGCGGCGCATGCGCAGTCACACACCCACACATATCATAGTAGCCAAAGGGGGATAGCTGACCGCTGTGATTACGAGCTACGGGGAGCCGGACCGCGGTGGACAGCTGTGGCCAGGCTAAAACCCAGTCACACACCCACACATATAATAGTAGCCAAAGGGGGATAGCTGACCGCTGTGATTACGAGCTACGGGGAGCCGGACCGCGGTGGACAGCTGTTCCCTCGGACAGGGGAGCCTCAGGCGGCGCATGCGCAGTCACACACCCACACATATCATAGTAGCCAAAGGGGGATAGCTGACCGCTGTGATTACGAGCTACGGGGAGCCGGACCGCGGTGGAGAGCTGTGGCCAGGCTAAAACCCAGTCACACACCCACACATATAATAGTAGCCAAAGGGGGATAGCTGACCGCTGTGATTACGAGCTACGGGGAGCCGGACCGCGGTGGACAGCTGTGGCCAGGCTAAAACCCAGCCCTCGGACAGGGGAGCCTCAGGCGGCGCATGCGCAGTCACACACCAACACATATCATAGTAGCCAAAGGGGGATAGCTGACCGCTGTGATTACGAGCTACGGGGAGCCGGACCGCGGTGGAGAGCTGTGGCCAGGCTAAAACCCAGTCACACACCCACACATATCATAGTAGCCAAAGGGGGATAGCTGACCGCTGTGATTACGAGCTACGGGGAGCCGGACCGCGGTGGACAGCTGTGGCCAGGCTAAAACCCAGCCCTCGGACAGGGGAGCCTCAGGCGGCGCATGCGCAGTCACACACCCACACATATCATAGTAGCCAAAGGGGGATAGCTGACCGCTGTGATTACGAGCTACGGGGAGCCGGACCGCGGTGGACAGCTGTGGCCAGGCTAAAACCCAGTCACACACCCACACATATAATAGTAGCCAAAGGGGGATAGCTGACCGCTGTGATTACGAGCTACGGGGAGCCGGACCGCGGTGGACAGCTGTTCCCCTCGGACAGGGGAGCCTCAGGCGGCGCATGCGCAGTCACACACCCACACATATCATAGTAGCCAAAGGGGGATAGCTGACCGCTGTGATTACGAGCTACGGGGAGCCGGACCGCGGTGGAGAGCTGTGGCCAGGCTAAAACCCAGTCACACACCCACACATATAATAGTAGCCAAAGGGGGATAGCTGACCGCTGTGATTACGAGCTACGGGGAGCCGGACCGCGGTGGACAGCTGTGGCCAGGCTAAAACCCAGCCCTCGGACAGGGGAGCCTCAGGCGGCGCATGCGCAGTCACACACCAACACATATCATAGTAGCCAAAGGGGGATAGCTGACCGCTGTGATTACGAGCTACGGGGAGCCGGACCGCGGTGGAGAGCTGTGGCCAGGCTAAAACCCAGTCACACACCCACACATATCATAGTAGCCAAAGGGGGATAGCTGACCGCTGTGATTACGAGCTACGGGGAGCCGGACCGCGGTGGACAGCTGTGGCCAGGCTAAAACCCAGCCCTCGGACAGGGGAGCCTCAGGCGGCGCATGCGCAGTCACACACCCACACATATCATAGTAGCCAAAGGGGGATAGCTGACCGCTGTGATTACGAGCTACGGGGAGCCGGACCGCGGTGGAGAGCTGTGGCCAGGCTAAAACCCAGTCACACACCCACACATATAATAGTAGCCAAAGGGGGATAGCTGACCGCTGTGATTACGAGCTACGGGGAGCCGGACCGCGGTGGACAGCTGTTCCCCTCGGACAGGGGAGCCTCAGGCGGCGCATGCGCAGTCACACACCCACACATATCATAGTAGCCAAAGGGGGATAGCTGACCGCTGTGATTACGAGCTACGGGGAGCCGGACCGCGGTGGAGAGCTGTGGCCAGGCTAAAACCCAGTCACACACCCACACATATAATAGTAGCCAAAGGGGGATAGCTGACCGCTGTGATTACGAGCTACGGGGAGCCGGACCGCGGTGGACAGCTGTGGCCAGGCTAAAACCCAGCCCTCGGACAGGGGAGCCTCAGGCGGCGCATGCGCAGTCACACACCAACACATATCATAGTAGCCAAAGGGGGATAGCTGACCGCTGTGATTACGAGCTACGGGGAGCCGGACCGCGGTGGAGAGCTGTGGCCAGGCTAAAACCCAGTCACACACCCACACATATCATAGTAGCCAAAGGGGGATAGCTGACCGCTGTGATTACGAGCTACGGGGAGCCGGACCGCGGTGGACAGCTGTGGCCAGGCTAAAACCCAGCCCTCGGACAGGGGAGCCTCAGGCGGCGCATGCGCAGTCACACACCCACACATATCATAGTAGCCAAAGGGGGATAGCTGACCGCTGTGATTACGAGCTACGGGGAGCCGGACCGCGGTGGAGAGCTGTGGCCAGGCTAAAACCCAGTCACACACCCACACATATAATAGTAGCCAAAGGGGGATAGCTGACCGCTGTGATTACGAGCTACGGGGAGCCGGACCGCGGTGGACAGCTGTTCCCCTCGGACAGGGGAGCCTCAGGCGGCGCATGCGCAGTCACACACCCACACATATCATAGTAGCCAAAGGGGGATAGCTGACCGCTGTGATTACGAGCTACGGGGAGCCGGACCGCGGTGGAGAGCTGTGGCCAGGCTAAAACCCAGTCACACACCCACACATATAATAGTAGCCAAAGGGGGATAGCTGACCGCTGTGATTACGAGCTACGGGGAGCCGGACCGCGGTGGACAGCTGTGGCCAGGCTAAAACCCAGCCCTCGGACAGGGGAGCCTCAGGCGGCGCATGCGCAGTCACACACCAACACATATCATAGTAGCCAAAGGGGGATAGCTGACCGCTGTGATTACGAGCTACGGGGAGCCGGACCGCGGTGGAGAGCTGTGGCCAGGCTAAAACCCAGTCACACACCCACACATATCATAGTAGCCAAAGGGGGATAGCTGACCGCTGTGATTACGAGCTACGGGGAGCCGGACCGCGGTGGACAGCTGTGGCCAGGCTAAAACCCAGCCCTCGGACAGGGGAGCCTCAGGCGGCGCATGCGCAGTCACACACCCACACATATCATAGTAGCCAAAGGGGGATAGCTGACCGCTGTGATTACGAGCTACGGGGAGCCGGACCGCGGTGGAGAGCTGTGGCCAGGCTAAAACCCAGTCACACACCCACACATATAATAGTAGCCAAAGGGGGATAGCTGACCGCTGTGATTACGAGCTACGGGGAGCCGGACCGCGGTGGACAGCTGTGGCCAGGCTAAAACCCAGCCCTCGGACAGGGGAGCCTCAGGCGGCGCATGCGCAGTCACACACCCACACATATCATAGTAGCCAAAGGGGGATAGCTGACCGCTGTGATTACGAGCTACGGGGAGCCGGACCGCGGTGGAGAGCTGTGGCCAGGCTAAAACCCAGTCACACACCCACACATATAATAGTAGCCAAAGGGGGATAGCTGACCGCTGTGATTACGAGCTACGGGGAGCCGGACCGCGGTGGACAGCTGTGGCCATCGGACAGGGGAGCCTCAGGCGGCGCATGCGCAGTCACACACCCACACATATCATAGTAGCCAAAGGGGGATAGCTGACCGCTGTGATTACGAGCTACGGGGAGCCGGACCGCGGTGGAGAGCTGTGGCCAGGCTAAAACCCAGTCACACACCCACACATATAATAGTAGCCAAAGGGGGATAGCTGACCGCTGTGATTACGAGCTACGGGGAGCCGGACCGCGGTGGACAGCTGTGGCCAGGCTAAAACCCAGCCCTCGGACAGGGGAGCCTCAGGCGGCGCATGCGCAGTCACACACCCACACATATCATAGTAGCCAAAGGGGGATAGCTGACCGCTGTGATTACGAGCTACGGGGAGCCGGACCGCGGTGGAGAGCTGTGGCCAGGCTAAAACCCAGTCACACACCCACACATATAATAGTAGCCAAAGGGGGATAGCTGACCGCTGTGATTACGAGCTACGGGGAGCCGGAC
Organism: Caranx melampygus; assembly: GCA_019059645.1. Taxonomy (NCBI): domain Eukaryota; kingdom Metazoa; phylum Chordata; class Actinopteri; order Carangiformes; family Carangidae; genus Caranx; species Caranx melampygus. The sequence goes on along the minus strand of JAFELL010000482.1, from coordinate 52,059 downwards.
CGCGGTGGACAGCTGTTCCCCTCGGACAGGGGAGCCTCAGGCGGCGCATGCGCAGTCACACACCCACACATATCATAGTAGCCAAAGGGGGATAGCTGACCGCTGTGATTACGAGCTACGGGGAGCCGGACCGCGGTGGAGAGCTGTGGCCAGGCTAAAACCCAGTCACACACCCACACATATAATAGTAGCCAAAGGGGGATAGCTGACCGCTGTGATTACGAGCTACGGGGAGCCGGACCGCGGTGGACAGCTGTGGCCAGGCTAAAACCCAGCCCTCGGACAGGGGAGCCTCAGGCGGCGCATGCGCAGTCACACACCAACACATATCATAGTAGCCAAAGGGGGATAGCTGACCGCTGTGATTACGAGCTACGGGGAGCCGGACCGCGGTGGAGAGCTGTGGCCAGGCTAAAACCCAGTCACACACCCACACATATCATAGTAGCCAAAGGGGGATAGCTGACCGCTGTGATTACGAGCTACGGGGAGCCGGACCGCGGTGGACAGCTGTGGCCAGGCTAAAACCCAGTCACACACCCACACATATCATAGTAGCCAAAGGGGGATAGCTGACCGCTGTGATTACGAGCTACGGGGAGCCGGACCGCGGTGGACAGCTGTGGCCAGGCTAAAACCCAGCCCTCGGACAGGGGAGCCTCAGGCGGCGCATGCGCAGTCACACACCCACACATATCATAGTAGCCAAAGGGGGATAGCTGACCGCTGTGATTACGAGCTACGGGGAGCCGGACCGCGGTGGAGAGCTGTGGCCAGGCTAAAACCCAGTCACACACCCACACATATAATAGTAGCCAAAGGGGGATAGCTGACCGCTGTGATTACGAGCTACGGGGAGCCGGACCGCGGTGGACAGCTGTTCCCCTCGGACAGGGGAGCCTCAGGCGGCGCATGCGCAGTCACACACCCACACATATCATAGTAGCCAAAGGGGGATAGCTGACCGCTGTGATTACGAGCTACGGGGAGCCGGACCGCGGTGGAGAGCTGTGGCCAGGCTAAAACCCAGTCACACACCCACACATATAATAGTAGCCAAAGGGGGATAGCTGACCGCTGTGATTACGAGCTACGGGGAGCCGGACCGCGGTGGACAGCTGTGGCCAGGCTAAAACCCAGCCCTCGGACAGGGGAGCCTCAGGCGGCGCATGCGCAGTCACACACCAACACATATCATAGTAGCCAAAGGGGGATAGCTGACCGCTGTGATTACGAGCTACGGGGAGCCGGACCGCGGTGGAGAGCTGTGGCCAGGCTAAAACCCAGTCACACACCCACACATATCATAGTAGCCAAAGGGGGATAGCTGACCGCTGTGATTACGAGCTACGGGGAGCCGGACCGCGGTGGACAGCTGTGGCCAGGCTAAAACCCAGCCCTCGGACAGGGGAGCCTCAGGCGGCGCATGCGCAGTCACACACCCACACATATCATAGTAGCCAAAGGGGGATAGCTGACCGCTGTGATTACGAGCTACGGGGAGCCGGACCGCGGTGGAGAGCTGTGGCCAGGCTAAAACCCAGTCACACACCCACACATATAATAGTAGCCAAAGGGGGATAGCTGACCGCTGTGATTACGAGCTACGGGGAGCCGGACCGCGGTGGACAGCTGTGGCCAGGCTAAAACCCAGCCCTCGGACAGGGGAGCCTCAGGCGGCGCATGCGCAGTCACACACCAACACATATCATAGTAGCCAAAGGGGGATAGCTGACCGCTGTGATTACGAGCTACGGGGAGCCGGACCGCGGTGGAGAGCTGTGGCCAGGCTAAAACCCAGTCACACACCCACACATATAATAGTAGCCAAAGGGGGATAGCTGACCGCTGTGATTACGAGCTACGGGGAGCCGGACCGCGGTGGACAGCTGTGGCCAGGCTAAAACCCAGCCCTCGGACAGGGGAGCCTCAGGCGGCGCATGCGCAGTCACACACCCACACATATCATAGTAGCCAAAGGGGGATAGCTGACCGCTGTGATTACGAGCTACGGGGAGCCGGACCGCGGTGGAGAGCTGTGGCCAGGCTAAAACCCAGTCACACACCCACACATATAATAGTAGCCAAAGGGGGATAGCTGACCGCTGTGATTACGAGCTACGGGGAGCCGGACCGCGGTGGACAGCTGTGGCCAGGCTAAAACCCAGCCCTCGGACAGGGGAGCCTCAGGCGGCGCATGCGCAGTCACACACCCACACATATCATAGTAGCCAAAGGGGGATAGCTGACCGCTGTGATTACGAGCTACGGGGAGCCGGACCGCGGTGGAGAGCTGTGGCCAGGCTAAAACCCAGTCACACACCCACACATATAATAGTAGCCAAAGGGGGATAGCTGACCGCTGTGATTACGAGCTACGGGGAGCCGGACCGCGGTGGACAGCTGTGGCCATCGGACAGGGGAGCCTCAGGCGGCGCATGCGCAGTCACACACCCACACATATCATAGTAGCCAAAGGGGGATAGCTGACCGCTGTGATTACGAGCTACGGGGAGCCGGACCGCGGTGGAGAGCTGTGGCCAGGCTAAAACCCAGTCACACACCCACACATATAATAGTAGCCAAAGGGGGATAGCTGACCGCTGTGATTACGAGCTACGGGGAGCCGGACCGCGGTGGACAGCTGTGGCCAGGCTAAAACCCAGCCCTCGGACAGGGGAGCCTCAGGCGGCGCATGCGCAGTCACACACCCACACATATCATAGTAGCCAAAGGGGGATAGCTGACCGCTGTGATTACGAGCTACGGGGAGCCGGACCGCGGTGGAGAGCTGTGGCCAGGCTAAAACCCAGTCACACACCCACACATATAATAGTAGCCAAAGGGGGATAGCTGACCGCTGTGATTACGAGCTACGGGGAGCCGGACCGCGGTGGACAGCTGTTCCCTCGGACAGGGGAGCCTCAGGCGGCGCATGCGCAGTCACACACCCACACATATCATAGTAGCCAAAGGGGGATAGCTGACCGCTGTGATTACGAGCTACGGGGAGCCGGACCGCGGTGGAGAGCTGTGGCCAGGCTAAAACCCAGTCACACACCCACACATATAATAGTAGCCAAAGGGGGATAGCTGACCGCTGTGATTACGAGCTACGGGGAGCCGGACCGCGGTGGACAGCTGTGGCCAGGCTAAAACCCAGCCCTCGGACAGGGGAGCCTCAGGCGGCGCATGCGCAGTCACACACCAACACATATCATAGTAGCCAAAGGGGGATAGCTGACCGCTGTGATTACGAGCTACGGGGAGCCGGACCGCGGTGGAGAGCTGTGGCCAGGCTAAAACCCAGTCACACACCCACACATATCATAGTAGCCAAAGGGGGATAGCTGACCGCTGTGATTACGAGCTACGGGGAGCCGGACCGCGGTGGACAGCTGTGGCCAGGCTAAAACCCAGCCCTCGGACAGGGGAGCCTCAGGCGGCGCATGCGCAGTCACACACCCACACATATCATAGTAGCCAAAGGGGGATAGCTGACCGCTGTGATTACGAGCTACGGGGAGCCGGACCGCGGTGGAGAGCTGTGGCCAGGCTAAAACCCAGTCACACACCCACACATATAATAGTAGCCAAAGGGGGATAGCTGACCGCTGTGATTACGAGCTACGGGGAGCCGGACCGCGGTGGACAGCTGTTCCCCTCGGACAGGGGAGCCTCAGGCGGCGCATGCGCAGTCACACACCCACACATATCATAGTAGCCAAAGGGGGATAGCTGACCGCTGTGATTACGAGCTACGGGGAGCCGGACCGCGGTGGAGAGCTGTGGCCAGGCTAAAACCCAGTCACACACCCACACATATAATAGTAGCCAAAGGGGGATAGCTGACCGCTGTGATTACGAGCTACGGGGAGCCGGACCGCGGTGGACAGCTGTGGCCAGGCTAAAACCCAGCCCTCGGACAGGGGAGCCTCAGGCGGCGCATGCGCAGTCACACACCACACATATCATAGTAGCCAAAGGGGGATAGCTGACCGCTGTGATTACGAGCTACGGGGAGCCGGACCGCGGTGGAGAGCTGTGGCCAGGCTAAAACCCAGTCACACACCCACACATATCATAGTAGCCAAAGGGGGATAGCTGACCGCTGTGATTACGAGCTACGGGGAGCCGGACCGCGGTGGACAGCTGTGGCCAGGCTAAAACCCAGCCCTCGGACAGGGGAGCCTCAGGCGGCGCATGCGCAGTCACACACCCACACATATCATAGTAGCCAAAGGGGGATAGCTGACCGCTGTGATTACGAGCTACGGGGAGCCGGACCGCGGTGGAGAGCTGTGGCCAGGCTAAAACCCAGTCACACACCCACACATATAATAGTAGCCAAAGGGGGATAGCTGACCGCTGTGATTACGAGCTACGGGGAGCCGGACCGCGGTGGACAGCTGTTCACCTCGGACAGGGGAGCCTCAGGCGGCGCATGCGCAGTCACACACCCACACATATCATAGTAGCCAAAGGGGGATAGCTGACCGCTGTGATTACGAGCTACGGGGAGCCGGACCGCGGTGGAGAGCTGTGGCCAGGCTAAAACCCAGTCACACACCCACACATATAATAGTAGCCAAAGGGGGATAGCTGACCGCTGTGATTACGAGCTACGGGGAGCCGGACCGCGGTGGACAGCTGTTCCCCTCGGACAGGGGAGCCTCAGGCGGCGCATGCGCAGTCACACAACCACACATATCATAGTAGCCAAAGGGGGATAGCTGACCGCTGTGATTACGAGCTACGGGGAGCCGGACCGCGGTGGAGAGCTGTGGCCAGGCTAAAACCCAGTCACACACCCACACATATAATAGTAGCCAAAGGGGGATAGCTGACCGCTGTGATTACGAGCTACGGGGAGCCGGACCGCGGTGGACAGCTGTGGCCAGGCTAAAACCCAGCCCTCGGACAGGGGAGCCTCAGGCGGCGCATGCGCAGTCACACACCAACACATATCATAGTAGCCAAAGGGGGATAGCTGACCGCTGTGATTACGAGCTACGGGGAGCCGGACCGCGGTGGAGAGCTGTGGCCAGGCTAAAACCCAGTCACACACCCACACATATCATAGTAGCCAAAGGGGGATAGCTGACCGCTGTGATTACGAGCTACGGGGAGCCGGACCGCGGTGGACAGCTGTGGCCAGGCTAAAACCCAGCCCTCGGACAGGGGAGCCTCAGGCGGCGCATGCGCAGTCACACACCCACACATATCATAGTAGCCAAAGGGGGATAGCTGACCGCTGTGATTACGAGCTACGGGGAGCCGGACCGCGGTGGACAGCTGTGGCCAGGCTAAAACCCAGTCACACACCCACACATATAATAGTAGCCAAAGGGGGATAGCTGACCGCTGTGATTACGAGCTACGGGGAGCCGGACCGCGGTGGACAGCTGTCACCTCGGACAGGGGAGCCTCAGGCGGCGCATGCGCAGTCACACACCCACACATATCATAGTAGCCAAAGGGGGATAGCTGACCGCTGTGATTACGAGCTACGGGGAGCCGGACCGCGGTGGAGAGCTGTGGCCAGGCTAAAACCCAGTCACACACCCACACATATAATAGTAGCCAAAGGGGGATAGCTGACCGCTGTGATTACGAGCTACGGGGAGCCGGACCGCGGTGGACAGCTGTGGCCAGGCTAAAACCCAGCCCTCGGACAGGGGAGCCTCAGGCGGCGCATGCGCAGTCACACACCAACACATATCATAGTAGCCAAAGGGGGATAGCTGACCGCTGTGATTACGAGCTACGGGGAGCCGGACCGCGGTGGAGAGCTGTGGCCAGGCTAAAACCCAGTCACACACCCACACATATAATAGTAGCCAAAGGGGGATAGCTGACCGCTGTGATTACGAGCTACGGGGAGCCGGACCGCGGTGGACAGCTGTGGCCAGGCTAAAACCCAGCCCTCGGACAGGGGAGCCTCAGGCGGCGCATGCGCAGTCACACACCCACACATATCATAGTAGCCAAAGGGGGATAGCTGACCGCTGTGATTACGAGCTACGGGGAGCCGGACCGCGGTGGAGAGCTGTGGCCAGGCTAAAACCCAGTCACACACCCACACATATAATAGTAGCCAAAGGGGGATAGCTGACCGCTGTGATTACGAGCTACGGGGAGCCGGACCGCGGTGGACAGCTGTGGCCATCGGACAGGGGAGCCTCAGGCGGCGCATGCGCAGTCACACACCCACACATATCATAGTAGCCAAAGGGGGATAGCTGACCGCTGTGATTACGAGCTACGGGGAGCCGGACCGCGGTGGAGAGCTGTGGCCAGGCTAAAACCCAGTCACACACCCACACATATAATAGTAGCCAAAGGGGGATAGCTGACCGCTGTGATTACGAGCTACGGGGAGCCGGACCGCGGTGGACAGCTGTTCCCCTCGGACAGGGGAGCCTCAGGCGGCGCATGCGCAGTCACACACCCACACATATCATAGTAGCCAAAGGGGGATAGCTGACCGCTGTGATTACGAGCTACGGGGAGCCGGACCGCGGTGGAGAGCTGTGGCCAGGCTAAAACCCAGTCACACACCCACACATATAATAGTAGCCAAAGGGGGATAGCTGACCGCTGTGATTACGAGCTACGGGGAGCCGGACCGCGGTGGACAGCTGTGGCCAGGCTAAAACCCAGCCCTCGGACAGGGGAGCCTCAGGCGGCGCATGCGCAGTCACACACCAACACATATCATAGTAGCCAAAGGGGGATAGCTGACCGCTGTGATTACGAGCTACGGGGAGCCGGACCGCGGTGGAGAGCTGTGGCCAGGCTAAAACCCAGTCACACACCCACACATATCATAGTAGCCAAAGGGGGATAGCTGACCGCTGTGATTACGAGCTACGGGGAGCCGGACCGCGGTGGACAGCTGTGGCCAGGCTAAAACCCAGCCCTCGGACAGGGGAGCCTCAGGCGGCGCATGCGCAGTCACACACCCACACATATCATAGTAGCCAAAGGGGGATAGCTGACCGCTGTGATTACGAGCTACGGGGAGCCGGACCGCGGTGGAGAGCTGTGGCCAGGCTAAAACCCAGTCACACACCCACACATATAATAGTAGCCAAAGGGGGATAGCTGACCGCTGTGATTACGAGCTACGGGGAGCCGGACCGCGGTGGACAGCTGTGGCCAGGCTAAAACCCAGCCCTCGGACAGGGGAGCCTCAGGCGGCGCATGCGCAGTCACACACCAACACATATCATAGTAGCCAAAGGGGGATAGCTGACCGCTGTGATTACGAGCTACGGGGAGCCGGACCGCGGTGGAGAGCTGTGGCCAGGCTAAAACCCAGTCACACACCCACACATATAATAGTAGCCAAAGGGGGATAGCTGACCGCTGTGATTACGAGCTACGGGGAGCCGGACCGCGGTGGACAGCTGTGGCCAGGCTAAAACCCAGCCCTCGGACAGGGGAGCCTCAGGCGGCGCATGCGCAGTCACACACCCACACATATCATAGTAGCCAAAGGGGGATAGCTGACCGCTGTGATTACGAGCTACGGGGAGCCGGACCGCGGTGGAGAGCTGTGGCCAGGCTAAAACCCAGTCACACACCCACACATATAATAGTAGCCAAAGGGGGATAGCTGACCGCTGTGATTACGAGCTACGGGGAGCCGGACCGCGGTGGACAGCTGTGGCCAGGCTAAAACCCAGCCCTCGGACAGGGGAGCCTCAGGCGGCGCATGCGCAGTCACACACCCACACATATCATAGTAGCCAAAGGGGGATAGCTGACCGCTGTGATTACGAGCTACGGGGAGCCGGACCGCGGTGGAGAGCTGTGGCCAGGCTAAAACCCAGTCACACACCCACACATATAATAGTAGCCAAAGGGGGATAGCTGACCGCTGTGATTACGAGCTACGGGGAGCCGGACCGCGGTGGACAGCTGTGGCCATCGGACAGGGGAGCCTCAGGCGGCGCATGCGCAGTCACACACCCACACATATCATAGTAGCCAAAGGGGGATAGCTGACCGCTGTGATTACGAGCTACGGGGAGCCGGACCGCGGTGGAGAGCTGTGGCCAGGCTAAAACCCAGTCACACACCCACACATATAATAGTAGCCAAAGGGGGATAGCTGACCGCTGTGATTACGAGCTACGGGGAGCCGGACCGCGGTGGACAGCTGTGGCCAGGCTAAAACCCAGCCCTCGGACAGGGGAGCCTCAGGCGGCGCATGCGCAGTCACACACCCACACATATCATAGTAGCCAAAGGGGGATAGCTGACCGCTGTGATTACGAGCTACGGGGAGCCGGACCGCGGTGGACAGCTGTGGCCAGGCTAAAACCCAGTCACACACCCACACATATAATAGTAGCCAAAGGGGGATAGCTGACCGCTGTGATTACGAGCTACGGGGAGCCGGACCGCGGTGGACAGCTGTTCCCCTCGGACAGGGGAGCCTCAGGCGGCGCATGCGCAGTCACACACCCACACATATCATAGTAGCCAAAGGGGGATAGCTGACCGCTGTGATTACGAGCTACGGGGAGCCGGACCGCGGTGGAGAGCTGTGGCCAGGCTAAAACCCAGTCACACACCCACACATATAATAGTAGCCAAAGGGGGATAGCTGACCGCTGTGATTACGAGCTACGGGGAGCCGGACCGCGGTGGACAGCTGTGGCCAGGCTAAAACCCAGCCCTCGGACAGGGGAGCCTCAGGCGGCGCATGCGCAGTCACACACCAACACATATCATAGTAGCCAAAGGGGGATAGCTGACCGCTGTGATTACGAGCTACGGGGAGCCGGACCGCGGTGGAGAGCTGTGGCCAGGCTAAAACCCAGTCACACACCCACACATATCATAGTAGCCAAAGGGGGATAGCTGACCGCTGTGATTACGAGCTACGGGGAGCCGGACCGCGGTGGACAGCTGTGGCCAGGCTAAAACCCAGCCCTCGGACAGGGGAGCCTCAGGCGGCGCATGCGCAGTCACACACCCACACATATCATAGTAGCCAAAGGGGGATAGCTGACCGCTGTGATTACGAGCTACGGGGAGCCGGACCGCGGTGGACAGCTGTGGCCAGGCTAAAACCCAGTCACACACCCACACATATAATAGTAGCCAAAGGGGGATAGCTGACCGCTGTGATTACGAGCTACGGGGAGCCGGACCGCGGTGGACAGCTGTTCCCCTCGGACAGGGGAGCCTCAGGCGGCGCATGCGCAGTCACACACCCACACATATCATAGTAGCCAAAGGGGGATAGCTGACCGCTGTGATTACGAGCTACGGGGAGCCGGACCGCGGTGGAGAGCTGTGGCCAGGCTAAAACCCAGTCACACACCCACACATATAATAGTAGCCAAAGGGGGATAGCTGACCGCTGTGATTACGAGCTACGGGGAGCCGGACCGCGGTGGACAGCTGTGGCCAGGCTAAAACCCAGCCCTCGGACAGGGGAGCCTCAGGCGGCGCATGCGCAGTCACACACCAACACATATCATAGTAGCCAAAGGGGGATAGCTGACCGCTGTGATTACGAGCTACGGGGAGCCGGACCGCGGTGGAGAGCTGTGGCCAGGCTAAAACCCAGTCACACACCCACACATATCATAGTAGCCAAAGGGGGATAGCTGACCGCTGTGATTACGAGCTACGGGGAGCCGGACCGCGGTGGACAGCTGTGGCCAGGCTAAAACCCAGCCCTCGGACAGGGGAGCCTCAGGCGGCGCATGCGCAGTCACACACCCACACATATCATAGTAGCCAAAGGGGGATAGCTGACCGCTGTGATTACGAGCTACGGGGAGCCGGACCGCGGTGGACAGCTGTGGCCAGGCTAAAACCCAGTCACACACCCACACATATAATAGTAGCCAAAGGGGGATAGCTGACCGCTGTGATTACGAGCTACGGGGAGCCGGACCGCGGTGGACAGCTGTTCACCTCGGACAGGGGAGCCTCAGGCGGCGCATGCGCAGTCACACACCCACACATATCATAGTAGCCAAAGGGGGATAGCTGACCGCTGTGATTACGAGCTACGGGGAGCCGGACCGCGGTGGAGAGCTGTGGCCAGGCTAAAACCCAGTCACACACCCACACATATAATAGTAGCCAAAGGGGGATAGCTGACCGCTGTGATTACGAGCTACGGGGAGCCGGACCGCGGTGGACAGCTGTGGCCAGGCTAAAACCCAGCCCTCGGACAGGGGAGCCTCAGGCGGCGCATGCGCAGTCACACACCAACACATATCATAGTAGCCAAAGGGGGATAGCTGACCGCTGTGATTACGAGCTACGGGGAGCCGGACCGCGGTGGAGAGCTGTGGCCAGGCTAAAACCCAGTCACACACCCACACATATCATAGTAGCCAAAGGGGGATAGCTGACCGCTGTGATTACGAGCTACGGGGAGCCGGACCGCGGTGGACAGCTGTGGCCAGGCTAAAACCCAGCCCTCGGACAGGGGAGCCTCAGGCGGCGCATGCGCAGTCACACACCCACACATATCATAGTAGCCAAAGGGGGATAGCTGACCGCTGTGATTACGAGCTACGGGGAGCCGGACCGCGGTGGACAGCTGTGGCCAGGCTAAAACCCAGTCACACACCCACACATATAATAGTAGCCAAAGGGGGATAGCTGACCGCTGTGATTACGAGCTACGGGGAGCCGGACCGCGGTGGACAGCTGTGGCCATCGGACAGGGGAGCCTCAGGCGGCGCATGCGCAGTCACACACCCACACATATCATAGTAGCCAAAGGGGGATAGCTGACCGCTGTGATTACGAGCTACGGGGAGCCGGACCGCGGTGGAGAGCTGTGGCCAGGCTAAAACCCAGTCACACACCCACACATATAATAGTAGCCAAAGGGGGATAGCTGACCGCTGTGATTACGAGCTACGGGGAGCCGGACCGCGGTGGACAGCTGTTCCCCTCGGACAGGGGAGCCTCAGGCGGCGCATGCGCAGTCACACACCCACACATATCATAGTAGCCAAAGGGGGATAGCTGACCGCTGTGATTACGAGCTACGGGGAGCCGGACCGCGGTGGAGAGCTGTGGCCAGGCTAAAACCCAGTCACACACCCACACATATAATAGTAGCCAAAGGGGGATAGCTGACCGCTGTGATTACGAGCTACGGGGAGCCGGACCGCGGTGGACAGCTGTGGCCAGGCTAAAACCCAGCCCTCGGACAGGGGAGCCTCAGGCGGCGCATGCGCAGTCACACACCAACACATATCATAGTAGCCAAAGGGGGATAGCTGACCGCTGTGATTACGAGCTACGGGGAGCCGGACCGCGGTGGAGAGCTGTGGCCAGGCTAAAACCCAGTCACACACCCACACATATCATAGTAGCCAAAGGGGGATAGCTGACCGCTGTGATTACGAGCTACGGGGAGCCGGACCGCGGTGGACAGCTGTGGCCAGGCTAAAACCCAGCCCTCGGACAGGGGAGCCTCAGGCGGCGCATGCGCAGTCACACACCCACACATATCATAGTAGCCAAAGGGGGATAGCTGACCGCTGTGATTACGAGCTACGGGGAGCCGGACCGCGGTGGAGAGCTGTGGCCAGGCTAAAACCCAGTCACACACCCACACATATAATAGTAGCCAAAGGGGGATAGCTGACCGCTGTGATTACGAGCTACGGGGAGCCGGACCGCGGTGGACAGCTGTGGCCAGGCTAAAACCCAGCCCTCGGACAGGGGAGCCTCAGGCGGCGCATGCGCAGTCACACACCAACACATATCATAGTAGCCAAAGGGGGATAGCTGACCGCTGTGATTACGAGCTACGGGGAGCCGGACCGCGGTGGAGAGCTGTGGCCAGGCTAAAACCCAGTCACACACCCACACATATCATAGTAGCCAAAGGGGGATAGCTGACCGCTGTGATTACGAGCTACGGGGAGCCGGACCGCGGTGGACAGCTGTGGCCAGGCTAAAACCCAGCCCTCGGACAGGGGAGCCTCAGGCGGCGCATGCGCAGTCACACACCCACACATATCATAGTAGCCAAAGGGGGATAGCTGACCGCTGTGATTACGAGCTACGGGGAGCCGGACCGCGGTGGAGAGCTGTGGCCAGGCTAAAACCCAGTCACACACCCACACATATAATAGTAGCCAAAGGGGGATAGCTGACCGCTGTGATTACGAGCTACGGGGAGCCGGACCGCGGTGGACAGCTGTGGCCAGGCTAAAACCCAGCCCTCGGACAGGGGAGCCTCAGGCGGCGCATGCGCAGTCACACACCCACACATATCATAGTAGCCAAAGGGGGATAGCTGACCGCTGTGATTACGAGCTACGGGGAGCCGGACCGCGGTGGAGAGCTGTGGCCAGGCTAAAACCCAGTCACACACCCACACATATAATAGTAGCCAAAGGGGGATAGCTGACCGCTGTGATTACGAGCTACGGGGAGCCGGACCGCGGTGGACAGCTGTGGCCATCGGACAGGGGAGCCTCAGGCGGCGCATGCGCAGTCACACACCCACACATATCATAGTAGCCAAAGGGGGATAGCTGACCGCTGTGATTACGAGCTACGGGGAGCCGGACCGCGGTGGAGAGCTGTGGCCAGGCTAAAACCCAGTCACACACCCACACATATAATAGTAGCCAAAGGGGGATAGCTGACCGCTGTGATTACGAGCTACGGGGAGCCGGACCGCGGTGGACAGCTGTGGCCAGGCTAAAACCCAGCCCTCGGACAGGGGAGCCTCAGGCGGCGCATGCGCAGTCACACACCCACACATATCATAGTAGCCAAAGGGGGATAGCTGACCGCTGTGATTACGAGCTACGGGGAGCCGGACCGCGGTGGACAGCTGTGGCCAGGCTAAAACCCAGTCACACACCCACACATATAATAGTAGCCAAAGGGGGATAGCTGACCGCTGTGATTACGAGCTACGGGGAGCCGGACCGCGGTGGACAGCTGTTCCCCTCGGACAGGGGAGCCTCAGGCGGCGCATGCGCAGTCACACACCCACACATATCATAGTAGCCAAAGGGGGATAGCTGACCGCTGTGATTACGAGCTACGGGGAGCCGGACCGCGGTGGAGAGCTGTGGCCAGGCTAAAACCCAGTCACACACCCACACATATAATAGTAGCCAAAGGGGGATAGCTGACCGCTGTGATTACGAGCTACGGGGAGCCGGACCGCGGTGGACAGCTGTGGCCAGGCTAAAACCCAGCCCTCGGACAGGGGAGCCTCAGGCGGCGCATGCGCAGTCACACACCAACACATATCATAGTAGCCAAAGGGGGATAGCTGACCGCTGTGATTACGAGCTACGGGGAGCCGGACCGCGGTGGAGAGCTGTGGCCAGGCTAAAACCCAGTCACACACCCACACATATCATAGTAGCCAAAGGGGGATAGCTGACCGCTGTGATTACGAGCTACGGGGAGCCGGACCGCGGTGGACAGCTGTGGCCAGGCTAAAACCCAGCCCTCGGACAGGGGAGCCTCAGGCGGCGCATGCGCAGTCACACACCCACACATATCATAGTAGCCAAAGGGGGATAGCTGACCGCTGTGATTACGAGCTACGGGGAGCCGGACCGCGGTGGACAGCTGTGGCCAGGCTAAAACCCAGTCACACACCCACACATATAATAGTAGCCAAAGGGGGATAGCTGACCGCTGTGATTACGAGCTACGGGGAGCCGGACCGCGGTGGACAGCTGTTCCCCTCGGACAGGGGAGCCTCAGGCGGCGCATGCGCAGTCACACAACCACACATATCATAGTAGCCAAAGGGGGATAGCTGACCGCTGTGATTACGAGCTACGGGGAGCCGGACCGCGGTGGAGAGCTGTGGCCAGGCTAAAACCCAGTCACACACCCACACATATAATAGTAGCCAAAGGGGGATAGCTGACCGCTGTGATTACGAGCTACGGGGAGCCGGACCGCGGTGGACAGCTGTGGCCAGGCTAAAACCCAGCCCTCGGACAGGGGAGCCTCAGGCGGCGCATGCGCAGTCACACACCAACACATATCATAGTAGCCAAAGGGGGATAGCTGACCGCTGTGATTACGAGCTACGGGGAGCCGGACCGCGGTGGAGAGCTGTGGCCAGGCTAAAACCCAGTCACACACCCACACATATCATAGTAGCCAAAGGGGGATAGCTGACCGCTGTGATTACGAGCTACGGGGAGCCGGACCGCGGTGGACAGCTGTGGCCAGGCTAAAACCCAGCCCTCGGACAGGGGAGCCTCAGGCGGCGCATGCGCAGTCACACACCCACACATATCATAGTAGCCAAAGGGGGATAGCTGACCGCTGTGATTACGAGCTACGGGGAGCCGGACCGCGGTGGACAGCTGTGGCCAGGCTAAAACCCAGTCACACACCCACACATATAATAGTAGCCAAAGGGGGATAGCTGACCGCTGTGATTACGAGCTACGGGGAGCCGGACCGCGGTGGACAGCTGTTCCCTCGGACAGGGGAGCCTCAGGCGGCGCATGCGCAGTCACACACCCACACATATCATAGTAGCCAAAGGGGGATAGCTGACCGCTGTGATTACGAGCTACGGGGAGCCGGACCGCGGTGGAGAGCTGTGGCCAGGCTAAAACCCAGTCACACACCCACACATATAATAGTAGCCAAAGGGGGATAGCTGACCGCTGTGATTACGAGCTACGGGGAGCCGGACCGCGGTGGACAGCTGTGGCCAGGCTAAAACCCAGCCCTCGGACAGGGGAGCCTCAGGCGGCGCATGCGCAGTCACACACCAACACATATCATAGTAGCCAAAGGGGGATAGCTGACCGCTGTGATTACGAGCTACGGGGAGCCGGACCGCGGTGGAGAGCTGTGGCCAGGCTAAAACCCAGTCACACACCCACACATATCATAGTAGCCAAAGGGGGATAGCTGACCGCTGTGATTACGAGCTACGGGGAGCCGGACCGCGGTGGACAGCTGTGGCCAGGCTAAAACCCAGCCCTCGGACAGGGGAGCCTCAGGCGGCGCATGCGCAGTCACACACCCACACATATCATAGTAGCCAAAGGGGGATAGCTGACCGCTGTGATTACGAGCTACGGGGAGCCGGACCGCGGTGGACAGCTGTGGCCAGGCTAAAACCCAGTCACACACCCACACATATAATAGTAGCCAAAGGGGGATAGCTGACCGCTGTGATTACGAGCTACGGGGAGCCGGACCGCGGTGGACAGCTGTGGCCATCGGACAGGGGAGCCTCAGGCGGCGCATGCGCAGTCACACACCCACACATATCATAGTAGCCAAAGGGGGATAGCTGACCGCTGTGATTACGAGCTACGGGGAGCCGGACCGCGGTGGAGAGCTGTGGCCAGGCTAAAACCCAGTCACACACCCACACATATAATAGTAGCCAAAGGGGGATAGCTGACCGCTGTGATTACGAGCTACGGGGAGCCGGACCGCGGTGGACAGCTGTTCCCCTCGGACAGGGGAGCCTCAGGCGGCGCATGCGCAGTCACACACCCACACATATCATAGTAGCCAAAGGGGGATAGCTGACCGCTGTGATTACGAGCTACGGGGAGCCGGACCGCGGTGGAGAGCTGTGGCCAGGCTAAAACCCAGTCACACACCCACACATATAATAGTAGCCAAAGGGGGATAGCTGACCGCTGTGATTACGAGCTACGGGGAGCCGGACCGCGGTGGACAGCTGTGGCCAGGCTAAAACCCAGCCCTCGGACAGGGGAGCCTCAGGCGGCGCATGCGCAGTCACACACCAACACATATCATAGTAGCCAAAGGGGGATAGCTGACCGCTGTGATTACGAGCTACGGGGAGCCGGACCGCGGTGGAGAGCTGTGGCCAGGCTAAAACCCAGTCACACACCCACACATATCATAGTAGCCAAAGGGGGATAGCTGACCGCTGTGATTACGAGCTACGGGGAGCCGGACCGCGGTGGACAGCTGTGGCCAGGCTAAAACCCAGCCCTCGGACAGGGGAGCCTCAGGCGGCGCATGCGCAGTCACACACCCACACATATCATAGTAGCCAAAGGGGGATAGCTGACCGCTGTGATTACGAGCTACGGGGAGCCGGACCGCGGTGGAGAGCTGTGGCCAGGCTAAAACCCAGTCACACACCCACACATATAATAGTAGCCAAAGGGGGATAGCTGACCGCTGTGATTACGAGCTACGGGGAGCCGGACCGCGGTGGACAGCTGTGGCCAGGCTAAAACCCAGCCCTCGGACAGGGGAGCCTCAGGCGGCGCATGCGCAGTCACACACCAACACATATCATAGTAGCCAAAGGGGGATAGCTGACCGCTGTGATTACGAGCTACGGGGAGCCGGACCGCGGTGGAGAGCTGTGGCCAGGCTAAAACCCAGTCACACACCCACACATATAATAGTAGCCAAAGGGGGATAGCTGACCGCTGTGATTACGAGCTACGGGGAGCCGGACCGCGGTGGACAGCTGTGGCCAGGCTAAAACCCAGCCCTCGGACAGGGGAGCCTCAGGCGGCGCATGCGCAGTCACACACCCACACATATCATAGTAGCCAAAGGGGGATAGCTGACCGCTGTGATTACGAGCTACGGGGAGCCGGACCGCGGTGGACAGCTGTGGCCAGGCTAAAACCCAGTCACACACCCACACATATAATAGTAGCCAAAGGGGGATAGCTGACCGCTGTGATTACGAGCTACGGGGAGCCGGACCGCGGTGGACAGCTGTGGCCAGGCTAAAACCCAGCCCTCGGACAGGGGAGCCTCAGGCGGCGCATGCGCAGTCACACACCCACACATATCATAGTAGCCAAAGGGGGATAGCTGACCGCTGTGATTACGAGCTACGGGGAGCCGGACCGCGGTGGAGAGCTGTGGCCAGGCTAAAACCCAGTCACACACCCACACATATAATAGTAGCCAAAGGGGGATAGCTGACCGCTGTGATTACGAGCTACGGGGAGCCGGACCGCGGTGGACAGCTGTGGCCATCGGACAGGGGAGCCTCAGGCGGCGCATGCGCAGTCACACCACACATATCATAGTAGCCAAAGGGGGATAGCTGACCGCTGTGATTACGAGCTACGGGGAGCCGGACCGCGGTGGAGAGCTGTGGCCAGGCTAAAACCCAGTCACACACCCACACATATAATAGTAGCCAAAGGGGGATAGCTGACCGCTGTGATTACGAGCTACGGGGAGCCGGACCGCGGTGGACAGCTGTGGCCAGGCTAAAACCCAGCCCTCGGACAGGGGAGCCTCAGGCGGCGCATGCGCAGTCACACACCCACACATATCATAGTAGCCAAAGGGGGATAGCTGACCGCTGTGATTACGAGCTACGGGGAGCCGGACCGCGGTGGACAGCTGTGGCCAGGCTAAAACCCAGTCACACACCCACACATATAATAGTAGCCAAAGGGGGATAGCTGACCGCTGTGATTACGAGCTACGGGGAGCCGGACCGCGGTGGACAGCTGTTCCCCTCGGACAGGGGAGCCTCAGGCGGCGCATGCGCAGTCACACACCCACACATATCATAGTAGCCAAAGGGGGATAGCTGACCGCTGTGATTACGAGCTACGGGGAGCCGGACCGCGGTGGAGAGCTGTGGCCAGGCTAAAACCCAGTCACACACCCACACATATAATAGTAGCCAAAGGGGGATAGCTGACCGCTGTGATTACGAGCTACGGGGAGCCGGACCGCGGTGGACAGCTGTGGCCAGGCTAAAACCCAGCCCTCGGACAGGGGAGCCTCAGGCGGCGCATGCGCAGTCACACACCAACACATATCATAGTAGCCAAAGGGGGATAGCTGACCGCTGTGATTACGAGCTACGGGGAGCCGGACCGCGGTGGAGAGCTGTGGCCAGGCTAAAACCCAGTCACACACCCACACATATCATAGTAGCCAAAGGGGGATAGCTGACCGCTGTGATTACGAGCTACGGGGAGCCGGACCGCGGTGGACAGCTGTGGCCAGGCTAAAACCCAGCCCTCGGACAGGGGAGCCTCAGGCGGCGCATGCGCAGTCACACACCCACACATATCATAGTAGCCAAAGGGGGATAGCTGACCGCTGTGATTACGAGCTACGGGGAGCCGGACCGCGGTGGACAGCTGTGGCCAGGCTAAAACCCAGTCACACACCCACACATATAATAGTAGCCAAAGGGGGATAGCTGACCGCTGTGATTACGAGCTACGGGGAGCCGGACCGCGGTGGACAGCTGTTCCCCTCGGACAGGGGAGCCTCAGGCGGCGCATGCGCAGTCACACACCCACACATATCATAGTAGCCAAAGGGGGATAGCTGACCGCTGTGATTACGAGCTACGGGGAGCCGGACCGCGGTGGAGAGCTGTGGCCAGGCTAAAACCCAGTCACACACCCACACATATAATAGTAGCCAAAGGGGGATAGCTGACCGCTGTGATTACGAGCTACGGGGAGCCGGACCGCGGTGGACAGCTGTGGCCAGGCTAAAACCCAGCCCTCGGACAGGGGAGCCTCAGGCGGCGCATGCGCAGTCACACACCAACACATATCATAGTAGCCAAAGGGGGATAGCTGACCGCTGTGATTACGAGCTACGGGGAGCCGGACCGCGGTGGAGAGCTGTGGCCAGGCTAAAACCCAGTCACACACCCACACATATCATAGTAGCCAAAGGGGGATAGCTGACCGCTGTGATTACGAGCTACGGGGAGCCGGACCGCGGTGGACAGCTGTGGCCAGGCTAAAACCCAGCCCTCGGACAGGGGAGCCTCAGGCGGCGCATGCGCAGTCACACACCCACACATATCATAGTAGCCAAAGGGGGATAGCTGACCGCTGTGATTACGAGCTACGGGGAGCCGGACCGCGGTGGACAGCTGTGGCCAGGCTAAAACCCAGTCACACACCCACATATAATAGTAGCCAAAGGGGGATAGCTGACCGCTGTGATTACGAGCTACGGGGAGCCGGACCGCGGTGGACAGCTGTTCACCTCGGACAGGGGAGCCTCAGGCGGCGCATGCGCAGTCACACACCCACACATATCATAGTAGCCAAAGGGGGATAGCTGACCGCTGTGATTACGAGCTACGGGGAGCCGGACCGCGGTGGAGAGCTGTGGCCAGGCTAAAACCCAGTCACACACCCACACATATAATAGTAGCCAAAGGGGGATAGCTGACCGCTGTGATTACGAGCTACGGGGAGCCGGACCGCGGTGGACAGCTGTGGCCAGGCTAAAACCCAGCCCTCGGACAGGGGAGCCTCAGGCGGCGCATGCGCAGTCACACACCAACACATATCATAGTAGCCAAAGGGGGATAGCTGACCGCTGTGATTACGAGCTACGGGGAGCCGGACCGCGGTGGAGAGCTGTGGCCAGGCTAAAACCCAGTCACACACCCACACATATCATAGTAGCCAAAGGGGGATAGCTGACCGCTGTGATTACGAGCTACGGGGAGCCGGACCGCGGTGGACAGCTGTGGCCAGGCTAAAACCCAGCCCTCGGACAGGGGAGCCTCAGGCGGCGCATGCGCAGTCACACACCCACACATATCATAGTAGCCAAAGGGGGATAGCTGACCGCTGTGATTACGAGCTACGGGGAGCCGGACCGCGGTGGACAGCTGTGGCCAGGCTAAAACCCAGTCACACACCCACACATATAATAGTAGCCAAAGGGGGATAGCTGACCGCTGTGATTACGAGCTACGGGGAGCCGGACCGCGGTGGACAGCTGTGGCCATCGGACAGGGGAGCCTCAGGCGGCGCATGCGCAGTCACACACCCACACATATCATAGTAGCCAAAGGGGGATAGCTGACCGCTGTGATTACGAGCTACGGGGAGCCGGACCGCGGTGGAGAGCTGTGGCCAGGCTAAAACCCAGTCACACACCCACACATATAATAGTAGCCAAAGGGGGATAGCTGACCGCTGTGATTACGAGCTACGGGGAGCCGGACCGCGGTGGACAGCTGTGG
Source organism: Caranx melampygus (assembly GCA_019059645.1). Taxonomy (NCBI): domain Eukaryota; kingdom Metazoa; phylum Chordata; class Actinopteri; order Carangiformes; family Carangidae; genus Caranx; species Caranx melampygus. The sequence continues at coordinate 32,069 of JAFELL010000482.1, read as the reverse complement.
CCAGGCTAAAACCCAGCCCTCGGACAGGGGAGCCTCAGGCGGCGCATGCGCAGTCACACACCACACATATCATAGTAGCCAAAGGGGGATAGCTGACCGCTGTGATTACGAGCTACGGGGAGCCGGACCGCGGTGGAGAGCTGTGGCCAGGCTAAAACCCAGTCACACACCCACACATATAATAGTAGCCAAAGGGGGATAGCTGACCGCTGTGATTACGAGCTACGGGGAGCCGGACCGCGGTGGACAGCTGTTCCCCTCGGACAGGGGAGCCTCAGGCGGCGCATGCGCAGTCACACACCCACACATATCATAGTAGCCAAAGGGGGATAGCTGACCGCTGTGATTACGAGCTACGGGGAGCCGGACCGCGGTGGAGAGCTGTGGCCAGGCTAAAACCCAGTCACACACCCACACATATAATAGTAGCCAAAGGGGGATAGCTGACCGCTGTGATTACGAGCTACGGGGAGCCGGACCGCGGTGGACAGCTGTGGCCATCGGACAGGGGAGCCTCAGGCGGCGCATGCGCAGTCACACACCCACACATATCATAGTAGCCAAAGGGGGATAGCTGACCGCTGTGATTACGAGCTACGGGGAGCCGGACCGCGGTGGAGAGCTGTGGCCAGGCTAAAACCCAGTCACACACCCACACATATAATAGTAGCCAAAGGGGGATAGCTGACCGCTGTGATTACGAGCTACGGGGAGCCGGACCGCGGTGGACAGCTGTGGCCAGGCTAAAACCCAGCCCTCGGACAGGGGAGCCTCAGGCGGCGCATGCGCAGTCACACACCCACACATATCATAGTAGCCAAAGGGGGATAGCTGACCGCTGTGATTACGAGCTACGGGGAGCCGGACCGCGGTGGAGAGCTGTGGCCAGGCTAAAACCCAGTCACACACCCACACATATAATAGTAGCCAAAGGGGGATAGCTGACCGCTGTGATTACGAGCTACGGGGAGCCGGACCGCGGTGGACAGCTGTTCCCTCGGACAGGGGAGCCTCAGGCGGCGCATGCGCAGTCACACACCCACACATATCATAGTAGCCAAAGGGGGATAGCTGACCGCTGTGATTACGAGCTACGGGGAGCCGGACCGCGGTGGAGAGCTGTGGCCAGGCTAAAACCCAGTCACACACCCACACATATAATAGTAGCCAAAGGGGGATAGCTGACCGCTGTGATTACGAGCTACGGGGAGCCGGACCGCGGTGGACAGCTGTGGCCAGGCTAAAACCCAGCCCTCGGACAGGGGAGCCTCAGGCGGCGCATGCGCAGTCACACACCAACACATATCATAGTAGCCAAAGGGGGATAGCTGACCGCTGTGATTACGAGCTACGGGGAGCCGGACCGCGGTGGAGAGCTGTGGCCAGGCTAAAACCCAGTCACACCCACACATATAATAGTAGCCAAAGGGGGATAGCTGACCGCTGTGATTACGAGCTACGGGGAGCCGGACCGCGGTGGACAGCTGTGGCCAGGCTAAAACCCAGCCCTCGGACAGGGGAGCCTCAGGCGGCGCATGCGCAGTCACACACCCACACATATCATAGTAGCCAAAGGGGGATAGCTGACCGCTGTGATTACGAGCTACGGGGAGCCGGACCGCGGTGGAGAGCTGTGGCCAGGCTAAAACCCAGTCACACACCACACATATAATAGTAGCCAAAGGGGGATAGCTGACCGCTGTGATTACGAGCTACGGGGAGCCGGACCGCGGTGGACAGCTGTTCCCTCGGACAGGGGAGCCTCAGGCGGCGCATGCGCAGTCACACAACCCACACATATCATAGTAGCCAAAGGGGGATAGCTGACCGCTGTGATTACGAGCTACGGGGAGCCGGACCGCGGTGGAGAGCTGTGGCCAGGCTAAAACCCAGTCACACACCCACACATATAATAGTAGCCAAAGGGGGATAGCTGACCGCTGTGATTACGAGCTACGGGGAGCCGGACCGCGGTGGACAGCTGTGGCCAGGCTAAAACCCAGCCCTCGGACAGGGGAGCCTCAGGCGGCGCATGCGCAGTCACACACCAACACATATCATAGTAGCCAAAGGGGGATAGCTGACCGCTGTGATTACGAGCTACGGGGAGCCGGACCGCGGTGGAGAGCTGTGGCCAGGCTAAAACCCAGTCACACACCCACACATATCATAGTAGCCAAAGGGGGATAGCTGACCGCTGTGATTACGAGCTACGGGGAGCCGGACCGCGGTGGACAGCTGTGGCCAGGCTAAAACCCAGCCCTCGGACAGGGGAGCCTCAGGCGGCGCATGCGCAGTCACACACCCACACATATCATAGTAGCCAAAGGGGGATAGCTGACCGCTGTGATTACGAGCTACGGGGAGCCGGACCGCGGTGGACAGCTGTGGCCAGGCTAAAACCCAGTCACACACCCACACATATAATAGTAGCCAAAGGGGGATAGCTGACCGCTGTGATTACGAGCTACGGGGAGCCGGACCGCGGTGGACAGCTGTTCCCCTCGGACAGGGGAGCCTCAGGCGGCGCATGCGCAGTCACACACCCACACATATCATAGTAGCCAAAGGGGGATAGCTGACCGCTGTGATTACGAGCTACGGGGAGCCGGACCGCGGTGGAGAGCTGTGGCCAGGCTAAAACCCAGTCACACACCCACACATATAATAGTAGCCAAAGGGGGATAGCTGACCGCTGTGATTACGAGCTACGGGGAGCCGGACCGCGGTGGACAGCTGTGGCCAGGCTAAAACCCAGCCCTCGGACAGGGGAGCCTCAGGCGGCGCATGCGCAGTCACACACCAACACATATCATAGTAGCCAAAGGGGGATAGCTGACCGCTGTGATTACGAGCTACGGGGAGCCGGACCGCGGTGGAGAGCTGTGGCCAGGCTAAAACCCAGTCACACACCCACACATATCATAGTAGCCAAAGGGGGATAGCTGACCGCTGTGATTACGAGCTACGGGGAGCCGGACCGCGGTGGAGAGCTGTGGCCAGGCTAAAACCCAGTCACACACCCACACATATCATAGTAGCCAAAGGGGGATAGCTGACCGCTGTGATTACGAGCTACGGGGAGCCGGACCGCGGTGGACAGCTGTGGCCATCGGACAGGGGAGCCTCAGGCGGCGCATGCGCAGTCACACACCCACACATATCATAGTAGCCAAAGGGGGATAGCTGACCGCTGTGATTACGAGCTACGGGGAGCCGGACCGCGGTGGAGAGCTGTGGCCAGGCTAAAACCCAGTCACACACCCACACATATAATAGTAGCCAAAGGGGGATAGCTGACCGCTGTGATTACGAGCTACGGGGAGCCGGACCGCGGTGGACAGCTGTGGCCAGGCTAAAACCCAGCCCTCGGACAGGGGAGCCTCAGGCGGCGCATGCGCAGTCACACACCCACACATATCATAGTAGCCAAAGGGGGATAGCTGACCGCTGTGATTACGAGCTACGGGGAGCCGGACCGCGGTGGAGAGCTGTGGCCAGGCTAAAACCCAGTCACACACCCACACATATAATAGTAGCCAAAGGGGGATAGCTGACCGCTGTGATTACGAGCTACGGGGAGCCGGACCGCGGTGGACAGCTGTTCCCTCGGACAGGGGAGCCTCAGGCGGCGCATGCGCAGTCACACACCCACACATATCATAGTAGCCAAAGGGGGATAGCTGACCGCTGTGATTACGAGCTACGGGGAGCCGGACCGCGGTGGAGAGCTGTGGCCAGGCTAAAACCCAGTCACACACCCACACATATAATAGTAGCCAAAGGGGGATAGCTGACCGCTGTGATTACGAGCTACGGGGAGCCGGACCGCGGTGGACAGCTGTGGCCAGGCTAAAACCCAGCCCTCGGACAGGGGAGCCTCAGGCGGCGCATGCGCAGTCACACACCAACACATATCATAGTAGCCAAAGGGGGATAGCTGACCGCTGTGATTACGAGCTACGGGGAGCCGGACCGCGGTGGAGAGCTGTGGCCAGGCTAAAACCCAGTCACACACCCACACATATCATAGTAGCCAAAGGGGGATAGCTGACCGCTGTGATTACGAGCTACGGGGAGCCGGACCGCGGTGGACAGCTGTGGCCAGGCTAAAACCCAGCCCTCGGACAGGGGAGCCTCAGGCGGCGCATGCGCAGTCACACACCCACACATATCATAGTAGCCAAAGGGGGATAGCTGACCGCTGTGATTACGAGCTACGGGGAGCCGGACCGCGGTGGACAGCTGTGGCCAGGCTAAAACCCAGTCACACACCCACACATATAATAGTAGCCAAAGGGGGATAGCTGACCGCTGTGATTACGAGCTACGGGGAGCCGGACCGCGGTGGACAGCTGTTCCCCTCGGACAGGGGAGCCTCAGGCGGCGCATGCGCAGTCACACAACCACACATATCATAGTAGCCAAAGGGGGATAGCTGACCGCTGTGATTACGAGCTACGGGGAGCCGGACCGCGGTGGAGAGCTGTGGCCAGGCTAAAACCCAGTCACACAACCACACATATAATAGTAGCCAAAGGGGGATAGCTGACCGCTGTGATTACGAGCTACGGGGAGCCGGACCGCGGTGGACAGCTGTGGCCAGGCTAAAACCAGCCCTCGGACAGGGGAGCCTCAGGCGGCGCATGCGCAGTCACACACCAACACATATCATAGTAGCCAAAGGGGGATAGCTGACCGCTGTGATTACGAGCTACGGGGAGCCGGACCGCGGTGGAGAGCTGTGGCCAGGCTAAAACCCAGTCACACACCCACACATATCATAGTAGCCAAAGGGGGATAGCTGACCGCTGTGATTACGAGCTACGGGGAGCCGGACCGCGGTGGACAGCTGTGGCCAGGCTAAAACCCAGCCCTCGGACAGGGGAGCCTCAGGCGGCGCATGCGCAGTCACACACCCACACATATCATAGTAGCCAAAGGGGGATAGCTGACCGCTGTGATTACGAGCTACGGGGAGCCGGACCGCGGTGGACAGCTGTGGCCAGGCTAAAACCCAGTCACACACCCACACATATAATAGTAGCCAAAGGGGGATAGCTGACCGCTGTGATTACGAGCTACGGGGAGCCGGACCGCGGTGGACAGCTGTTCACCTCGGACAGGGGAGCCTCAGGCGGCGCATGCGCAGTCACACACCCACACATATCATAGTAGCCAAAGGGGGATAGCTGACCGCTGTGATTACGAGCTACGGGGAGCCGGACCGCGGTGGAGAGCTGTGGCCAGGCTAAAACCCAGTCACACACCCACACATATAATAGTAGCCAAAGGGGGATAGCTGACCGCTGTGATTACGAGCTACGGGGAGCCGGACCGCGGTGGACAGCTGTGGCCAGGCTAAAACCAGCCCTCGGACAGGGGAGCCTCAGGCGGCGCATGCGCAGTCACACACCAACACATATCATAGTAGCCAAAGGGGGATAGCTGACCGCTGTGATTACGAGCTACGGGGAGCCGGACCGCGGTGGAGAGCTGTGGCCAGGCTAAAACCCAGTCACACACCCACACATATCATAGTAGCCAAAGGGGGATAGCTGACCGCTGTGATTACGAGCTACGGGGAGCCGGACCGCGGTGGACAGCTGTGGCCAGGCTAAAACCCAGCCCTCGGACAGGGGAGCCTCAGGCGGCGCATGCGCAGTCACACACCCACACATATCATAGTAGCCAAAGGGGGATAGCTGACCGCTGTGATTACGAGCTACGGGGAGCCGGACCGCGGTGGACAGCTGTGGCCAGGCTAAAACCCAGTCACACACCCACACATATAATAGTAGCCAAAGGGGGATAGCTGACCGCTGTGATTACGAGCTACGGGAGCCGGACCGCGGTGGACAGCTGTGGCCATCGGACAGGGGAGCCTCAGGCGGCGCATGCGCAGTCACACACCCACACATATCATAGTAGCCAAAGGGGGATAGCTGACCGCTGTGATTACGAGCTACGGGGAGCCGGACCGCGGTGGAGAGCTGTGGCCAGGCTAAAACCCAGTCACACACCCACACATATCATAGTAGCCAAAGGGGGATAGCTGACCGCTGTGATTACGAGCTACGGGGAGCCGGACCGCGGTGGACAGCTGTGGCCAGGCTAAAACCCAGCCCTCGGACAGGGGAGCCTCAGGCGGCGCATGCGCAGTCACACACCCACACATATCATAGTAGCCAAAGGGGGATAGCTGACCGCTGTGATTACGAGCTACGGGGAGCCGGACCGCGGTGGACAGCTGTGGCCAGGCTAAAACCCAGTCACACACCCACACATATAATAGTAGCCAAAGGGGGATAGCTGACCGCTGTGATTACGAGCTACGGGGAGCCGGACCGCGGTGGACAGCTGTGGCCAGGCTAAAACCCAGCCCTCGGACAGGGGAGCCTCAGGCGGCGCATGCGCAGTCACACACCCACACATATCATAGTAGCCAAAGGGGGATAGCTGACCGCTGTGATTACGAGCTACGGGGAGCCGGACCGCGGTGGAGAGCTGTGGCCAGGCTAAAACCCAGTCACACACCCACACATATAATAGTAGCCAAAGGGGGATAGCTGACCGCTGTGATTACGAGCTACGGGGAGCCGGACCGCGGTGGACAGCTGTCCCCTCGGACAGGGGAGCCTCAGGCGGCGCATGCGCAGTCACACACCCACACATATCATAGTAGCCAAAGGGGGATAGCTGACCGCTGTGATTACGAGCTACGGGAGCCGGACCGCGGTGGAGAGCTGTGGCCAGGCTAAAACCCAGTCACACACCCACACATATCATAGTAGCCAAAGGGGGATAGCTGACCGCTGTGATTACGAGCTACGGGGAGCCGGACCGCGGTGGACAGCTGTGGCCAGGCTAAAACCCAGCCCTCGGACAGGGGAGCCTCAGGCGGCGCATGCGCAGTCACACACCCACACATATAGTAGCCAAAGGGGGATAGCTGACCGCTGTGATTACGAGCTACGGGGAGCCGGACCGCGGTGGACAGCTGTGGCCAGGCTAAAACCCAGTCACACACCCACACATATAATAGTAGCCAAAGGGGGATAGCTGACCGCTGTGATTACGAGCTACGGGGAGCCGGACCGCGGTGGACAGCTGTTCCCCTCGGACAGGGGAGCCTCAGGCGGCGCATGCGCAGTCACACACCCACACATATCATAGTAGCCAAAGGGGGATAGCTGACCGCTGTGATTACGAGCTACGGGGAGCCGGACCGCGGTGGAGAGCTGTGGCCAGGCTAAAACCCAGTCACACACCCACACATATAATAGTAGCCAAAGGGGGATAGCTGACCGCTGTGATTACGAGCTACGGGGAGCCGGACCGCGGTGGACAGCTGTGGCCAGGCTAAAACCCAGCCCTCGGACAGGGGAGCCTCAGGCGGCGCATGCGCAGTCACACACCAACACATATCATAGTAGCCAAAGGGGGATAGCTGACCGCTGTGATTACGAGCTACGGGGAGCCGGACCGCGGTGGAGAGCTGTGGCCAGGCTAAAACCCAGTCACACACCCACACATATCATAGTAGCCAAAGGGGGATAGCTGACCGCTGTGATTACGAGCTACGGGGAGCCGGACCGCGGTGGACAGCTGTGGCCAGGCTAAAACCCAGCCCTCGGACAGGGGAGCCTCAGGCGGCGCATGCGCAGTCACACACCCACACATATCATAGTAGCCAAAGGGGGATAGCTGACCGCTGTGATTACGAGCTACGGGGAGCCGGACCGCGGTGGACAGCTGTGGCCAGGCTAAAACCCAGTCACACACCCACACATATAATAGTAGCCAAAGGGGGATAGCTGACCGCTGTGATTACGAGCTACGGGGAGCCGGACCGCGGTGGACAGCTGTTCCCCTCGGACAGGGGAGCCTCAGGCGGCGCATGCGCAGTCACACACCCACACATATCATAGTAGCCAAAGGGGGATAGCTGACCGCTGTGATTACGAGCTACGGGGAGCCGGACCGCGGTGGAGAGCTGTGGCCAGGCTAAAACCCAGTCACACACCCACACATATAATAGTAGCCAAAGGGGGATAGCTGACCGCTGTGATTACGAGCTACGGGGAGCCGGACCGCGGTGGACAGCTGTGGCCAGGCTAAAACCCAGCCCTCGGACAGGGGAGCCTCAGGCGGCGCATGCGCAGTCACACACCAACACATATCATAGTAGCCAAAGGGGATAGCTGACCGCTGTGATTACGAGCTACGGGGAGCCGGACCGCGGTGGAGAGCTGTGGCCAGGCTAAAACCCAGTCACACACCCACACATATCATAGTAGCCAAAGGGGGATAGCTGACCGCTGTGATTACGAGCTACGGGGAGCCGGACCGCGGTGGACAGCTGTGGCCAGGCTAAAACCCAGCCCTCGGACAGGGGAGCCTCAGGCGGCGCATGCGCAGTCACACACCCACACATATCATAGTAGCCAAAGGGGGATAGCTGACCGCTGTGATTACGAGCTACGGGGAGCCGGACCGCGGTGGACAGCTGTGGCCAGGCTAAAACCCAGTCACACACCCACACATATAATAGTAGCCAAAGGGGGATAGCTGACCGCTGTGATTACGAGCTACGGGGAGCCGGACCGCGGTGGACAGCTGTTCCCCTCGGACAGGGGAGCCTCAGGCGGCGCATGCGCAGTCACACACCCACACATATCATAGTAGCCAAAGGGGATAGCTGACCGCTGTGATTACGAGCTACGGGGAGCCGGACCGCGGTGGAGAGCTGTGGCCAGGCTAAAACCCAGTCACACACCCACACATATAATAGTAGCCAAAGGGGGATAGCTGACCGCTGTGATTACGAGCTACGGGGAGCCGGACCGCGGTGGACAGCTGTGGCCAGGCTAAAACCCAGCCCTCGGACAGGGGAGCCTCAGGCGGCGCATGCGCAGTCACACACCAACACATATCATAGTAGCCAAAGGGGGATAGCTGACCGCTGTGATTACGAGCTACGGGGAGCCGGACCGCGGTGGAGAGCTGTGGCCAGGCTAAAACCCAGTCACACACCCACACATATCATAGTAGCCAAAGGGGGATAGCTGACCGCTGTGATTACGAGCTACGGGGAGCCGGACCGCGGTGGACAGCTGTGGCCAGGCTAAAACCCAGCCCTCGGACAGGGGAGCCTCAGGCGGCGCATGCGCAGTCACACACCCACACATATCATAGTAGCCAAAGGGGGATAGCTGACCGCTGTGATTACGAGCTACGGGGAGCCGGACCGCGGTGGACAGCTGTGGCCAGGCTAAAACCCAGTCACACACCCACACATATAATAGTAGCCAAAGGGGGATAGCTGACCGCTGTGATTACGAGCTACGGGGAGCCGGACCGCGGTGGACAGCTGTTCCCCTCGGACAGGGGAGCCTCAGGCGGCGCATGCGCAGTCACACACCCACACATATCATAGTAGCCAAAGGGGGATAGCTGACCGCTGTGATTACGAGCTACGGGGAGCCGGACCGCGGTGGAGAGCTGTGGCCAGGCTAAAACCCAGTCACACACCCACACATATAATAGTAGCCAAAGGGGATAGCTGACCGCTGTGATTACGAGCTACGGGGAGCCGGACCGCGGTGGACAGCTGTGGCCAGTCTAAAACCCAGCCCTCGGACAGGGGAGCCTCAGGCGGCGCATGCGCAGTCACACACCACACATATCATAGTAGCCAAGGGGGATAGCTGACCGCTGTTATTACGAGCTACGGGGAGCCGGACCGCGGTGGAGAGCTGTGGCCAGGCTAAAACCCAGTCACACACCCACACATATCATAGTAGCCAAAGGGGGATAGCTGACCGCTGTGATTACGAGCTACGGGGAGCCGGACCGCGGTGGACAGCTGTGGCCAGGCTAAAACCCAGCCCTCGGACAGGGGAGCCTCAGGCGGCGCATGCGCAGTCACACACCCACACATATCATAGTAGCCAAAGGGGGATAGCTGACCGCTGTGATTACGAGCTACGGGGAGCCGGACCGCGGTGGAGAGCTATGGCCAGGCTAAAACCCAGTCACACACCCACACATATAATAGTAGCCAAAGGGGGATAGCTGACCGCTGTGATTACGAGCTACGGGGAGCCGGACCGCGGTGGACAGCTGTGGCCAGGCTAAAACCCAGCCCTCGGACAGGGGAGCCTCAGGCGGCGCATGCGCAGTCACACACCCACACATATCATAGTAGCCAAAGGGGGATAGCTGACCGCTGTGATTACGAGCTACGGGGAGCCGGACCGCGGTGGAGAGCTGTGGCCAGGCTAAAACCCAGTCACACACCCACACATATAATAGTAGCCAAAGGGGGATAGCTGACCGCTGTGATTACGAGCTACGGGGAGCCGGACCGCGGTGGACAGCTGTGGCCAGGCTAAAACCCAGCCCTCGGACAGGGGAGCCTCAGGCGGCGCATGCGCAGTCACACACCCACACATATCATAGTAGCCAAAGGGGGATAGCTGACCGCTGTGATTACGAGCTACGGGGAGCCGGACCGCGGTGGAGAGCTGTGGCCAGGCTAAAACCCAGTCACACACCCACACATATAATAGTAGCCAAAGGGGGATAGCTGACCGCTGTGATTACGAGCTACGGGGAGCCGGACCGCGGTGGACAGCTGTTCCCCTCGGACAGGGGAGCCTCAGGCGGCGCATGCGCAGTCACACACCCACACATATAGTAGCCAAAGGGGGATAGCTGACCGCTGTGATTACGAGCTACGGGGAGCCGGACCGCGGTGGACAGCTGTGGCCAGGCTAAAACCCAGTCACACACCCACACATATAATAGTAGCCAAAGGGGGATAGCTGACCGCTGTGATTACGAGCTACGGGGAGCCGGACCGCGGTGGACAGCTGTTCCCCTCGGACAGGGGAGTCTCAGGCGGCGCATGCGCAGTCACACACCCACACATATCATAGTAGCCAAAGGGGGATAGCTGACCGCTGTGATTACGAGCTACGGGGAGCCGGACCGCGGTGGAGAGCTGTGGCCAGGCTAAAACCCAGTCACACACCCACACATATAATAGTAGCCAAAGGGGGATAGCTGACCGCTGTGATTACGAGCTACGGGGAGCCGGACCGCGGTGGACAGCTGTGGCCAGGCTAAAACCCAGCCCTCGGACAGGTGAGCCTCAGGCGGCGCATGCGCAGTCACACACCAACACATATCATAGTAGCCAAAGGGGGATAGCTGACCGCTGTGATTACGAGCTACGGGGAGCCGGACCGCGGTGGAGAGCTGTGGACAGGCTAAAACCCAGTCACACACCCACACATATCATAGTAGCCAAAGGGGGATAGCTGACCGCTGTGATTACGAGCTACGGGGAGCCGGACCGCGGTGGACAGCTGTGGCCAGGCTAAAACCCAGCCCTCGGACAGGGGAGCCTCAGGCGGCGCATGCGCAGTCACACACCCACACATATCATAGTAGCCAAAGGGGGATAGCTGACCGCTGTGATTACGAGCTACGGGGAGCCGGACCGCGGTGGACAGCTGTGGCCAGGCTAAAACCCAGTCACACACCCACACATATAATAGTAGCCAAAGGGGGATAGCTGACCGCTGTGATTACGAGCTACGGGGAGCCGGACCGCGGTGGACAGCTGTTCCCCTCGGACAGGGGAGTCTCAGGCGGCGCATGCGCAGTCACACACCCACACATATCATAGTAGCCAAAGGGGGATAGCTGACCGCTGTGATTACGAGCTACGGGGAGCCGGACCGCGGTGGACAGCTGTGGCCAGGCTAAAACCCAGTCACACACCCACACATATAATAGTAGCCAAAGGGGGATAGCTGACCGCTGTGATTACGAGCTACGGGGAGCCGGACCGCGGTGGACAGCTGTGGCCAGGCTAAAACCCAGCCCTCGGACAGGGGAGCCTCAGGCGGCGCATGCGCAGTCACACACAACACATATCATAGTAGCCAAAGGGGGATAGCTGACCGCTGTGATTACGAGCTACGGGGAGCCGGACCGCGGTGGAGAGCTGTGGCCAGGCTAAAACCCAGTCACACACCCACACATATAATAGTAGCCAAAGGGGGATAGCTGACCGCTGTGATTACGAGCTACGGGGAGCCGGACCGCGGTGGACAGCTGTTCCCCTCGGACAGGGGAGCCTCAGGCGGCGCATGCGCAGTCACACACCCACACATATCATAGTAGCCAAAGGGGGATAGCTGACCGCTGTGATTACGAGCTACGGGGAGCCGGACCGCGGTGGAGAGCTGTGGCCAGGCTAAAACCCAGTCACACACCCACACATATAATAGTAGCCAAAGGGGATAGCTGACCGCTGTGATTACGAGCTACGGGGAGCCGGACCGCGGTGGACAGCTGTGGCCAGGCTAAAACCCAGCCCTCGGACAGGGGAGCCTCAGGCGGCGCATGCGCAGTCCACACACCAACACATATCATAGTAGCCAAAGGGGGATAGCTGACCGCTGTGATTACGAGCTACGGGGAGCCGGACCGCGGTGGACAGCTGTTCCCCTCGGACAGGGGAGCCTCAGGCGGCGCATGCGCAGTCACACACCCACACATATCATAGTAGCCAAAGGGGGATAGCTGACCGCTGTGATTACGAGCTACGGGGAGCCGGACCGCGGTGGAGAGCTGTGGCCAGGCTAAAACCCAGTCACACACCCACACATATAATAGTAGCCAAAGGGGGATAGCTGACCGCTGTGATTACGAGCTACGGGGAGCCGGACCGCGGTGGACAGCTGTGGCCATCGGACAGGGGAGCCTCAGGCGGCGCATGCGCAGTCACACACCCACACATATCATAGTAGCCAAAGGGGGATAGCTGACCGCTGTGATTACGAGCTACGGGGAGCCGGACCGCGGTGGAGAGCTGTGGCCAGGCTAAAACCCAGTCACACACCCACACATATAATAGTAGCCAAAGGGGGATAGCTGACCGCTGTGATTACGAGCTACGGGGAGCCGGACCGCGGTGGACAGCTGTGGCCAGGCTAAAACCCAGCCCTCGGACAGGGGAGCCTCAGGCGGCGCATGCGCAGTCACACACCCACACATATCATAGTAGCCAAAGGGGGATAGCTGACCGCTGTGATTACGAGCTACGGGGAGCCGGACTGCGGTGGACAGCTGTGGCCAGGCTAAAACCCAGTCACACACCCACACATATAATAGTAGCCAAAGGGGGATAGCTGACCGCTGTGATTACGAGCTACGGGGAGCCGGACCGCGGTGGACAGCTGTTCCCCTCGGACAGGGGAGCCTCAGGCGGCGCATGCGCAGTCACACACCCACACATATCATAGTAGCCAAAGGGGGATAGCTGACCGCTGTGATTACGAGCTACGGGGAGCCGGACCGCGGTGGAGAGCTGTGGCCAGGCTAAAACCCAGTCACACACCCACACATAATAGTAGCCAAAGGGGGATAGCTGACCGCTGTGATTACGAGCTACGGGGAGCCGGACCGCGGTGGACAGCTGTGGCCAGGCTAAAACCCAGTCACACACCCACACATATAATAGTAGCCAAAGGGGGATAGCTGACCGCTGTGATTACGAGCTACGGGGAGCCGGACCGCGGTGGACAGCTGTGCCCCTCGGACAGGGGAGCCTCAGGCGGCGCATGCGCAGTCACACACCCACACATATAGTAGCCAAAGGGGGATAGCTGACCGCTGTGATTACGAGTTACGGGGAGCCGGACCGCGGTGGAGAGCTGTGGCCAGGCTAAAACCCAGTCACACACCCACACATATAATAGTAGCCAAAGGGGGATAGCTGACCGCTGTGATTACGAGCTACGGGGAGCCGGACCGCGGTGGACAGCTGTGGCCAGGCTAAAACCCAGCCCTCGGACAGGGGACCCTCAGCCGCGAATGCGCAGACACACACCCACACATTCAGTGACGTGCGGTGATGTTCATGGCTGGCGAGGCACTGACTTCATCACAATCAGATAAACATATGAAAAAAACTGCATTTAGGGTTTATAAGTGACTCGCTGTCACTTATTCTGTAGCGGAGCGGAGGAGGCGCAAGCAGAATCCCTGGGCTCAGTAGCGCCTCCTCCGTGAGGAAGGAGAACTGCGTGCCTCACCCGGCACCTTATCGCAGCCGTTTTATGAGCGCTCAGCACAAGAAACACGTTACACACACATACAGTTTTCGACACAAACATTATACATTATATTCACCAGCTAAACTATAGAAATGTAGTTTATATCGCAAAAGTATTTGAACATTTTAATAGCGACATAGAAAGAGAGAGCAATACGGGCTCACTGCGTAGCAGGCAGCACAGTTAGCCGAGTCATTGCGCAATCCTTGGTGAGGCTCAGCTGCCTGGTGCCTCACCGCACGTCTCTTCTCGGTATTTGAACGATAAATATGAAAAATCGGTGATTTTGAATAAAAAATAACTTAAAACTGGTTTAGTTAAAAGCAAAATAACATTATAGTACAAATCAAAGGATAAATACAATAATTACATTTATTTTTTTCCATTTACATTTTCTTCTTTCCATGATGACAGGTGAGGCACGGCCTCACTTGCCTCCCCTGACCTCACGTCACTGCTTGCAAAACGTAACAGAACAACAACAACCAGTCAACAGGTGGCCGCGACGCACCACACTCAAGCGAACCTGAACGAAACTCAGCCACACATACAGCACTCACTTTGTAAAGGAGCCAGGTGTCGCCGGTCCCCAGCCACGCCAACTCTGACAATAAAATGACATAAGTCAAAATAAATAACTTCATTGCACTTTCAATAGCAGTTATGGTTAAAGGGGTCTAATTTCATGGCAAATGAGTTCATGTTTAAAATGTCATTTAAGATTAAAAAGTAAGTTGAAATAATTCAGTAACAGAAAGTGAGTTCTGGGTAATATGTGTGTATTTAAAAATGCATATAATATGTGAAATGTGTTGTTTATGAATAATTGTGAAAATGTGTAAAAATGCCTGAAGGAAAAGGAAGAAACAGACACAATAGACGTGAATATATTTTCTTTTGAAAGGTTTACCTTAAGCAGGAAGTGGAGGGCAGAGAGAATCGGAGTGGAGAAGATGAGAGAAACATGGCAAAAAGGGTGAAGTAAGGAAACTGTTCGACCAGAACTCTTTGAAAGACTTTGTGGTGAATTTCATGAAGGTTTTGAGTGGATTACTCAACACTAAGAACGAGAGGAAAGTGGAGCTAGCTGCTGACCAAGTGGCTGCTGTTCATGGACTTTGCTAACAAGCTAGCGGCTAGCGACCTCGTCGGCAAAGTCTGTGTGGAGCGTGTGTGTGCAGCTGCGGAGCGACGGAGCCGAGCCGAGCGAATCGTTAGCGGTGGACCAGAGCCGAGCCGAGTTGGACCGTCAGCTACGGAGCCGAGCTGCAGTGCTACAGGCAGTCCGTGACTGGAGTTTTCCCTTTTTTCCCCGTGGATCCTCTCTTCACCTCCCCTCCTTCAACTGTTAACACCTGAGGATTAAGGTACCTTTTCTGTTTTATTTTGGCCCGTGAGGTGAAGCAGCCATTGGTTTTAGGCGACGACGCACCCGAGCTGCGTTCAGGCCTGCATCGATGAACTGGGCATTTGAGAACATTTATTTTTCCTTACTTCCGGCCATTTTATTTTCACTGGGGCCCCCACACATTAGAGGTGCAGAGTGTACATTTTGCTCATTTGGAAAAAAGACTGTTTAAAAGTGTTTACTTTCTTAATTTCATTTTTTGAGTAATTATTTCATTTCTTATTTGCACTACAACAGTTGTGGTCATTGACATTGATATTTTCAGTTCATTAAGGTGAATAAGAAATTTAAAAAAACTGTTTAAAAGTAGACATAATTTAAAAGGTGTCTCAGTTCATTATAAAAGTGTATCAAGTGACGTTTCAAAATTTGGTTTAAAGGGGTAGTCACACAGTATTGAACAAAATAATTTTTCACACATATTTAGTGTATACATTTAAGTTTATTAGAGAAATGTTATCATTTCACAATTAGAGAAAGAGCTCAGGTTAACCACCTCTCATAGCTGAACACACAAGAGAGGCGCTACATACATATACAGCACTCACTACGTACGTGGTCCCGGTACACCAGGCTCAAGCCAACCTGAACGAGCCTGAGTTCCTGAGGAGCATGTGCAGGTCTCAGCGGCTCTGCTGCGGGGACACTCCTACGGGGCGGTGCTTCATCCTCACGCCTGCAGCATACACTCACTCATCTGTGCACAGATGCTGCTGTAAACTGAAGCTGAGTGCTGCCCATGTCACAGACCGTCGATGGTTGTCCTGAGGATAAGAAATGCACACAAACGGAAATACACACTTGTCTGTCTGTGCATTGTCGGGTTCATCATGTACAGATATCTCGGGTAAGTTCACTTCTCACTCTTCAAACTGTTGCAGTTCAGAACTTGTTTGAAGCAGTTTCAGGCTAAAGTAGGCTGCTTTACTGTGAATTAACTATCCTTAAGTTGCAATAGGTTGCTGTCTCTTCATGGAGGTCACTTCATCATTAGAGTAAAACCCTATAGTTAAAGTGTAATACGTGATTTGACCACAGATATTGCAATAATTCTCTGAAGGATAGGAATATAGGGTCTATATAGGAAATTAAAGCTCAGCTACAGTGCAACTATATCACACTATATTCCACTTCTCTGGCTTTTTGCCCTGTTTGAGTTAACTACAATATAAAGAATGGTGCAGAACAGATATAGAATTTATTAAGAAAGCTTGCCTTGTCTCTAAAGTCATATATATTACTGCTATTTGCCATCACAAGTCATCTGCAAGTATCTAATCAAGAATGTCATGTGGTCAATCCACGCACAATAGGTGCTACATAACGTGAGCGTGACACAAATAAACCACAGCTGCTCTTCCAGCTTGCCTGCAGGGGGACGCAGGATGAGCAGGAAGCTGGGCCTGAGTGCCAACTCCTCCCAGTTCACCCTGGAGGGAGAGCCCTTCCAGATCATCGGGGATCCATCCACTATTTCCGTGTGCCCAGGGCATACTGGAGGGACCGCCTGTTGAAAATGAAGGCCTGTGGCATCAACACCCTCACCACGTAGGGGAAGCCGCTGTGCATGTGTATTGTGTCATCAGGCTGGTCATTTTTTAAATGTTGACGACGATTATCCTTGCAGGTATGTGCCATGGAGTCTGCACCAACCAAAGAGAGAAGTTTTCAACTTCCACACACAGCTGGATTTAGAGTAAGGAGTCTCCATGCAAAACACTCATAGATTAATCACTATGCAATGTGCTGTGCATGGGAGTCCGCTCCATGCACTAATTGATGCACCTTAGAAACACCCTTCGCCACCTCTACAGTTGCATTAACAATGTCAGCTTGTCCAAGGCGCGTTGGGAATACTCCTCCTTTCCCTATCATCATCTCCTTCAGTGCTCAGGGGAGAAGCAAGAGGCTAGAGTCCTACCTGACAACGGCAGCATCTCCACAACAACAGCAACTTATTAAGCAATTACCCACACAGTGATGATAACTGAACAGGGATGTGACGCCACAGTCTGCTGCTGCTGCTGCTGCTGTTGCCAGGCACATCTCACACCTTAAATGATGAGATACGAGGTCTAACTGACAGTGTGAACTTTGCATTTGCAGATTGACACTGTGTGCTGCTTCTTTTTTCTGTCTTGGTTTCAGAGCCTATATCAATCTTGCAGCTGAATTGGGACTGTGGGTGATTTTATGCCCAGGACCCTACATTTCTGCTGAGCTGGATCTAGGAGGACTGCCGAGGTAGTGCCAACATTTTGGGTCTTTTTTTGCACAAAAGCAAAAAACTACCCTGTGTATGTATGACTGCAGGACATAGATTTAAAGCCAAAGTTTTATTGAAAGACATCTGACAAGTTTATGTCACCAAGTAAATAGAGTTAAGTTTAAGTGAATTTAACCTGACAGCACAAAAGCCACTTGATGTGAAACTCAATGTGCCACTTTCTTGTCGAGTGCAACCAGGGTGAGAAAGTGGTGTCTTGCTGAAAGGGAAGCCTTGACCAGTACTATGTGAATCTTTGTCCAGGAGGTTAGACTTTCTAAGCCACCATTGTTCCTGCAGCACTGTGGTTCGAGTCATAACTAAGCATCTTGTTTTCTGTCTTTCTGCAGCTGGCTCCTCCGTGATGGCAGCATGAGACTGAGGACCACTTACTCAGGCTTCACTCAGGCTGTCAACACGTTTTTTGACAAACTTATACCAAAACTGGTTCCACAGCAGGTCAGTTTTTACTGACTTACTGTCACCAGGTGTGTTATAACTCCGGTTAAAAACTTCTCATCCTGATAATGAATATGTTTCTTTTTGTGTTTTAGTTCAAGAAAGGAGGTCCCATCATTGCAGTGCAGGTCGAAAACAACTATGGAGCCTTTGCAAAGGATGAGAGTTACATGCTTTTTATCAAAGATGTAATGTGTCAAGTTTGCTCGTTTTAATACAGTAGATACACAAAATGTAAAAGAGATATTGATAGAGTTGATAAATCTAACAATCATACACAAAAACTCTATGTTCTGTTTTATTTTGAAAGGCATTACAGTCCAGAGGGATCAGTGAGCTCTTGCTCACATCAGATAACCACAACACACTGAAATCTGGGGGTGTAGAAGGAGGTACAGTGTATTATTAACACACACACACACACACACACACACACACACACACACAACTGACCTTGTGATCTCCTGTTTTGTAGCCATCAGATCACTGAAGCTGCAGAAGCTGAATCAGAGAGACATCCAGGACCTGAACGCTCTCCAGGTGTGTACCTCACCTTTCCACATTGTTTCACTGACTGTCAAGGTGGTCGTCAAGTAGACAATCAATGATGGAGTGGATGCTTAGCAGTGCTAAGTTATAGGATGGTCAACTATTATCTTCTGTTTGTCAGCCCAACGGCCCTGTCATGGTGATGGACTACTGGACCGGCTGGTATGATGTGTGGGGTGACCTCCACCATGTGCTTCCTCCAGAGGGTAGAGCAGTTTTCCTTTGTCATCTATGCATTTTAAAGATGCCACTTACAGCCATATTCACCTCCAGGAACCTATAATGGCTGATTCCATTTAGAGCTGCTTAGCCACAAGTTCCTCACACCCATCACAGTAGCAGGCACTTAAATCCCTTTATTTATTAACATGTAACAATACTTCAGATCAGTCAGTATTTCCATTTACCTTCCCCACCAGCAGTATTTGAGCTCATATCCCTCACAGCTGCTATGAACAAATTTCTCTCCAACTCATTAGTTTCTATAAAATCTGTTTTCCTAGCACTTCACTTTTTGCATGAGGAACACAAGCTATATGCCAACACTGCAAATGCAAATGCAAATCAGTGTTGTCCCCTGAAAGGGGATGGTCCAAAAAGTTTCATTCACATGGTACAAATGTATTATCATGATTTCACTGTTGTTCACTTGAGGCAGTTTGTTTACAGCAAATATCTTCACCATCTTGTCAGATGCGGTGTCCACCATGAGGGAAATGCTAAGGCGAGGGTTTTCTGTCAACCTCTACATGTTCCACGGAGGCTCCAGTTTTGGCTTCATGAGCGGAGCACTTGCTGATCCCTCCTACAAAGCTCTGGTCCCAAGCTATGGTTGGTTCTTCTGTGTTCCAAACAAATCAGTGGTGTGTTAAATGCAAATTTTTAAAGATTGTTGTCACAGCAATGAGGCACTGGCATGTCAGGCAAATTGTGTGCTTCTTCATTTCTACCAAAGAGCATTGCCCCTGGAAACCAGCAGGTGGCAGTGCAGGATAGTTAATCTGCGAACATAATGTACCATGTTTTGCAGATTATGATGCTCCCCTGACTGAGGCTGGGAATACACTCCAAAGTACCATCTCCTTAGAGATCTACTTTCTCGCTACAACAGTAAGTTGAACACTTAATACAGGTGAGAATGACATCATGCTGTGACTGACTTATCTTTGGCCTCTCTGTGCAGGAGGTAGGACTTTCCCTGACATGCCAGCCTTGCATTACAGGGAGTCTTATGAACCAGCCATCATGTACCAGCATCTGTCTTTATGGGATGCTTTGAGCTTCGCTGAGGGAGTATGTTTTATGCAAGATTATCTTATGAACACAATAGTGCTTTTCAATCAAGCAGACTAATTTGATTATTTACATTTTCTGTGCAGCCGTTTAAGTCACCCAAGCCTGTCAACATGGAAAATCTACCTGTAAACAACGGGAATGGCCAGTCCTATGGATACACACTGTATGAGACTACTATCACAAGTGGAGGATTTTTGAGCTCTGGAGACAATGTTAGAGACCGAGCACTAGTGAGTCCGCACTGTACATGCAAGTATGGTTTCACTGGAATATATGATATCTATATCAAGTATCTGCTGCAGATTAAACTCAACTTGAAGGAAAGTCTAATGTTTTGGGTAGTGTTTCCTCGTAGATACAAAACTGAGCTGAAGTCTGTGGTGGTTGTAGGCAAACCTAAATCCACATCTGAGATACTTTATTCAAGTGAAGGAGAGTTAATATGTTCTGAACTACAGCACAGTTTATTTTATAATGATATTTTTCCTCCCAGGTCTTTGTGGACAGAAGCTACATTGGCCTTTTCAAGCGCCAGAGCTTGGAGCTGGCGGTTCCTGATGGTAAGGTATGACATCAAGCCAGACAACGAAGGCAAAATGTGCAATAAACCTCAGCCACGCTGCTTTATCGGGTGTGATGGATGCTGATGGTTGTTAAAATTTGCGTAACATAAAAAGCGATTAATCCCTACAGGGCAGGCGTACCTTGAGTTTGCTGGTGGAAAATTGTGGACGAGTTCACCAGGGAAGGGACCTTGATAAACAACATAAAGGTGATTGACACAGAATATGCAGTTCATTGTGATTGCATGCTATTAAATCACTCAAGCACTCAGTGGGTAGTGTACAAGCCAATTTTGATTTGTGTTCTTGCAGGCCTTGTGGGAGACATTTTATTAAACAATATCCCCCTGCGGAATTTTACAATATACAGCCTGGATATGAAGCCCAGCTTTATTGATAGGTTTGTAAGCTTTATGTGATTTAACACGCTGCATATCACTTTCATTTTGTTGTGATAGTGTATTTGAAGTGGTCGGCTCATTTCAGGCTTTATCAGGCACCATGGAAGATCCTTCCTGACACTCCCAGCTTCCCTGGATTTTTCATGGGGAGGTTGTTTGCATATGGATATCCCAGTGACACATTTGTGAAGTTGCCAGTAAGTGAAAGACAACATGTGTTTCTTGCATGATGAATGTTATGTTCATGTGTGTTTGCATCAGAAATACTGCAGCGTTTAAAATTTCTTTGGGGGCCACAGAGCTGGGAGAAAGGTGTCGTGTTTATCAATGGGATGAATCTGGGGCGCTACTGGTCCATTGGTCCCCAGCAGACTCTCTACCTCCCTGGTCCTTTTCTCAACAGTGGAATCAACCAGGTAAAGCTGTGCATCAAAGATCATTTATTAGAGGAACAGTTTGACATCTAAGGAATTATACTGATTTGCTTTCTTGCCGATTGAGATTATGTTTGTATGGTAAACTAGCCATTAGCTTAGCCCTGAAAAGAGTGGAAACATGGGGAAACAGCTAGCCTGGGCATGCACCATTTAAATTATATTATAATTTATTCATTTAATCCATAGTATGGCACCTAAAGAGACTTTGAAGCCTTTGAATACATAGCTGTGTCCCTGTGTTCCCTGTCTTTATGCTAAAGAAAGCTAGCTGGCTGCATCCAGACATCAGAGTGGCATTGATCATGCCTTACCTAAAATGTTGAACTATTCCCTGAAGTGTTTTGTCTTGCATCATAATGGTCTTTGAAAATTAATTTGACATTTGCAGTGTTTGAAGAGGCCTACAACACGTCTGCAAACAATCACTGTCTCTGACTTTCTCCTGTTTGAACAAATAAGGTCATTGTGTTTGAGGAGCAAGAGGGAGACTACAAGGTCCAGTTTGAGGATACACCTGATCTCGGCATGGCAGCAGACATCCAGTGATTGTCGTCACCACCTGTATGAGCACATTGTTTTCAAACCTTCACATTCAGATGATGTCATTATTGTTGGAAATCATCTTCTTCTTGCACAGTACTTTAAAATCTACACATGCAACCCATTATTATCAACCACTTCACTTCTCAGTCAAAGACAGAGTGAGACATGTTTGTATGAGAGCTGTTTATAGCTATGTAAGTTATCCAGTGACTCTTTACATGTAGAGCAGAATCCTGAAGTACATTGTCTTGCCTGTGGATTCCAGTATCAAGAGTTGTAATTTCTGTGCAGAGATGGCTGATATGTGTCATAGAATTAGATTTGTGTTGTTTGCAGGATGTGTGGAGTGGCAGGAAACTATAAACAAAAAACACAGAAGCAGCTTTCAAATGAAAAACAAGCAGCTCTATGTAGCAACATCGGACCGTATCTTAAAGTGAAAGTTCACGGTTTTAGATGCGCGTCACATCGATGACTGACCAAACTCTGAACAGTCACTGAAGCTGAGAGAACAATTAGCATTTGTAAGCTGTGCCACTGCAAGTCAGTGGGGTATGAAATCATCACTTCCAAGCCAACCATCCATGGTGGGAATAATTAGACTTTGTAATACAGCTATTTGAAAGGATGCACATCAAGTTTTTGGAGTAATGGTTTCATATCCCATTGACTCTAACAGGCATAGCTCGCAACTAACAAGAGAATGGTACCAGCTACAATGAAATAATAAATAATTCTGCAGAGAAACCTTCAGTTCACTGAGTGTCTTTTTTTTTGATTAGCTTATGAGAAACCTGTGAAGTAACAGGCCCCAAGGAATACTGAATCTTCTCTTACATACGAGTAGACTTCAGTACTGTTACAGCATATCTGGAATAAATAAAAGCTCAAAGTAGATGACTGCAAGGAGTGACATTGTTAAACTCTAATAAATCAGTGCTCTGTGTTTTTGAGTGCGTGTACTGTATGTCGGTGTGCTCGTAATGTGCAGTGTGCCAGCTGAGCATGTCTGAATGTAGGTTGAGGATAAACAGAGGTCCTAATTAGTGCTGGGTTCAGGGTGCTATCTAAATAGCTCCGTGTTGTACAGTACAAGTGGGGAGGGCTCAGATCCCCCCTTTGCAGTCTGTCAGTCACTGCTGACTCACTTATGACAAGGAGCCCTTTTATTCGTCTGTGCAGCCCTGTGCCCGATAGCCAGCTTGACTCAGAACAAAAGGGCCCTATTTAATGCTGATTGGATGCTTGGCTGGTGTTGTCTGCTCTGAGAGGGCTCTTTATTGCTTGCTGTGCCATCTCTTCCTGTAGTTTGAACCGCATAACATCCTTTGTCTCAGTGGGCTCCTTTTGGCAACTTGTAGCAGCGTCTCACATCGGCCAGTGTTTCAGACAGAACAGGCAGGCTTAATTTTTTGCAGGTGTGCTTTGATACTCTGGTTGGTACATGCACATGGCTTTGTGCAGCCTCCTCAGGTCGACAGGCGTTCCTCCATTTGTAATCTGGGCTGAAGGACAGCTACTGTGCTGTGATGATTTTTTTTCTGACTCTGGCCATTGCTCTGAGAAGCTCTGAGGTTGGTTTGAGTCCAGGTAGAATCCCACGGAGAGACGTCTCCCCTGAAACCACAGATTTACACTTAGGGAGGAGGAACAAAGACAAAGACAACACTCAAATAACAATTCTTGCCATATTCTGGCCACAACATCCACCACAGACCACTGTTACGAGGATCATTAACTGATGACAGTTCAACACAAAGAGGAAATCTACATTTGTACCAAATGTCATGGCTGTCCATCCAACAGCTGGTGAAGTCTAGTGGATGTTCAGAGTTATTGAGTCACTGAGACATTTCAGTCTCATAAATGGACTGATGTGTTAATCCAGTGAGACATGCTCTTAACATGGCTACAAATATTCTACATGAACAAGGAAAAATATCATATAAAAGTCTGACATGCTTCCAGTATATGGCCATGTCTCATGGTGCGCATATGCACTATATTTTGCTCCCCTTTGATCCATCCCCCAAAATATTCACTGTGTGGAAAGGCTGTAATTTGCATTTCTAAATCTGTGCTATTACCTGTGTCAGATGTAGTATGTCATATCTCCACGTTAGAGTCTGTAAATCCTTTCTTGCCCTCATTTACCAGCACAGGCTTCTCTGTCCGTGTGTGCCATACTAATACCTGTGTGTAAGAAGAAAAGGATGGAAACAGATGAGGTACTAATTCAGACATTTGGGTTCAAAAACACTGTGCAGTTATTAAATAAGTTGTAAGTGTGAAGGGTCGGCTGACACTTTAATGTTTTTAAGAAGGAACTGTTATGACAGCTGAGTATCTCAAAACAATCCTTCAAACGTTTACAGATCCAGCTTGTTTTTGTGTCAGATCACAGAGGTTACATGATGACAGACTCCTTCTCTTACCTTAGTGCAGTTAGCAGCTTTAGGCTCCAAATCACTGAGAGTCACCAGCTCCTTTAATAAACTGCTCTCCTGATATCCTCCCTTCACCCCACGTAACTTGAAATAAGCCTGAGGTTTAGACAGAATGAGGCGCAGGTTCACTGCAAACCCAGCCATGTCGATGGCAAAGGGACGGTGTGGGTCAAACACTGTCTTCCAGCCGTAAACCTTGCCCATGATGTTTACTTTAGGGGATTCATATCGGAGGCCGCCCACAAACGCCACAGGCCACACTGACACCTTTCGGGTGGTACGCATCTGATAGTTGGAGACAGACAGAGACGCAAGTCACATACACACAACACCAGAAGAAAGTCTGTGAAATGATGAAGAGGAAGAGCTTTGAGATGTGTCTCCTCACCTCCTCAAACAGCTCCAGACTGTATGTGTTGTCATCATCTGCAAAGTAGACAATCCCAGACTGGCTGTTATTGATGCTGAAGGTCTCCCGGAGCCACCGAAGGGCCAGGTTCCTCTGTATGGTACCACGTGGTATCCTGGGGTCTCTAGTGTCCCCATGTGCCTTGTAGTTCCTTGGTGTCTCCACGTTGAGGTGGGTGTAGTTGAGTCCTGTCTCCAGGAGGAGACGGCTGACAAGGGTGGTTCTCCTCTGAGAGTCCTCCACCAGGATCCAGTGGAGGTTCGGCACATGGAGCAAGGTGTTGGCCAGACGCGTCAACTCTGCTTTCTGCACTGGCCGGCTGTAGGTGGGAGTGATGACATGGATAGTGGGCAGGAAGTCTGACCAGGGAGGAGGCCGACTGTAGACATACTCAGTGCGGACCACCTCCACGATGTCCCGGTTCTGGAGTGAACAGGACTCCTTGACAGCAAAAGTGTTCCTGGAGTTGGAGCGACTGTCATGTCTGCCATCTAACATGGAGGGACAGTGATGATAATGAGTGAACTGACTGTGTTGTGCAAAAAGCAGCTGCATTCAGAAAAGCAAATCTTCTCAACTGCATCAGACCTGACCTTCTGTGCACACAACACTCTGGCCTCACGGCATTTCACACATCACGTATGGTGAGCAAGACAAACACCTTTTGTTGCATTCTGTCCTGATTAATATTAATGCGGGAAAAAAGTTCACACTTGATCAATTGCACCCTTACCTGTTCGAGTAGTGAGCAGAGGAGTAATGGTGCTCTGGTGCCAAACAGTGATGAGCAGCGTCCAAGGCAACACGATCAACACGATGGCCACAATGTCTCGTCTCTTCGGCATCTCCAGGGTCAGACCTGAGTCATGTCACTACCTGCAAAGCACATAACTAATGACATGATGCACAATCATAACAACCAGAGAACTGTGAAATGAGGTGTCGCAGAAGAGAACAAGTTTGCAAAATAGTAAAATAAATGCTGTTGTCCAAACAATAAGTAAATAGGTAATGAGCCACTTCCATTGGCTGGGGTGTTGTACAGTCTGATGGCAGTGCATCAGACTGAGGATCTCCTGAACCTCACAGTCCTGCTGATAAGACGTACAGTTCGCTGACCTGCTGTAACGTTGTGGACAGGGTGATTAGATTGCATGTGTCTCTCAAAAACAGTCCTGAGTGGGTCCAGTCTCCTGGTCCTTTTTTAAAACCAGTTTGTCCAGGCTGTGTTCAGGTCAAACATGTTCACTGCCCCAGCAGCATGCAGCAGTTCACTGGTTCACCACTGATGATAAAACGTGCAGCTTTTCACTATAAATGCCAAAGGACATGAGCCTCTCGAAGAACAAGAGCCGGCTATGTTCCTTCTGTTGGATGATGTCTATACATTAAAACTTCATGTGCTCATAGCTCATGTGCATTTCCTACTACATTCAATTATGTTTTTGACTTTATTGCTTCACATTCTTTGTCATGGTTTGAGTTTCCATAATTAAATAAATAATTTCTTCACGATTAAGTTATACATTACATTTTAAATGTGTAACAGAATGATGTATAATTATGGTTAACATTATTGTATCCCATGGTGAAGGGTGAAATTGTCTTCCACTAGACTCCACTTAGAGCCATCATTTTCGAGGGATACACTGGCTGCTCTTAGTGTTATATTTAGCTTCCTCTCTGTAGCCTGTGAATGGATGAGCTAGTTTATTGAATTTTCAAATCATGTGAATTGCATCTTGAAGTCCATACACGGTGACTCTCTATTGAACACCATACTGTAGCTGCAAGGCATGCACTAAAAGGAAGGAGGCATTTGGTTCAGAAGTGGTATCAGCCTGCTGGAACTGCTGCAAAACAGAAAATAGGTCAGAATACCGCTCCAAGCTTTCTTTTTGTCTCATTTGAAAGCATGCTGGTGTACTACAGAGAACATTTGAGCTAATGGTTTGGGGCCAGCTTCAGTGCGGCTGAGAGGGTCAGGCCCTTTACTGCCTGTAAACTGTTGACACAGACACAGACTTTGTGAACTCACTCATGTTGTTCAGTTGGACCTAATGTAGCCTGAAGCCTGTGTTTTTTAGAGTTACACATCCTACATTTTCAAACAGTGAGGTTTTAATTAGCCTATACCTTAAAAGAGAAACGCGCAGTAGCAGAGTAGTGACTATCAACAGTGTGAACATGACTCTGTTGTTGCCTTGAAGGAAGTAGTGCAATTCAAATGACATTAAAGTGAATTATAGAAGCTCCCCCACATTTAGAAGTGTCCTTGAGCAAGATACTGAACTGCAAGAGGATGCATTGTAATTCACCTCCATCTGTGTGTGCGTGTGTGTAAATGAGAGGCAGATTGTGAAACCTTTTTGGATAAAAGCATGACAGTATATAAATGCAGTTCATTTCCATCCTGTCTTACCTTAGTTTATGGCCGACCCACATGGTCAGTCCAACGATTGATGTGTTGCACAAAGAGACCTGGAGAGAGGAACTTGTGCATCAGTTCAGTCAGTTTCCCTGCAGAGAGAAACAAAAGCATATAATCCACAACCCAGAAACTTTTCCTGTTGTTAAATCTGTTGAAGCTGCTCTGCGCTACAGGAACAGCTTTGTTGGTCTTAATGCAAGTCTCTATTTATTTAATTTATTCCATGTCCCTTGCATCATGCTCTTAACAGGTCTTCTAGTTAATGCTTTTAAACACAATCATCCCAGATGTAGTGGTTAGGAAGCTGCTCCACCTGGCTCTCTCCTCTCACCTCTGCACCTGGATACATGGATTTTCTCACCAACTTCCCCCAGTCTGTCAGGCTGGGCCCCCACCTCACCTTCACCCTCACTCACAACACTGGCTGGCTCCTCTGACTCCACCAACTCCTGACTAAATTTGCAGATGATGATACACAGTGGTCGGTTTCACCTCAGGAGGGGACGAGATCCAGAAAATGACAAAGTGGTGCTCAGCTAACAACTTAAAAAACAAAAGAACTGATCCTGGACTTTAGGAAGTGCAGAGCTGACCACCCTCCTGTCATCATAAACAGATACTGTGTGGAGATAGTCCACAGTTTTTAAATTACTGGGGATGAACACTTCCTCCGAGTTCCTGAAGAAGAACAACCTGCACTCCAAGCTACTGATGGCCACATGACAGCATAATCACACACTGCCTCACGGTGTGATATACAGGATGTTCAGCAGCTGACAGGAAAGTTGTGCTAAGGGTCATAAGGTCAGCACAAAAAAAATCACTCTACCCTCTCGTCACTTGAGGACACTGCTGATATCCGCTACCTCTCTAGAGCTAAGAACATCACATAAGACTCCTTCCACCTCCGTCACCTCCATTTTGAACCTCTGCCCTCAGGGAGGTGATACAGGTCAATAAAAAGAGACTTTTGCACAGTTTCTTCCCCAAAGACTCTTCTCCAGACTCTCAACAAACACACACAGTGACTCTAAAACCCAAACTTATCCACTCATACTGCGCAATATTCTTCAGCATCAACTAGTACAATATCGTGTCATGTTTGTTACCTTTTTTGATGAGTAGTGTTTTTGTCTTATGATGTACCATGATTGTGATACCACTGTGATGTTGCCTGTTAATCAGATTTTCCTTCTACATTATTTGTGTGACATTGATTCATTACAAAAGTAATTTGTGCTACACTAATAAAGCTCAGGCAGCAAACAGCCACAGTGGCAAACCACTGTGATGGCAAGTTATTACAGAGAGCTGATGGGAGTGGATAGACAGTGCAACCCTTGTTACAAACATGGAAAAAGCCGTGCGTGCTAAGTTGTCGAAGGATCTAATTGCAGACAGTCTGTTTAAAGTGAGAACTGGAGGAGGAATGAAAAACAACAAGAACATTTATTGTTTGTTCCACAATAGAAAAACAAATTGCCAAGCAGCATTTTAGCCACAAAACAATGATCTCATACAAACAGTGCCCTCTAGGCAGTGATGACAATGAGTCATTATCTCACATATTTTGGTACTGCCCTCCAGTGGATCTGCTTTGGATCAAAATTCAAAACACACCATGCATTGTATGTGACTCTGTTTTTTAAAGTGGGCCTCTGTGTTTTCATGTGTCTCTGTCATGCTCCCTGTCTGGGTGAGAAACAAGCCTCACTGCTGTGTGAGCAAACTGTGTGTTATTTATTATAATCGCTGAGCTGCACGTGTGCTGTGCTCACGGGTGTTTTTAAAATTTTGAGTGAGTTGAGTGGATTATTATTTTTAACACAACATGGGCAAAAATGAAACCCCTGAGAAACATTATTGATGATGGAAAAACGTACACTGGCTCAGGTGATAAACAAATACAATCAACAGAGGTATTATACTTGAATGTAGTTTGGTGCAGGCTTGTTTCTCTCTTGACAGAGGCGATGAATTTGACTTCTTTCAACAGTTTTTAAAGTCATTTTTTTATTCAGAAACACAGTTTTGCCTGGTTCAGCTGATTTGTGCTGGCTCTACAGCATCTCTGTGGATGGTATCCCACACATGTATTGTACCTGTGTGTGCACATTCATGCTTAGCTTATTGATTATCCATTAGGTCGGCTGTTTCCTGCAGATCACACGCTCTCCCCCACCATAGACATGTGTGCTCATAGTGACACAGGCTGTAACCACTCTATGTGCTTTTGTCTCTTCCTGAAAACAGATCCTCTGCTGGTTAATCACAAGTCTTTAGACACAATTAATCCTTGATTAAAAAGGGATCAACCCCAGTCCGAGATCAAAGTTGCGCTGGATAATTAACACATCAGGGCGGTTTAATAGGGTCATGTTTGAACAGCATGTCATTGATATAGACAAGCTAATTATCCATGCACATCATGTTGAAAAGCCATGACTTCGCTCCCACCTCCTCACATTTTGCTCTGCCATTCAGTGTGAACTAGTGCCGTTGCTCCGAGCAACACACAGATGTGAGATGAACTGTAAATGAGTTGGAAGAAAACAAGCAAAAAGCAGTTTGCAATTACGTTCTCCCCATCTACATGTACAGTGCACAGATACTAATGGATGTGTTAACAGTTGTACAGCGACAGACGTTCATTCATCATTTGCAGCATTGCAGAATCTGTTTTCTAAATATGGTTCAACTTGTAGAATATTGTAAAACTTATGGGCACATGTGGGAACATCTACGAAACATATGATGATCAGTGAATGGATGAAACTAATGAAATTTCTGGTGGATCCAAATAAAACCGAAGACACTGAAGAACTGCAGACTCGTTGATGATTTTGCATCAGCTTGAAACCAGGGAAATGTGACCACACGTAATAATCAAAAGTATTAAGTTCTCTCAGCATTGTCCTGCTCCCTGTCAGACAACACACGCAATCAGACAAAGGAGGGGGAAAAAAAAAAACCTAAAAGCCTCTTGGTGGAGTAAATTAATGAGAACTAACTACACTGTCTTCCTGACAGATGTACTGCATGAAACACAATTTCTCTGTCAAGCAAACTAAATTAAGTTCCTATCCGACGGTGGAAGAAGACAGTCAACATGCTGACTGGATCTCAGATTATTACCCTGGGCCATGTTGTACTGCAACCAGCAGCAGCAGCTGTCTGTATTACTACTGAGCAGCCTCCTGTTCACAGCAAATAAACTATGTTTCACTTCAGCAACACAGTCAAAACACTTTGGTTTAGATGACACACTGTAGCTGCACAGTATATTCTACGGCCAACGATTACCCTTAAAGTCTGTTTTATCCTGATCTTTACATTAAAGGTAAGTTTATTGATTAACGTTCTTTAGGCAGTGGTAGCAAACTACCTCTGAATTTCACAAATTTCCACCAAAGGGTACTTAATCGATGCCTGTGCACCGGTGACTGCAGGTTTGATTTCATGATTTATATCAACAATAATTTGCAGTTGGAATAAAACATCTGCCTTCTCTCTGTGCTCATGTGATGAGTGCCACCTGTGTTTTCTACGACTAATAAGACATCTGGAATAGGCTACAACAGAGCTCAGGCCTGATGACTTCTGCTCACACACATCATCATCATCACCTGCTGCAGGTGAACTTCTGCAGCAGAAAGCAGTGAGAGGCTCACATCTCATGTTTTGTCTTTATCTCTTCAGTGATGAAGATTTACAGCTTCCAACCTGCTCCTAAGCAAAACAACAACAACAACCACCGTGGAAGGTGGAAAAGGCTTGATACAGGAAGTATAGATAAGTCTAAGGCTATTTGGAGAAAGAAGCTGGGGTCACATGGTGGCATGAAAGAAGAAAACAGCTATCTAACAGTCACTGATTACTGAAAATCAGAAATGCATTTGGTTTATTTGTTTCCTTGATAATAAATTGTAAAGGTCAGATCAGGTGAGATTATGACAGATTTGTTTCAGACAGGAGAGCTGCCACCTTTCTAATGAGCTCTGCCGGGGTGTGGATGAGTCAGCACACAAGAGCGGCAGCAATGCAGCCATAACACTGAAACAGTCGTAATCTAGACACTATCGTTCTGAGGTTGGAGCCATAACAAAGCGTAGATGGGGTGATAATGCATCTTTCATGGTTTTATATTGTTGTTTTTTTGTTTTTATCTTACATTTGACAAGTTGCTGAATTAATTCTTTTGATGGATCTGCATAGAAAGCATTGTTCTCCTCAGCTGTGCTAACTCAGCTGGAACGTGCGAGCAGCTGAACCAAGAAGTTAATTTAAGTGTTGCCAGTCAAAACACCACTGACAACGTGGTTTGGTGAGGAGGAAGAATAATATTCTTAAATCACACAAAACTGACCACAGTCACTTTCCTGTGTCGACACAGTCAACATTAATCCAGCTGTGTAGCTGCAATGTTGTGACCGTGCTCCACGCAGCAGCTTTATTTGGTGCAGTGTGTCACTTTATGACCAAGTAGCCATAAAAACGCACACACACACACACACACACACACACACACATATATATAAAATCAGTAAATCATATGAATAAACCAGTTCAGGTCAACATATGGACCTGGCTGCATTTTAAGCACACAGTAACGATACCAAACCCAACCTCACTAATGATGCACCTCGACTGTATTTAAGAGCCAGGAGTGGATGTGTGGTGCCGGCCTCATGTAACACTCCAAAAGCTTCTCTCCACTAATTTAAA
>JAFELL010000481.1:0-29598 GCA_019059645.1 Caranx melampygus | reverse complement strand
TGGTTTACTGATGTGGACAAGACGGTATTTCTTTTATCATAAGCAAGTCATTTCAATTGCCTTGGAACAGATTGTATCGATCTTTAAAATAAATGGAAGGAGAAGAGAGCCTTGGTTTTGGGTGCTTTTGTCCAGTCTATATGAGCTGTCTTTCTGAAGACATAACCACACAGCCTACCACCTTATATAGTCCACAAACTTTCCATACTCAGCTCAGTTTACCCATCAGATTATTGGCATCTACTGCTGCACTTTAGATTTTCTATATAATGCTAGAACTGACAGCAGTTTTAAAAAGCAATCATGAGCAAGTAAACTGTTTACACTAGTTTCATGAGAAATGATTAAATCCTAATAATGGATGAACAGGAGTGTCTGAGATGTGTTATTGCCCCTTTGTGAAATCCTTCACTCCTAAATGCATGAACATGAAAGTGAATAGAATGCGAACACAGCGTGATGCAACAGTGGTGGTTTCCCTGTTTAGACGGGTAATTAGATTACAATTCAGTGAAATTACATTGGCCTGAAAAACACTATCAAAGACAAGGAACTGCAAACACAATTTTGAGTGTTAATTAGGAGTCCATTGAGTAGATTGTTAATTAAAATTTTTAAGAGCCAATAAGAGACAAGATTTAGACCACATTAAGAATGCATGGGGGTTTCCATGGTAATCTGTTAACTTCCACCAGAGGGAAAAAACCAGATGCAAATGAGCTTCATATGGGAGGTTTTTTTTTTTCCTCTCCTCATTTCCACCCAAAAGGGAAAGGGGTTATGATGAGATGAGTTGAGATAATAATTTATCCCGCTGCACAGGAAAATAGCATCTTGAAGCTGTGAATACTTCCTGATGAGACCCAGAATATTAATGTTACCCATAAACCATGCCAATATTCTGTTAATAAACTATCACAGATAAAGACATGAGAGTGAAATCCAACCGATTACAGCAGTAACTGATCACTGTGAACAAGCTAGTGGCTCACACACTGGAGACACTGGTGAATTTATTCAGTGCTGGAGAGATAGAGTCTAATTGGTTGAGTGAACTTTTCAACCTCACACACTAAATGAAGTGAGGAACAATATTTCTATCATTTGTGCGATAATTGCATTGCTCATATAATCAGCCGTATTATTTGCATGTGTTTGTTTATTTTTACCATCTGTTCCAACACTTGCAGAGGACAAACCTCCCAGACAGTCACTGTTACACCTTTTATGTTTACGTAAAACTAATAGGATAATCAACTAGATATAAGACAGTAAAGCTGTGATGAACCCTTTCAGTCCCAGGCCAAGACATGAACTCTGCTCTGTCTCTATGGTGACTTTATTTATATATATTATCATTAAGAAGGTTTTGATGTGCAATTATAGAAGGCAAAGGTTTGCTCAACAGGAAGTCCTCTGATTCACACAGTGATTGTGTGTTGGAGTGCTGTCAGGATGCAGGTGACCTACATCTAATACCTTTCCTGAACGCACCCTATGTGGGCACAGATGGAGCTGCTGATGCCCTGTAATGTGCTCAGCCACTCTCAGCCTTCTGTGTGGACAGGTGTTAGTTTCCTGAAAGTGTGGGCACACTGACTGTGAACTCCACTGATTGCTGATATGGTCTGTACAGTGTCTGACAGAGAAGGTGTAATTTCCACTGGGGAATTGGGGGGTACTTTTTGTTCCGATTATACTGCACTTTCACTGGATCCTGCCAGTGTCATCTCTGCCTTACTCTTTTGTGTGTTATTGTTGTTCCCACCTCCATTGAGGCCTGTTCCAATATCTGCAAGTGATTGTCTTGCAGGAAGAGTATATCCACCAACCAGGATGTCTCAGTGTCCCTTTCAGTGATGTTTGTGTCTTTCTTAGACTATCAAGTGTTAAATGAAATACCTCTCCAGGTTGCACTTGAGAGAATGTATGTCTGTACAATGCTTGGACATTTCTGTTTTTGACTGGAAATTAGGAAGCAGACCTGACTGGCTAAATAAATCACTCCATCCATGACACCAATAATGTGTGTGAATGAAAGAACTTAACTTTCCCAATGTAAATGACAGGATTGATATTAAGTGCAGGGAAGATTTATCAGCTATAGGACCTGTGGCAGGACTACATGCTGGAAGTGAAAGCACAAACCTGAGAGCAAAAAAAAAGAGAACACTTCAATTCAAGATGTCTAACTGATCAAATCAGTTGCTTGACATGCAATCCACACTGTGCTTCTTTGTGAGACGCTGCAGAGAAGTGCTTTGTGGGTAACAGCACAAAGTTGCATGCAGCTCTCTCTGTAACGTAGTGTATCTCTGCACTCTACTGACCTGTGCTGCAAAACACTGAATGCCAGCATGCTAAAATGCCTACAACAACAATGCTAACACTGATGTTTAGCAGATGTACAGTTTAGTATCATATTTTAGCATGTTAGCAAACTAAGATTTAGTACTTAGTATGAACCATAATAGATATAACACTGTGATTTTAAAGTGTGCAGACTGACATTTCTATCCAGAGCTATTAGCAAAATGACCTGATGCACACCCCAGCTCCACAGCCCATTTCTGACCCATGTACCTCCACATCCTGAGAGATTCCAGCTGTGTTCAGAATTAGCTGATGGGCAGAGATTTTCAAATTGGTCCAGATGTTTTAGCCGTATATGGACAAGACTTGGGCTGTGGAAGTAAGCAGACACTGAAGCCCAGAAGAAACTCAAGCATGTGGCTCAGCAGAACTGACCTTAAACTTACCACATGCATGTTTACCAGTGTAGCACTGCCCCCAGTTCAAAAACAGACCTCAACAATATATGTAAATTCATGCAATTTCTCAAGACTTGGAAGTATCAAAGCAATGTGATCTGCACCACACTTTGATACCACAGCTTAACTGCTTCAATCTTTTTTTCCATATGGTAATCTACAACCTGAAGTTTCCTGCCTGCCTGAGCACCCCGACTCCATGTATATGGAGAACCTGTGTTTTCTGTCTTGTGAAATTACATCCCAGATACAACTTATCTGCATATGTGAATAATTTAGCATAGTAACACGTCTCTGGATTCTTTCATCATGCCTCAGGTGGCATCTGGGAGTCTCTGTCTGTCTGTCACATGTGTGCTCTAATAATAACACAAAGCAGCTCTTGAAAAGTGTAAGCAGAAACAGACAGCTGGGGCCTTATTGTCTAAGGACCCACTCTCACAGTAAAGTCAGCCATATGCATATTTAAAGGTGTCACAGTTTGATGGGATTTCCTTATGAAAAACCAGCCCTGACTTGAGGCAACACCTGAGTGAAGAGTTGGACATCAGGTGCGTTCATAAATTGGCCCTCCAAGCACCATCATGTTCTGGCACCATTTTTTTTCCTCTCTCTCTTTTTATTTTTGAGCCTGAGTACTCTCTGGACTCTGCTCTGACTTGGAGCACTCAGAACACAACACACACACTGCCTGTGTTCAGTAGAGGAAATAGGTCAAATTTTGGCAATAATGTCACATACATTGAGGTAATTGAAGTGAGGCAGAAACACTGACAGTTCAGATCAAATTTAAGAATGAACTTATGATCACAATATTAGACACCATATAGTGAAATATGTGTGACAGAAGAAAAGTGAATAACATTGTAACTTAGTGTGGAGAAGGACGGACTTCACCCCTGTCAATGAAAACTCAGAAAAGTGGTCCACATGTTTACCATCGCTAATAAATTATGGTTTTAACAAGGGTCATCAAAATTGTGTTGTATGTTAATTATGTATTAACATAAATTCCTTTTAATGCCACAATTTACACTAGTGTCATAGTCAAGACACCCAACCCGAGACCGAGTCAAGACCAAGACCGGGGGCGGGGGGGGCAAGTCACCAATGCGAGACCATTTTCAAGACAATACTGTGTATTCAGTACCAGTACTCATAATAACTGTGTGGCTTGATATTTACATTTACACTCAGCAAAAAGAAAAGATACTTATATAAAATCTATTTCATATCTAATTGAAACAACAGCTTTTGACTCTGGTGCAACCAAGTTTTCCAGATAGTTACACAAGCAGATACTTCTGTCAAACAATTTTAATTATCTTGAAGTTATTGAATTACATTACATAAACCAGTGAGTGACAGGGACATCTGCAGTTAAAAAAAAAAAAAAAAAAAAAAAAAGATGTCACTGCAGCTGTGGTCTTGACTGGTCTTGAGAAAAAATCCAGAGTCCAGCTCAACCAAGACCGAGATGAGACCGAGTAAAAATGTAGTCAATTACGAGACAAGACCATGAAAATGTGGTCTCAAGATCAGTCTCAAGTACCACAACACTACTTTGGTGCAGGTTCGCCTTTGGCCTAACACATACTTTCAAAGAGTTGCTGGTGTTACACTGAAAACTGTGACCTGTTAGATTTTGTGACAACATAGGCTGTTTCATTTTCAGCATCTGTTTAACTGGTTAACAATGAGCCAGAGGAAGAGCAGGTACATGAGAGGCAAGTCAGGTCGACATGCTGATGGTGCATGAAACTCAACTGTCTACATCCTGTTTGCTGCAAGACGTCGAAAGAATGAGCCAACAATGGTAAGAAGCAATACCTGGCCTTAAGCTTTGTTAATGTCAGAGGACTCTAGACGCTCAGTCTCTCTGCTTCATGGATGGGGAGGCTCATGGATCACCTCTATTTGTTTAACAGTCGAACTGAATCAGATGATTTTAGCATCTAGAGACGAATGACTCAGCTGCAGTACACACTAAACCGTCTCTGCTAAGAGTTACCACTTGGATTGTGTGATCATCTTGAACAATCCAGTGAGGCCTTCCAAAGATTCTGGACAATATCGTTCATTGTCCTTAGTTAATGCATAATAAACTTACATTGGCAAAAACTGTCCTCTATTTAATACTTGAAAATATCCCAATAAAGTACATTTTGAACAAATAGAAAAATATGTCACTGATTTGCAATTAATCACAATTAACTATTTTACTGGACAGCCCTTGTATAAATACATGGTTGTCAGTAGAATACATGTGCTGTTTTAAATATTAAAACCTTTTTTTTTTAATGTGTGTGATATTTTTCCTTTTCTCTTTCCCATTATATGGATTTATTTAACAGTGAGTAGGTGACAGTAAGAGTCCTAACTTTTTCACAGGTGCGTCCTGTTTAGATCTGAACTCTCTTGGTCATAAAAACCATATGCCAGCTTGATTGCTGTTGTTCAGCTGGTTCTCTTGAAAGAGGATGTTCAAAGCAAATGACAAAAAAGGAAAGGAAAAAAAAAAAGATGGGCAGACAGAAATGACCATTAACATAGCACCCCTTTTTGACAGTGGTGCACCACCTAAATCAGGACTAAATGGGCTGTTTTATTTTATAGTCCTGCAGTGAATGTAGATATAAAGTATTCACAATTTACTATGCAGTGGAATTACCAAACGTTTTCTAAATTCAAAAGTTGCAGTGGTAGACTCTGCAGTGCTTTGTACCTGGGTAGTTTCAAAAGGTTCTGTAAATAACTCTGAAGGAAAACACAGCAGCAAACAACTCATTTGTAGGTGGAGAAATTTCAGTCTCCAATGTAACATGATGGCTTGGTGTCTGCTTTCCTTAGTGGCTGGTGACAGGAGCAATGATAACATTGGCTAACATATTGTTTCCCAATGTATTTATGTAAAGTTCGCTGGTGCTGGCAGGAGAGAACCCAAAAGCATGAGGAGGAGGCAGGGAAGTTGGAATGAACGTCCAGGACATGAACCACATGAGGCAAAAAGGTGACGAGCAGGGTCAGAACAGCTTGGCTATACTATCTAGGAGACAAGGGAAAATGGAGGGACTAATGAGCTAATGGGCTGCAGGTGAGGAGGTGGGCAGGGCAGGCTCTGAAATAACAGAGAGTAGAGACATTGAGACAAATTCAAATGAAGTGAAACTAGGAAACTAGCGTCAGTGTGGCTGATGAAGCATTTGTTTTGATGTCTCTAACTCTTGTCAGAGATGACGGGAGAGACAAGTGTAGTCTGTCAAAACATGTATGACACTAGGTACACATGGATTTATCCAAGGTCCATTTCACTTCACTTAACTTCACTGAATTTTGAGCCAAAACGGCAACCTTGCCATTTATTCAAGCTTTATTTCTCCTCATCTGTCATCACCATCCTCATCACACACGCTACGGAGAGACATTTGTCTCTTTATTATTCAAATAGAATAGATTTGCAACCAAAAAGAGATTTGAGAGCAAAAGAGAATAAGTAATCAAAACAAAATTTTGAGAGCAAAACAGAATAGGTTGCAATTGCAAAAAAAAAAAAAAACTTTTGAGAGGATATTTCTTCAACTTCAATCACAACTAAGGTTTTTAAGTAAAAACGTAATGATCATTTTGTTTAAAATCAGTCCTCTTTGCGAGTTCAAAAGTTTTGCTTGTGAGTTCAACTGCACTGAATGGGCGGGGCCTACACTGATGGATTAGAGAAGAGTCTGTATTGATGGGTTTGACCTGGCTCCAGCGTGGGCTACACCTTCCGCGTTTTACCCCCTTCTCCCTTGTGTTATGCTACCATGAGGTAAGTTGACAGTATATTGCTCTTTGAAATTGACATGTTTCCCATAAGTAATGAATTACATTGAATAGCGTAGGCTCCAGCCTGCCGTACATTCACAAGAAGAAGAAAAAGAAGAAGTAATGACTTTATAATGCCCTGCTGCTAAAAAATAAAATAAAGAAAATAAATAAGCCAATTCTATGAAAGCGACTATCTTACAGTACAGTAGAACATTTTCCTTTCAAATATGTAAAAGAGCATATATCCCCAGGCATTGTTGCTTTATGGCACTTATAGCAAAATAAAGTTAAAAAAAAAAAAAAAAAAAGAATAACAACAAAATCACATGTCAATGTATTTAATTTTAGACATGGACCAAAACAGTCTGGCTGAATCAACATCATTTGCTGCCCGCAAATGAGGAGTTTGCGTGAGAATCGCAGGCAGCTTCAGCTCTCTGTTGTTTTAGGCCTTGTCCCCACGAAAACAGAGCTTCACCCAAAATGATCTTTTTCTTGTTTGTCTTGAAAAAATCTCCTCAAAGACAGTGCTGTTTCCAGAAATATCTGTGTACACACGGATCCACCTGAAACGACTGAAAACACTGCAGCACATATGCCAGGCCTGTGTGGAATTGTGGCGCTGTAACGCTGCTACACATACACACCAAAAACAGAGAAGAAGACGGAAAGCTCCCCACTGTATTCAAACTCCACACAGTGTAAGTCGATTACATGTTGACTGGGAGTGGTGTCAGTGTAAATATGACGATCTGTGGTGATTTAACGGGCGTGATTCAGCCGCAGTGTCCGAGGGAGCCGACAGTAGTCGGCCATTGTTGTTATGTCCATAGACTGTATACTTCTAGCGTTGAGATGCTGACGCAAACTGTAAGTGTTTGAAGCCAACATAAATGAAGCCAACTGATTCCAAGTCTCATGATACCCGACCAATGACTCTACAATCAATTAATCTAAGAATTCATGGCTAAATCGTATAGAGTGAGGAGGCTGCCACCAACACAGCTGTATCTCTCACTTGTTAAACAGAATATCCAGTTGCATCAGTTTATCGTTCACAATCCTGGTATTATTATTGTCATTATTATAATTATAATAATAATAATAATATTATTATTATTATTGTGTTGTTGTTGAGTATTGTGTATTGTTTTTATGGTTGTTGTGCGTTCGGCATCATTGTAAACTAGGGCTTGCTCTCAATGGTCTTCTGAATTTAAAAAGAGGTTGAATGAATGAATGAATAAACTTGTGGAGGACGTCCTTCCCCTGTAGCTTCCATGCTGCCACATGACAAGAGACAGATTCGAGTCCATCTTCTGGTATCTCCATGTGTCGAACATTGATGAAGAAGGAGAATGAGAAGAAAGAAGTCACAGCTTTTCTTCAAAATGATGATGATGTCACTGTTTGCAAGGCTCATTACCAACCTGCTAGGAATA
The DNA here is from genome assembly GCA_019059645.1 of Caranx melampygus. Classification (NCBI taxonomy): domain Eukaryota; kingdom Metazoa; phylum Chordata; class Actinopteri; order Carangiformes; family Carangidae; genus Caranx; species Caranx melampygus. The sequence goes on along the minus strand of JAFELL010000481.1, from coordinate 21,578 downwards.
TTAGCATTGATGAAAGGATGGTTGCAAGTAGAGCAAGGATTTCATTCAGACAGTACATGAAAGACAAGCCTGTCAAATTTGGGTATAAACTGTTTGTGCTTGCTGATGCCACCACAGGTTGCATGTGGAATTTCTTCATGTATGGGGGGAAAGATGGCCACGATCCAGAGAAGGGCTACAGTTACAGTTCAGTGATGAGACTGATGGACTTTCCTTTGCTGGGTAAAGGATATCATCTCTACACTGACAACTTCTACACAAGCCCTCTCCTGTGTAATGATTTGAGAGAAAAGAACATCAGGGCTTATGGGACCATTCGACAGACAAGAATTGGGTTTCGAAAAAACAAAAGAAAATGACCTCCCAAAGAATGCAGAAAGAGGAGATGTCAGATGGCTGAGGAAAAATGGGCAGCTTTTTGTGAAGTGGAAGGACACACAGAATGTCACTGTGTGCAGCAGCATTCACAAAGCCTACAGTGGAAAAGTAGTGCAGCACAAAGTGAAGGAGTCTTTCCCAATCCTGATCCTATCAAGGACTATAGTTATTATATGGGTGGTGTTGACCTCTCTGATGCACTCATTCAGTACTACTCAGTACTCAGCAAAATGATGGTGCAAATCCTTTTTTTTTCTTTTTAATCATTTTCTTAACCATTCCATAGTTAACACATGCATCCTTTACAAACAGCTGGCAACTGACAAAAACAAGACCCCCAGGAGACAGAAAGAATTCAGAGAAGGATCAACTAAAGAGCTTGTCGCTGAGGAAACAGGATCTGCCTATTTTGGACACCCATCAGACCTGGACCTGGACCTGCACCTGCCTGCTTGCCTCACTTCTTTGAGGAGGCAGTGCACAGTATGTAAAAGAGACACACCCAGAGAACTGTGTTGTTTCCCTGTGTGTGGTGTGGGAAAGGAACTGCTTCAAACTTTAATAGGACCCACCCCCGCCCTCAAAATTTTATTGCTGTTGTTCACAAGTGTTGCCAATTTGACAATGCATATGTTCATATTCTTCAGATATTTTTATAACACATTATTTACAGAAATCTGATTTATTGCTGTGAACACACAGGTATGTGTATTTATTTTTTTCTTATTTAATTTTGAGGATGCATTGTTGTTTGTGAATGTGACTTGCCAAGGTCTGAGACTTACTTTTCAAAAAATAAAAATACTAATTTGGGATAAACGTATGCCATTTGGTAGTTTCTGCTATTTATGCCATGCACAGGGGCAAAAAAGGCAATTTGGCACCATTTTGGCACAATAGGCTCTCCAAATGGTGTCTGCCTAGGACCTTTCTTACTAAAATGGCTGTAAAATTGTTGTACATCAGTTCTATGACACCAAATTTGGAGGAATTGCAGGAAAGATGTAGTAGAGATCCAGTGAACCCTTTGCCTACTGACATTTGGTTTAACAATGCTTTTCACTCTAAAATTATTGGTTTTTGCCAGGCAGAGTTAGAATTTTAAATTTCTGCTGTAGTTTATCTGATATCACTCCAGCCTGGTGAGAGGCTCCAGCCCGGTGAAAGGCACAACAAAAATTTCACTTGATCTAGACTCTACCAGGTGGTAGCTTTTCAGAGACACCATGGTTGCCCATCTGGGCCCTACAGTTGTTGAGCAATTACCAACATACTTTGGGCATGTCATTTCCGGTGAAAATTGTCAAAAATAGCCGAGGGTGCAAAGTGCTGTCTGTCTTGCCTATCTGTTTCTGAGAATAATTAGCAAGTGTTGACAGGGAAACAAATGGAGCTGAGTTGCTCTAACTATCACAGTCAGCAAAGTGTGCGTGCATTTTTTTAAACTAACCGTCACTGGACTCGGAAGTCGGTAAGCGACTTTCCTACAACTCGCAAGCAGCTGGAGACAAGTGGGTGAGTTCTGTCATCTCTTTTCAGTAGAAACCAGGCAAAGCTAGCAGATGATTGATGCCTTGTTTTATGTGCTGGGACCCTACTTGTACTGTTGATGAGGTTTGGTGCTGTTCTGAGCGTTATCTGTGGCTATGAGTGGCTTTTTTGATCGCAGTTAGCTCGCGTTAGCAAGTGGACAAATAGACAGCAGTATTTTGCTATTGTGCGGCCTTTGCTGAAGTCGCTACACCTAGAGACGTTTGCAGTCGGCAAACTTCATCTCTAGGGGTGTTCTGCTCAGTGTCAGTATCCCTTTTCAAATTGGGGGGCATTGCAGTTGTGATGTAGTGTTTACTCCATGCAGCAGCCTCATTGGATACACACAAACACTTTAGTCTCCCCCTTCCTCATCACCAACAACTTCCTGTGATTTCCAGCAGATGTTAGAGAGTACACACACATACAATGCATGCACTTCCACGTTCACACGTGGAAGTACATAATATATACTACTTAGGGGGTTTCTTTTCTTGTTAGGTGTGACGGCCCAGGAGCTCTGACTTTTTGTTACTTCCAGCCAGGAGCTCCCCTCCCTCTGTTTAAGTTTTGTTTGGGTTTCAGGTGCATCATTAATTGTCACTAAAAAAAAAAAAAAAAGTCACTAATTTGTTCCACAACCCCTGTGTGGCGTCCCTTTCATGCTGCAATCTCCACCTAAGGCTTTGTGTCTGTCAGTCACGTGGAGACATGCAGATAGAGGATGCTACCCTCTCAGAGGGAGGAGGGAGTCAGCTCCCTGAGGAAACCTCTACATGCACAACACACTGACACAGAGAAGGTCAAAGGTCAGTGGAGGGCCAGACACAAGGAGAAGCATCATCCAGTTCAGTGAAGTGTGGGAGAACTGTGTTGAGAGGGTGAAGCACATCATAAATAATTGAAAGGGGTTTCAATAGAGTCGTCAGGTCCATTGTTGTGTTTTTTGATTGTACAGCAAGTCTATATCAATATTCTGAAAGTATCAAAGCCGTAGCAATATCAAAACTGATCCTTAAAACAAACCTCAGGACTTCTGATGTCACAACAAAGCACCCTCTCAGCTGTGCTTCAAACATGACCCACCTGGACCCAGCATCCAGCTTTACAGGACTTGGTTTCTCTTACTGTTTACCTGAAAGCTGCAACCCCCCTCAGAGAGAGGCTTGATAGGGGAGATGTAAAACTACACTGAGATGGATTTGAGCTGTTAAAACCACAAAACTTTCTATGGATTTAAATAAAACACAGGAAAATATGGGACTCTCAATATGAACCAAATGTAATAATTCTCATTTAATAAATAAATAAATAAATAAATAATCAGACAGGCTGCCTAAAAATAAAAGTACATTTTTGGAATCAAGTTTCTCTGCAGTTATTCTCACTTCTATGTAATAGCAAGGAAATGGACAGGTGATTGATGTATTGGTGTCAGGAGTTGATGAATTCTGTCATGATTCACCTTTTCATTATAAGAAATGTTAGGTATTTTGGACAGGGTTCAATGGGTTTAATTTATTCTTAATTCCATTGCAGTAAAAGGCAAATAACCGCACTTGGAAACTTTTTAAATGTTGTGTTTTTTTCTCTCTCATTTGGGATGACATATCCTAACAGCCAGACTTCAACATCACCTCTCGTATCATAATTGGCAAGCGTCAGCTGAGTTGTGGCTCACTTCATTTGGATGACAGCTGACTGTCAATCACTCGCTAACCTGGGAATGGTGATATGCTGATTTTCGTTCTAAATGTGGAGCTATGTATTGGAGCCTCTTAATGGTGACAGGCTGGTTTAACTGTTTGCATGGAGGTGTAAAAAAAAAAAAAAAGAAAGAAACTCTCTTTTTCCACCTTTAACACTTCAGGGTTGGTTTAAATCCTATAATTTCACTTCTACAAAAAGCTCCTCTGGCTCCACTGTTTACATGGCATATTTTCAGGGAGGTGGCATGTCTAGCAGTGCAGGAATAAAGCCTCAATCAGGTTTATACGTGATTGCACCCACAGCCCTGTCTATGTGCTGGAACTCTATACGGTGGTAGCATTTCTGCCATTACGAGGAGCAGGGTCCCTGACGTAGAGACACCATCTGTTACATGAGGGGGAATTATGCTAATCACTGACTGCTCCGCGACAGGAGTCTGAGGGAGGGGAGAGATTGAGATGAGATGGAGAGAGAAAGATGGAGCAGTGTTCAGAGTGACTGAGTGAATCGAGGAGAAAAACAAGTTTAAAAAAATGAAATGAAGGCATTTAGCTCTGTAACACAAGCCTGCACATTTGAGGGGATTCTCACCCCCTCCCTCTCCCTGCTAATTTGATTACATCACAGTCATTCAAATTACCCTCTCCACTCTACAGCACATCCAAACACGTTTAGCTATTCTCACTAAATAATTGAAGTTACAGTCTATATTTACCTCACTATGGGCTGCATTTAGCTCCCATTATGAAGAGCAGATGATGAGGGCTCAGTGGGAGAAATGTGAGAGAAGATGAACTAAATGTCTTTGTTGTCTGCTTACAACACATTTGAGTCACACGAGATCTAACTTCCTACTCCCTGTCACTCTCAACAAACACTGCTTAGCATCTCTCATGTGTTTTATAACAGTAGTGACTGAGCATTATTGGCTCTGAGAGATATTACGCAAAGAATCAGAAAAATGAATGCAGCAGCAGCAGTAGCAGCAGCAGCAGCAGCCCAGATATTGTGGCTTTTATTGGCCAGTTAGGCTGCAGCTGCAAAAAGATGTTTGACTTCCCATAATGCAACTTGATTGAATTTCTTCATTATATTCTCACACCTGGTGAATACTTCTGTCTTTTAAACTCCAGACCCCCTTCTTGTAACACACGTGCGCACATGCACGCACACACACACACACACACACACACACACACAAAAGGCAAGATAGTCTTAATGAAATCATCAGAATTATTTTCTCATTATCATCAGAAGGCCAATGACTCATGATGAGACATATTTAATTTTGCTGTAATTTCAAAAAGCACTTTTCATACTCCCCTCTCCTTTAAACATATCCATTTATATGACTGAGGGAGCACAATACTGTCTTATGAACTGAATAAGGGATGATAACATCCCATAATAGCACTTTTTGAGTTAATAACAGGAAATACAAGCTGCTCTAAAGGACAGAAAACTGTACAATGACACAATCCTTAGCTGTAATAGCAGTACCTCATTTGTGACTATGATATGTTTTCCCTAATGCACAACTTCCAGGTAGGTGAGGTGAGGTAAACACAACAGTCATATGGGAATCATCATCATGGCTCCCAACTGTTGAAGCTATTGAATCGCAGGCCTTTGTTGAAGTTAAAACATATTTAACTTCTGCTACTGAATGTTTTAAATGCCATAACAATACAGAGCTTCCAGCTCCATGGGAAAACATGCCACACCATATTCTTTCTATTGGAAATAATGAGAAAAGGAGGGCAGCAGTGAAGAGACAGGGCAGTTCCCTGTGGATTACCAGCCTCTGTGTTAGAAGAGAGGTGGAAGAAGAGAGGAACCCAGTGAGAGAGGGGGAAAGGAGACATGGAGGAGAATAGAATTAATTTGTGAGAGAGGGGAAAAAACATATCGCAGGGGTTAAATTGGAGGAGCCACTGAAGGAGAACATGGCACTTAGGCAGCAAAGGATAGGGGTCCTGAAATGAGGATGAAAGGCAAAGTAAGAGGGTATTAAGAAGCTGTGTGGCACCATGTCATGTGTAGAGGGCATGCACAAGCCAGAAGGACAGTACAGGCTCCCATATGTTACCATTTATTTAGCAGTTTCTTAACAAAGAAACCCTTGAGCAACTTCCCTCTAATAATACTGCATGCATTATTTATACAAGTGTGTGTAGGATCCTCACTAGAAGTGTACGTACACCCAAAAGCCAAAGTTTGCATGCGCCAAAAAATATTCAGATTCATAAAAACCTGCGTATGCACACTTTTTTTTATAAATCACAGAGTCCCTACAAGTGTGCACACCTGAATCGGCTTCATGTCCCACCCTGTCCACGCCCTTTAAACCACCTCATGAATGCCTTCTGCCTCGTGTGCTGTTGTTCTGTCATTGCTGTGAATTGGCTGCAGGTGTGAAAGTGGCAATAGGACATGTTGCTGGAGCTGTCAGTGGCACAGAGCGCATGGTGCTGTGGTTGCGGTGCACTGCCCCCTCAAATGCTGGACCCGGCTCGGCACATAGTTCCAACCAAGAGCACAGCTCTAGGGAATCTGAAGCGAGTTATGGGCCAGAAGGTTGTCGGTCCCTGAAGACCCCCCTCCCTCCTTATTATCCCATTGGTGTAGTCCTCCAGCAGTGCCATGTTGCAGAATTACGCAATGTGGCTCACCGCTGCATTTATACACTTACAGTAATTAGACTGATTGATAAGACTTTGAATAATTTACAGAATCAGTTAGTGGTATCTTCCACCCTGAAATACATTCTGAGGAATGAACGAACATGACACTTTTCTTTATGTCTGTTTTTCTGATGAACAGCATTAAGTAGGACTAATAACAAAAAAAAAAACAAAGAAAGAAAACAGAGTGTACGATTGTGCGAACGATTACTGGCTTTTTTCCAGACTTTGAAATTTAATTGACTCTCAATCACAGTATCTGAGGAAATAACTAGTTATTCACAGCATGTTAGGAGGACTGCATGCTTTATTCCATGCAGCCGCGCCGTCCTCTCTTCCTGCTGTGCTCTGGGAGTGGACACTATGATGATGAGACGGTGGTGATCAATATATAGAAGGAAGTTTGATTTTGAATTTTCAGTTAGATTCTAAAATGATGTTTCTGAAACAATTACTCTGTCCAATGTAACCTAACGCCTGAATTAAATCATTCTGATAACATTGATCTAATGTGTGAGGCGGGTTGAAATTAAACGTGTGAAGGGTGATATAAAAACAGAATCGTTCTTCTCACACTACATTTCTACCATCTGACTTTAGTTCACCACCACACCATGTGTCGCCCATAGAGTGGCAAAGTACTGCCCTTCTGTTTCACATCACTCCTCAAAAGCGAAAAACCGTCAATGAGATTCAATGGTAGATAAAATTATATTCTGGTCCCGTTTGAATTGTGCCATGGATCTCACATGTTGTTTGTGATATTTTTCACACAAAGAAGACTACACTTCAGCACGAAGAATTTTGATAATGTTACGTTTTGTGTGAGCCGGCTTTGTGAGCTACAGCTCTTCGCTGCCCTCGACACGAATGATATACGTCACCACCCGTACATGATCTCTGCAAAAGACATGGCGATCTCTCTGCCCTCTGATCTCCTAGTCCTCCTATCAGACGGGAAACGAAAGAAAGTCCAGCCGTTCCTACTGGAATGGAGACAGTCAGGAACAAAACACACCGGCATTGTGACTGGAATCGCTGTGGATGGAGAAGAAAGGGATGGAAGGGCCGATGACGTGACGTCACATACGCGACACAACACGTAGTCTTTCTAATTGTGAGTTCTCAACAGCATTTATCTGAACAATGGCACAATAAACGGTCAAACTCCTGACATGAAAAACATGACATGATCATTTCAGCCTATAAACAACATTGGTGTAATCCAAGGCATAACGACCGGGGGATCAGAAAATAATTATTTTCTGTCCATTGAAGACCATTCATTTTTACACTCAGAAAGGTCCCATGGGGGTCCAGCGGAAGGGGCGGAACTTTGCCACTCTATTTCCCTTTTCCTCCAGACTACACGTATGCATGGGTCAGAGTTTGCGTAGGGGTGCGCACATTGTCCCGTTAAAGTTTGTTTTTTTTTAGATCACATCCTTTGCGTGGAATATGACATACGCCATACTTTCAGGCCCCATTTTGTGCATTCTCCACATTTATAAATGAGGCCCCAGATCTGTGAGGAGATGATTAATAGCTCAGTGAGGAGTTATAATATGTTTTCAATGTAATTTTTATCTAATGTTAATGATTAAATGAAAAACTTGATAAGGAATACAGGATGAGTGAGCCATTCAGATCAGAAACCGCATTCTGTTTGAAGTCTTTGACATCAGATGCGCGGTCCTAAATGTTATACGAAGACAACTGGACTTCTTATATTGAAGATATCTCACCTCTCTAATCTGAGAGGCTTCTTTGGTTCTAACAGAGTGGTGGCAAGTCCCAGTCATATGACTGCTGTGGGGTCATTAACCACCTCCCAGAGTTGATGAGGACACCAGGCGAGTCGCTGACCAGCTCGGTCATCATGTCGTTAGGGTCAATGGGCGTTAAGCTGCCTGGAGAGGGATCACCGAGAGGCTGCTGAATGGACACAGACCACCTCCTCTGTGAAGTGATGCTTATTCCATTTTGACATAGACGACTTCTTTTTATTCACATAAGCCATTGGTGTGTGTACACTACATTAATCTGCTTTGTTTCTGTTTTGTCCTTAGGTTGGACAAGCTTCTGCTTTAGTGTGTTATTGAGCTTGAAGTGCACAGGGATGTTGTGTGTTGAAAATCCTCCTGAGTTTAGATAATCCACCGATGCAATGGATACAGTGTTGTTTGGCGCGTGTGTTTGTTGTTCTTCCTCTTCGGTTCTTTTTTTTTTTTTTTTTTTTACATTTATTGATGCTTTCTTCTCACCCTGCTCTGTATTGTTCTTTAGTATTGATAAAAGGCCCAGGTTGGCTAACCACAAGTTTCCTTCCCTTTCCCCTCATTCTGTGCCTGATGGTGTGGGGTTGTGATAACCAGCTTGTGTTCCAGTCCAATCCAAGGCCAGACTGTGTCCTCAGACACTGACTTACTGTGTTTCAATTCTGACCCAGGTGACACCGCCATTCTCTTATAACCAAGGACTATTGAGATCAAGGTGTAAGACAGACTTATGTTTAGCAAGCTGAAAAGGATCTAGTTGAAGGTGGAAAAGGGGTGAGTGCAGCTCGACATCTCCCTTCATTATTTTTGTAGTTGTTTTTTTCTAGATTGATATAACGAGATCAGTTAAAGGAATTGGATTCATCTTCATCCTGAACCTGATTATTGAATCCACAAAGGAAGTGGCTTCTCATTTTTGGCTCGTCTGCTACTTTAGATGATTTTCCAAGCAAGCTCTTGAAAAAACTGGAAAACAAAACTAGCTAATGTACCTGGTCTTGCCCACAGCAGAAGTTGTTTTTTTTGTTTTTTCAGCTGGCAATTTTAACTTCAACATTAAATCATAGGCCCAGTGTTGAGCCCAGAGAGATATCAGTACGCTGTTGTGTGCAAGTTTTTGCCATTTCAGCTTATTAGTGTGCTAGTAAGTGAGTACATAACCGTGGGCCGCAGCTCCCACAACCAGCTAACATAAGGCTGGCCAGTGTGAACTGGAGAGCTGCAGTAATGGAGCCTTGCTGATGCTCGACTTTCTTAACCACTCAGATGTTTTCACCCATGGAACACGGCTGTAATTTTACATCCCATAGTGTCCTGTTGCCTGATGGAAAAATATCTGTCTATCTAACAATGGTTGTGTAACTCTGAGATGTGTTGAGAGAAATCCGGGTCACAATTAGTTTTAGACTATATGACATGAATGTGATGCATACAGACTGTGCAGAGATTGCGCTTTCATTCATATACAGGGAGAAACAAATGTGAGAGCAGAGCAGAGGCATGTCATCCTCTCACACCTTTCAACTGAGCAGCTCTTATGCTTTTGAAAATGCAGCACACTCATAAACATGAGCCTCAGTGCTGACACTTCTATACATGAAAACACCTGATGGAGGATGTGCATGTCTATGCTTTTCTTTAAAGATCCCCCAAGGAGTTTGCTTTTGGTTATAAAAGAGTTTCATATTAATGTGGATGAATCTACAGTACCCACACTTGTTTATGGTCCATTTTTGTTAAATATATCGTTTTATCTTTGAAATTATTTTGATATTATTATTTAGTGGTCGACTTGCCCAGCATTTCCTTGGAAAGATAGAGCGATTTACGGCAACCGACTACACGCATGCACTGACAGAGACTAGCCGAGCCATTTGACAGAAGAGTCAGGTTAAAAAAAAAAACATTACTAATAGTAAAACACGTCAGTGGCCATCGTTCGGTCAAAGCTCTCTGGTTTGATCTTCAAAACTCCCACGGCTCGCTCTGGCTAGCTCGCTCATTTCAGTGCCATATCGCTCTGGCTCATTTCAATCAGGACAGACCAATAAGAATACAAAGACTGATTTGTGAAATGCACTGACATTTATTGTGCCCAAGACAACTTTGGCGCATAGACCCCAGGGGGTATATTGGCTTTGTAAATAGATCAGTGAATGTGAAGCTTGCATCTGATGCCGACTTCCCCCATGTCCAGACACTGGTGGTGGTATCGAGATGATGCATCTGTTGTGGAACCCTCTGAGTAACTGGTTAAGTAATAAATGCACAGACAGTTTTCATCAGTACAGGCCTCAGAGGAATAGTTACAAAAGCACAGAAAGAAGCAAAAGGCACCCAGGCAAAATCGTAAGATTTAACAGTGGAAGCAGCTAGCCCTTCCTCATATAAGCTCTGGCCAACTCTAAATAACTGTCAAGTGAGGCCATCACTAAAGGAGAGTTAGCTTGTTCAGGGGAGGAACGGGAGTAGGATGAATGCAGGCACGGACAGTAGCGTTTACATAGGCCCAGAAATCCTATTTATAATGAGATTAATATGTCAATTAGATTCAAAATGTCTCATGTAAACACCTCAGCAGAATTTCCGATCAGATTGAAAGAGGTAGTTTACGCCAATTGATAATCAGCTTGATGACGCATATAAACGGCTGAATAGAGAGGATTCGGTCATAGAGCGGATTATTCATTTTGCGCATGTATGCCCTAGTACGTAGGAGTCACATATTGACGTTCGTGGGAAATAGGAAACAGGAAATAGGAAAGTCTAAGCCGGTCATAACAAACGTGCTGAATAAACAAAAAAGGCTGAGACCGTGGAGCCGTAAATAAATGTAAAAACAACAAAATAAACGTCCCCAACAAAACACGATGTGGATCCATGGCTCTAAGTTTAAACATGGAAGTGCACCTCTTCTTCTCTTGCACCTTTGCAGGTAGTGGGAGTGAGACCTTCTGCGCATGTCAATGAAACTATAATCAACTTCAGCTGGGGGCATGTATACATGGACTGTATGTGGATTGCTTTATTTGGCGTTCATGTATATACATAGCACGGCGATTCATTTGTGCTGCCAGCAATGGTGGCAAAGGTGGCAAACTACCACAGTTGGGAAGATTTCTTACAGGGCTGAAGATAACCGAGACGGACTGAGACTACTCTGCTCTCTAAAACGAGGAGATGCTCTACCATTTCTCCAACAGCTGAGACCAAAATCTCAGATGGGAGCAGCAGCCCTCATCTAGAGATACATGGAAGTTAGGAACTGATGAGGCTAAATTGAGCAGTCTGGAAATGAATGAGCCACCCTGTGGGATTATGAAGAGATTGAAGTGGCCGAGGAGAGACAGTATCTGTAGTGAAGTGATGCTTTTGGCTGATATGAACACCGGAGTCAGGCACACTGAGCTGACCAAAAAGAAAACTATTTCAGTTTTGCGAGAGACGAGCCGAAGGGGTCATTAGGGGAATCAGTGAGGAGGAAATCGTCCGGGAGGTGAAGCACCGCTGGGAATCTGGAGTTGTTTAACATGATCCAGCAGAGCGCCTCTGGCGCCATGTTAAAAATGCACAGACTGCTTCTGCAACCAAAAGTGAGTCTGACTGTAAAATAGAACTTATAGTCTCATTTAATGCTGAAAAGATGCCACTGAGATGTTTGGATCGTAGGCTACTATTTTAAATGCATCTGTGATGACGGCTTAAACTAGCCACGCTCCCTAACCGGCTAGTTTGATCAGTGTTATAGCATTATCTGTGGTGGCGTAATGGAGTGAAAACAGAGCAAGAGGAATTAAGCTATTGATGTTCATGGGATTGTAGAGCTAATAAGTCAAAGATTAGTCTTTTCTTGCCTGCTTGATAGCAGGTCATCCTGTGGCAGCGTGGATGGAGCAGCTGCAGCGGCAGGTGGGTTGACAGTAGCCGGGGAGGAGCAGCAGTGGCGGCGGCGGCAGCAGGGATTGAAGAGATGGTACCCAGCATGGACGATGCAGCGGCGGCATCCGGTGGAGGAACTAGAATGGCACCCGGAGGAGGAGGAGGAGGAGCGGCAGCGGCAGCAGCAGAGAAAGAGGCCGTGAGCGGAGCAGCGGCTGCAGCAGCAGGAGCACCACGGGCAGAAGAGGTGGGAAGCTGAAAAAAAGCCGCTCTCCTTTTTGGACTAGGAACGTCTTGTTTCTTGGACCTTTTCCTACCGCGCTGGGTCTCTGCGGGTGCCGGCTCCTCAGCAGGAACTGGAGAATCTCTGGGAGAATCTCTACCGTCGATCAGACTTGCCAACGACTGCAGCTGGGACAGGTACAGCCCAGGGGCAGGAGACACTCCTTGAGCCCTTAAATGGGCCAGTAAGGACTGGTACTCAGATTGTGTGGAAGCGATACGGGCGCTTCTGCGATGGTGAGCAGTAGGAGACTGTGCTGCCTCGAGCAAGAGCTCGCCACTCGGATTAAAATCCTCAAGAGGATCAGAGTCAAAATCCAACATCCTGCGGCAGGCAAGCAAGAGGCAGCAGATGAACCATGAAGCAAACACCATACAGGTATGAGCAACGCCATGCAGAATTCATGGCTGAAATGACAGCTGGATAAGAGCAGAGAGAGAGGACACTTTTTAAATTTGACAGCTAATGACTGATTGGTGGAAGAAAGACAGGTGGCTGACTGTGATTGGATGAACTCAAGTAGGGAGAGGTGGAGCGAGAGAAAGCGGGGAAATTGATTGGTGAGCATGCCCCTGACTGAACCTTAGGTTATCTTCATTTGGAACCAGTTTGCGACCATGCGCGTGGAGGCTCATGGGGAATGTAGTGTGAAAACACTTCCACTTTCCAAAACTCCTCATAGTACCTTTTAAGGTTATTTTAAAATGATGACTAGCATATAACCGCGTATATCCACATAATGGGAGTGAGCAGGGCACCAAGAATGCAGCCTCTAATCACACATAGTCTGCTGTGTAACTCATTTATTTCACTGGTAGTTTGTTATGATTCATTAGTGCTATTCCCTTTGAGTCCCGAGTTGCCTGTTATCATCATCTGGGGTTTGTAGATTGACCTACTAACCTCTGAACTGGACGATGATGTCATCTCTGAGCACCGTGCGCAGCTGCAGCACGGCTCATTCACTCTGTGACAGTCAGCTTGTTTACCCCTGTTAGCAATCTATAAGCAAGCCACCACCTCCCCTGCAGAAATTGGCTCTTGTACTTTGCAGTCTGTCTAGTTGGTTTGACTGACAATGTGTCTCACAGGTTTTATTTGCCGTTCTTTCTTTGGCAAATTAATTTTTTTTTTTGTTTTATTAATTGTTTTCAATAATTTTTAGTTAATATTGGGTGGGTGGGTGTGGGTGGGGGGTGGGGGGTGATTGCAGGTTGTTAAAAAGGAAAAAAAAAAACAGGTGAGGTGAGGCCTTGGTCCCTAACTCACGAAATGAGGAATGATTTAAGCCACAGCAGATTGAGAGCAAGCCTTTGAGACTGAATGCTCTGACACTCAGTTCCAACCGAATCAAGTGCCACGAGGCTTGAAGCTTCATGAAGTAATGTGGTAAATGACTAAAGAGACATACTGAGAAAAAGAGTACATCAGGTGAGTGAACACTCTTAGCATAGAGAGGTCTCCAAGCTGTTTTCAAGACTGGATTCCTGCTGACCAAAATTGAGGCCAGTAAATTGTCCCTGCACTCTGAGAGAGCACTCAGAGAGATTTCATGGCTCCTAGTGACGGTAGCACAAGCTGCCATTCATTTGTGGATCACAGTGAATGAGAACCAGAGCAAGTGGTTTCAGTGGAGTGGATTCTGTTCTAGAGGCTACATACATTCAGGTCAGTAATGCTCTAGTTCTGCTGGTCTCTGGACTCTCTAGTCAAGGCTGATCACCTTGGTGTCTAACACGTCAGTCCAAGTCTCCCATAGGTGCCCATGGGTTGAGATGTGGTCATGATGAAAACATACGGTATGATTTACATCATTTCCATCCTCATCAAACCATCTTCATCATTCTGGCTGGGGCCAGAGCCCCCTCAGATCAGGATAGAAATACTTCATCATAGGATAATGGTGAGTAGGAAAATTTATTTGCATGGTTTTATTTTAAACTTTAACTAATTCTTTTTATCTTTTTATTACTTTTATTTACTACATTTTATTTGATTTCTGGAAATCATCTTGCGACCGCCCTGGGGGTTGCAATCCTCACTTTGGGAACCCCTTAATTAGACTATAATTGTGTTCTGGCTGCACAGTCATTTAGAAAAGGTAAAAGGTGAAATGATAGGTGCAGTTGATGTGAATGCTGGGGGACAGAGAGGATTTGGGCCGAGGTACAGAGAAAGACAGAGTGACATGGGTCTGTAATGAATCTTGGTTTCAGTCCTCATCTGTGATGATCTGGTTCACAACCAGATGGCATGATACAGCACTGAGACCACACCATGCACTGGTGGTGCCTGTATGGCATTGATGCACAGGGCATGTGTGTTTATGTGTATGTGTACATGTCTTTCTATGATTATAAGGATTTCTAGGCTGGTCAATGGGCTATTTATGGGTTAAGACTTAGTTTTAGTGTTAAGCATTTATTTTGTGATGGTTTAGGCTGAGTGGCTTGGGCCAGGGAGAGCAGTAGGTCCTCACAGCAAACGTAGGACAAGAATGTGTGTATGTGTGCGCACTGCAGGCGGTAACAGTTTGATAGTGAGTCCAGGTGGAACCATAACTCTAGAAAGCAACCTCTCCACAGAACAATGATCATTTATGTGAGTCTGTGTGAGTGCATCACTATCATGGTGCTGCCCATGTCTATATATCTGATTTATACACTGTACTTCATTTTGTGTGTGTTATCACCATTATGTCACTGTCCTTGTGTCTCTGCCACTGGTATTTAAATGGTTTTCTCTTTTCTCATCTATGTGTGTGTGTGTGTGTGTGCATGTGGGTGTGCACAGATTCTATAGCATCTGCCTTCATCCAAAGGCCACACTGCCACAGCGTTTCTCTTTGAAATGAAGACAAGCGTTTGCTCTCTTGTGACCTGTACAAAACAGCTCTTTTTTCCAGTACAAGAGAAAATGTCATATCCTTGAGAAGTCGGGTATGTAATAAATCTGCTGGCTTTTAAGAGGAGACTTTAAGACAGGAGATGTGTGCAAAGTCAACCCAAATATACCAGACGGCATTTAACCACATACTGTGCAGTTTATGGTTAAGGTTGTGACATTTTGGCTTCGAAATGTCACATCCAGCGCAGACCCAGAGCAGAGTGTGCATGAAGAGTCTGTCCATCCATAAATGAACCAGTTGCCTCCTGGTCAGAACCTCTGCTTCCCTGATTCCATGCACACTGGGCACAGGAGCACCACAGGACACCTCTCTCCCCCTGCACACAGCTGGCTGTCAGTACAACTTTTCATCCTGTCCTCTGCAGACGTTTCTGCAGTTGTGGGGTGAGTCAGCAGTGGAATCGAGGGAGACCACAGAGCTTTGATAGGCCTCTTTGTTTACATGGTGTGGGAAGAACCACCTGGTCTTCAGTGTGACCATTACATGGTTTTGAACTTCACTAGGACCAGAAATGTTGATCACAGTGTTAGAGTCCACCTACTGAAATACCACAGAGAGGCTGTGTAGCGGAGGGGACAGAGCAAACTCTGGGCTTTAAATCCGTACCAGGCGTGGCGGACGGTGGCGAACCCCGCACAGTGGTAATTTTGTCTGGTGCCACACGGTGCACAGTCATTAGGTGATTTGGTAGACTGAGGTGGGCCGAGATGGGTGTGGTGGTGCAGTAGGGGGAGGTGTTGACAGATCCAGTGACAATTTCGTGCCGAAAGGTCGCACCGACAGTTCACTGAAAGCTTGCCAGCTCCAGCCTGGTCTACTCTTGACGCAAGGTGGAGCGAGGCTGGTCGAGTGGTAGTTTGGCTGAGCGGCACACGGTGCACACACGTCACCAAAACCTCACAGGCAGGTTTCCAGAATGTCAGACACATTTCAATGCAATGAATAATCACAACACCCACTATTCAATGCAGCTATCAGAATCAGCACATACATTTATATCTATATTGACTGTCCCGTCACATCTGATGTCAGATCAAAGGCGGTTGGAAACTCAACCTGACTGAATGAACACAGCTGAAACTCGGACGCAAACCAACAAGTTCACATCTCTCTCAGCCACAAACAGCCTCGGCATCAGACAGTGAGTAAATATTCAGCATCTCTCATTTCAGACAATTCAAAAGAAAAGAGAAAAAGAGAGACGCTTGCTGCTCGCGTCTATGGCCCTCAGTCATACACGGCTATTCTTTGTGTGTGTCATGAGTGGAGTCACTGGTAAATAACAAATATGCAATCAACTCATTTGAAATGAAATTTAATTCTGCGTGAAAGCACCATTAGAATAGCAATACACCAAATACAAGTACACCTGCCTTTTAAAGGAAGTGGGGACCATTTTTAACCATGCACTTAGAGCAGTGACTGTTATAGAGACAGCAAATAAGACATGGACATAACCAGAATAGGGCTGTTAAAATAGAAGCCATACAGTCAGGATACTTAAGTGCATGCAAACACACTCATTATTAACAAGCCAGTAAAAAAGTCAATGTCAAAAGAAGTGTAAAAAAAAAAAAAAAAAACTTTTACCAACTAATATTTGGAGGTTGAAGCTCTAAAATGAAACTTGAATGTCCCCCAGTGACTTTGTCTCCCTTCCCTTTTAATAGCTTTGAATGGGAATTGACTCATTGCAGCTCCTGCTACCCTACAGGTATATGTCCAAACCATCTCCAGAGACATCAAGGATCAGCTTGGAATAATGAGGTTTGTGCACCTCTCAGGCTGCCAATGTCAACTTTACATCAGCCCCTGGCAACTTCACTCTCATCCTTTATGGTATTGAAAACTTTCTATTGACTTGTTGCTCTCAGTGCTTCAAGCAAAATATCAGAGCTGTTGCATCAGGAGGGGGGTACTTCAGACATTTCCAGTATGAACTAGCCAGATTCCTCCAGTGTATCAGTTGTAAATCAGCTCAGTCACACTTTTGAAGATTTTGGGCAACCTCTGGTGATACTACTGTGGTTCAAGCCAAATGAGTAAAACTGCCAAACAACAACAACAGGTCACTTAGTCAATCAAACATGATTAACCAAAGATACTTCAATCAGGGTTGAGATGTAATCAATCTGCACAGAAAGAACAAGTGATTGATAATCAGTTATCAATCAATGAAGAGTTAGCAAGGAATCAGTCAAGCTACATATTTTAAGTCCTATACAATGACAACAAAGAGCTGAACTCTGCAGGCAAACACTTGACTATCATTCTCTGAATTCAAACAACACTTACCACTGAAAATATGGTGTTCTGTGTGTGTGTGTGAGTGTGTGAGTGATGTACCTAACTCGGGTTATTTCACTGATAAAAAAGCTCTAAGTTCTTCACTTAAATGAAAACAATATTAAATAGCATTACCAACACATAGAGCAGGACTGACAGGTGGAGAAATGAGAACAGGAACTTGGTGCCTGCTTCAGATGTCTGTGTCAGGAAGAAACTACAGGTTGACAGTTTGTAGTTTCATTAAATATACTCCTAAAACAGCATAAAAACTTCTGGGATGATGTAACTTTAACTAGTTATAATTCAATATGGGTCATGCACACTTTTTCTTCTGAATGTAAGCAGGGCATGAGCAGACAGACATATGCTGATGGGACACATTTTAAACTTTTATAGAGTAGCTGCATGTTTGTGTATTGAAAGTCTTCAAGGATTTAAGCTAAAGACTTAAAGTAACTGAAGTTCTAAAAATCCACGGTGTGGTAAGTGATGAAATAGTGAATGTAATCCATCATCACGATGGCAGCTCAGGAACGAAAATAACTATTGTGAGCAGGTTCCTGACAAGGAAGGGGGTGGAAGACGAGAGGAGAAAAATGGCATGTAAAAGAAGCAAAACAGTCTGTAGCATAATACATGAAATATGTTATATTTCAACTATCAGAATAAAAAGAAGCAGAATGCAAATGTGCATGTGCGTTTATTTATTTATAAAATACAGCTATGAACCGAAATACTGCAGAAAATGGTGAAATAATAAGTGAAGCAGAAGTTACTTCATGAAGACCTGGAGGAGAAAATGTCAAGGACAACAAATCACCTCCATCAGCCTGCCTCCTGTGTGTGTGTGTGTGTGTGCGCGTGTGTGTGCAAGCATGCTTGTGTGCATGCGTGCTGGGTCAGGGTGATGTGTTGCTGTGTTTGTTTGAGTGAAGCTAATGGAGTTGTGTGTGTGTTCATTTGTATATTTAACTTAATACAGGGTTTTAGTCGGAGCACACCACTGGAACGATAGACCACTTAAAAAACATAGTCTACTGTTTCCAGAGCAGGATCAAGCTGCCTCTCATTTTTACATCTCTTGAGCTGCTCCGACATTTATGTAGCGTGTTAGCCAAAATTCAGAATGACAAACACTGAGGTGTGTTCACTGCACCATGAGAAATATACATTGTTATTGTAAAGGATTTTGACTTCTTCAACAGTGAAAAAACAACAAAGCCTGTCTGACTGTGCATGTCTGTCTCCAGTTTTATGTTTGTGTCTGTTCAGAAAAGAGGAGTTCTAACCAGCAACTAGTACCGTATCATCCTCAGGTGACTGTAGTTATCTTCAAACTGTAAAAATCCTGTAGGGTCATATGACCAACAAATGTAGTCCGTTTGCCGTGAAAGTAAAAATGATGTGAATCAAAATCAATCATTCATTTTATGATATTTGCTTTCACTGTGCTTTCACAACAAACTCTATTAGCTGTCACAGGTGTACTGGATAACAACGGGCAAATGTGAGGGGGACGGCGCCTCAACACAATCTGGACTTGCTGCTCTGGAGCAGAGTCTGAGTTCATCCTGATCATCGGTGTCCATCACATGAACATTTCAGAGCTTCTTCCCTTGGTGGTCAGTGAGTTTAAACTTTACATTATTGTAACACTATTATGACTGGTGACCAGCTAATCCAACACATTTATTGATGACTGATCACTACTGGCTTTGTAAGCTCTACACAAATTATGTAATTCTCCAAACTCTGTTGGTGAGTGTTGGAGTGTTGAATTCATTCTTAAAAAAAAAGTTAGAATATATAAACTTTAGCAGGAATTACTTACTGATAAATATATTTGCTTATTTTTCTGACAATGGCATTGTACTCATTATCTAATAACTCAGTACCAGACAGATATCACTGAGATGTTAAAGTCCTACCAGTGCTGTTTGTTGAACTATGCAGGATTTTACCTTAATATTTTTACCTTAATTAAACAGCTTCAGAGTCATTGTGATGGTTACATACATGATTTGTAACTTGTTACAGGGAGAATGGAGGCTCTCTGCCCTCCACCTGGCGTCTCTGGGCTGAAAACCAACCTTGCGACATCAGTGCCCCCACCCCAGTGTCCCAGATCTTCCCTCAGCAGTACCACAACACAAACGTGCCCCGTAACACGCAGTCTGTTGTTTATGACAGTTAACACTAAACAAATATACATGTCATAACATTGTATATGATAAATAGCATTATTCACTGCTCTATTGATTGCTTTCCCACCGGCCTCATTGAAAACAAATGCACATGGCCAGGTTGAGGGTTAGCAAAACAGAGGATAAGCGACTGGACTTGCATAGTCTCTGTTATCTGTTATTTTTCTCATTTCTAAAGAGAGAAACGGAAACAAAGAACATTCTCGTGTAACAAACAAAAACTATGTAATCTTTTTAAACAGATCAATAACACCTGTGTTTATATGACACTGAGAATGCTACTATACACTACATGTTACACAAGGCAACAACAGAGTTATGAGATGGGAAATCCAAAAGTGAGCATCTGGCTGCCTGTATGTGAGGGACATTCACGACGACAGACTGCTCATCTTCCACTCTGATGGTCAGAGAGGACTTAACATGTAAGTAAGGACACTTGCTTACTTGATTACTAAATGGTTGAGAGATGTTAAGTTCTTTGAGCCACTATTACTAATAGCAGGATCTGTGTGTGTGTGTGTGTGTGCACGCATTGCAGTGTGTGAGAGAGACCTCATCCCGCCCCTCACACTCAAACCCTCTCAGTGGGCGAAGTCTCCTCTGCATTGGAAACAGCAAGTACCGGTACATCATAGATGAATGTCTTAATCAGAAATGCATTTGTGAGGCAGAATGTGTTATACAGCAGAAATGAATGGGACTATCTATGTTCTAAATTACTCCAGCAGCAGGAGCAGAACCGATAACGACAGAGCTTATCAAAACATCCAAATATCGTCTTCAGCTGCCAAAAAATTTGAGAAATTGTGACTTGCAGGCTGCAAAAAAAGTCCAGCATTCTCTTTTCAGATTCACGGCTCTCAGTTTTTATCGAGCAGATACTTGTGCAGTTCAACAATTGCCTTGTTGTTGTGGTCCTGAAGGTATGTTTAGCCAACGATTAGATTTGATTTAGGCAGCTCTGGTTTGTATTCTGTTGTCCACAGCTGCTATAGACGATGTAAAGTTTTATTCCCAGCAGTCGTCTGGAGGCAGCAGGACTCGAGTGTTGATAAATTTGCACCCTCTGATGGGAGAAGTGCTGCTCCACAGAGCACTGCCATTATATGCATGACCGCCCAGTTAACTCCATTAAGTCATATGTGTGCAAATGATACCAAGGCTGGAAAGAACTACTGCTGACTGAAACATCTATTAAATCTCTACTTTATAATCATGAGGTCCTCTGACAAAACAATACATAAACCAAGGTTAATGACAACAGCTGTACTGAACCTCATGAACTCATGTCTGAGGAAGCTGGACCTCTGCTGTGGATATGAAGGATGATGGCAGCACAAGGTAACACTTCCAAGACAAAAGAGCCGGCAGGGTGAGGGTGTGCGTACTTTTCCCATAATGAGTTTATTATGTCAACTGGAAGTTTCCACACGCTGCAGTGAGCTAGCGCTGACTTTCCCAGTTGTCTCAGTGTATTTGCCATAAAGTCTGTAATAAGGGCACACTTGAAATGTTGGAGCGGCCGGCTTGACTACACCAAAATGAGAGACAGCTGGCTTGACTGCAGTTTGGATGGCTGGTCATCTGTAAGAATATAACCTGCCTGTACAACTTGATGTTGATGGCAGCGATGCTCCTCTGCAGCAGAGCCTCCTCCTCCCGTGGCTGTTGTACTTCTAATGTTTGTGTTTATTTTTCTTCCATGTTTCATATTGAATTATTTTCACTTTACTTCTTCAATGGGTCTTTAAACGGAGGACACTTTATTCACGATATCGTTTACTTCCCTCCATGCCTTCCTGTCCCAGTCACACACTCCCCCCCCCCAACTCCACTTCACCCAGAATTACTTGATCCTGGTCTCTCTTGGTTTCTCTCTCTGCCTCTTTTCTTGTTTGCGTCATGATGCAGGTGGACAGGATGCACCTGTCT
>JAFELL010000480.1:530000-693924 GCA_019059645.1 Caranx melampygus | reverse complement strand
AAATGTATAATCCTGATAATCAAGTCAGGGAAAACATCTAAGTTGGTTCATGTTTACGAGATTTTCTCAGCTGGTTAAGGAGACTGACAAAACACGTCTCCTCAAGGTTTTTAATTCAGTGCTATTCGCAAGTTGAATCCCAGCATCTGTCAGCACGCTGGTATTAAAGGAAAGAATAGAAATTACTTTATGTAGTATGTGACCTCGGAGTTAGTAGCTGATAAAAACTCTCACAAACTTTGGGTTGACTCACTCATTCATTCCATTCCTTTCATAAGACATTCATGTCTTGGAAAAAGCATAAAATAAAGGAACGTTTGAATGTCAGGCTCAGTAACAGCTGAGCAACCTGATCAAGGTCAGTTGACAGAGTCAAAACAAGACAGAAAGTGACCAAAAAAAAAAAACTTGTGGCAGGGAATGAGCAGCATACAGTCAGACATGTTGTAGTGCGATTATAATGGATTACAGAGTGGCTAAGGACAACATTATGTGAGACAAGACCAATAAGAAGCTTTTTATCTATTTATGGAAAGTATCAAGGTCAGTTGCTTAGTAAGCAGTATAGTCTATATCTATTCATCAGGTCCAGCTCTGTGCTGGCATGTCTGTCAGTGCTCAAACCTGTAAACACACCTGTCACCTGCTGTTACACCAGAAACAACCACAGCTACATTGCACTTGGGAATTAAATGTTGAGTTGCATCACTGAAATAAGTTTCAAAAAAGACACCATGACCCATCAAATTGTCTCATATACGCTCCAGCACTAACTGAGCACCGGCCCACGGCTGAAACACAACAAATCCCTCCAGCAGCCGCAGCTTACTCTTTCTCCCCTGAGTCTGTCTTTACTCTATTGGCACATGTGATGACATTGCTCCAATTGTGGTTTCTAAGGCAAACACTGGTGACATTGCCCCACCGGTTTTGGGGAAATGAATATATGATGTCACCATGGAGTCATGAGTTAGCTGTGGGATACAAGAAAACCTTGAAACTATTCTGAACAGTGAATTGTGAGAGTGACTTAGGAAACACCGAAACATGAAGATTCTCAGATGGGTTTTGGTCTTTTCCTCATTACTATGAGTATTATGAACATCAAGATGAGGACAATTCAAAAAAATATAATCAAACTGAATCCATAAATGATGTATTATTACTGTGTGAACATGGGACTACAGCCAAACTGTAATTGCTATCTTCCTGTTGTTTTGATGGCACTGTATGCACCTGTCCTTTTCACCTCAGCCAGTATCTTTATCTCATGTTTCTCCCTTTGTGCCTCACCTTCAACTCTCCCATGCCTCCCGGGAAGACCCCCTCATAGTTTGAAAACCCCTCGGGTGCAAATAACCTGGCTCCAAGTTCTTCAGCTAAGCCTCATTGTTCTCACTGTCCTCTCCCAGAGTTTAAAAAACAACACATACTGTAAACTACTGACAGAACACCTGTCATGTTGTATGTTATTAAAGATGAATTCTCACCTTCCTCATCACAACAGACAATTTTCAAATAGTTCATAGATGACATCCTTCACTTCTGACCACATGTTCTTACAGTACCATACAATAAAATTACTACTTATTCTTCATGTACAACCAAAGAAGTGTCTTGCTGCCCATGTTGAGGTATTACATTATACAATGTCTTTCATGTTATAACATGATTTTTCACGCTATTACAACATACATTTATAACAGGGACAGCTTGTTGTGATGAAAACCAGACTATGGCTTGCTGTCCACATAACTGCAGTAGGAAAGAGGGATGGTTGTGTCTTAGGTCAGAAATAGAAAATCCCCTTGCATACATTTTGAGAGTGTCACAGGAGTTGCTGCCAGCTGAGCTCTGTCAACATGGGTATCAAACCTGTGGCCAAAGATCAAGTTTCATATTGTACAGACACATGATCATCTCACTCTGAACACAGACATTGAAGAACTGTCAACCTGTCTGTGTGCAATGTGTGTGTGTGTTGGACTTTGTCAGTAAGCAGGTGATGAACACCACAAATCCTAGATGTTCCTAATAATCTGATTTAAAGCACCTGTGTGTCAGCCTGTCCTCTGAGGTTGCCATGGTGGTTGCCATGGTGATTTAACCTGCTCAGTCTTTACTGATTGAGACTCAGTTGAAATGTAGCTGCATCTCAAACTCTGGCTTACAACTTCAATATCCCAACTGTTATCACATAAAGTTACCTGTTACTTATATGTGTGTGAATGTGTGCACACATCTGTGTGTGTTTGTGTTTCACAAACACTTCATGTGAATGTATGGGAACATGGGTTAGAAATAGTAGAATATGCTTGATAAACTGCAGATATCAGAGGAGTCCCTTTGAATGAACCATTCTGAGCTGTGGCTCTGTCGACATGGGAACCAAACCCATGACCTTGAGATCAACAGTCCATATTTACAGACAGAGCTAACGGACAGACACATGATCACCTCACTCTGAACACTGACATTAAAGAGCTGTCAACCTATGTGAATTTGTGTGAGTTTTGTGTGTGTGTGTTGGACCTTGTCAGTAAAGCAGGTGATAAACACCACAAACATCGTAGATGCTCCTAATGATCTGATTTAAAACACCTGTGTGTCAGCCTGCCCTCTGAGGTTGCCATGGTGATTTGACCTCCCTAGTCTTTACTGAGTGAGATTCAGTTGAAATGTAGCTACCTCTCTATGGCTTACAACTTCAATATTACAACTGTTATCACATAAAGTTACCTGTTACCAGTGTGTGTGTGTGTGTTGTGTGTGGTTTTGTTTCAGAGACTTCACAAAATGGTCACCCTAATTAATGAACTGGCCTCAGCTGTGACTCTGGCCTGAGGCTCAGAGGCTGCCTTGAAGTGTCAGCCACGTGGCACTAATAACAGCAGAAACTTGCCATGTCTATAACCCAGCATGAGGTGAAAGAAATATAGCTCTGCAGTATTGTCTGCTTGGTTCCTCTCTGCTCCTTCACTACTTTGTTTAAACCTTGTAAGAACATCTGCTCTTTCATTGATTCAGCATTTGTCAGAATTCCCATGTAAAGCCTCTGCTCTGTGCCTGTTTCCTGCTTCTGTCTGTGCACCCATGTCAGGCCCCACTACATAATACCGCTCTGTACGTGAATACAATCTCCCTCCAATGACACATTCAAACCAAGAGCATCATTAAATCTGCAGCATATGTTGCGGTGATAAAGCCATCAGTGCTTAAGTGCTGCAGTCAGTGCGATAGCTAATGTTGGGGTCACATGTATCACAACCGGCTGTCAGGGGGCTTCTCCAAGCATTTCTGTTTATCATGTATATGAAGCTTTCCCCCCCACCGGTAATGCATTCAACCCCCCACTGTCATGTTTATGCAGTGCTTGCCTTTACGGTGATTTCAGATCGCAGCTTTCTGGATGTCTATCACAGCCGACAAAGCACAAATAAACCGGATTGTTACTCTCTGCATCAATTTTCCCCTGACGTTATCATCCCAGCACTCCACCACTGCTCTTGTCTCTTTCATATTCCTTCTCTCCCCCACTCTCTCTATCTTTCTCCTTTGGTTTCATTTCCTCTCCTCTCTGCCTCATCCCTCCGACACTTTTCTTTTCTTTGCCTTTTTCATGTCCTGACCTCTCAAAATTCCCCAGCATGCCTGCCTGCTGCCACCGTGCCAGGGGGATTTGGAGGGGATGATCAAGTGAAGATGATGTGCTTTGCAGCTTTTTTTCCCCCTCTTCTTCACCCACCGCGGGTGTATAATACTTTATCCGCAACAGTTTAGACGACGTGCTGACGCTCATTGGTGCCAGCTCCTCGCCATACAGGGCTTGTTACGCTGTCGACTAAGCATTAAAAAAAAAGGGAACTAACACTGCTCAGGCACTCGAAAGTCAAAGAAGAAAGACTTGTGTTGCTGTTGAAAGGGATGTCAGTGGAGGAAGTAGGGGGTGTAGGTGTGTGTAGGGGGTGTAGGTGGGAGAGTGGGGGAGAGAGGCCTCTGAGGTAGAAACATCTGATTGAAGGTGAGTTTTGAAATACACAATTCAGAGCAGGGAAAAGACAAAGCAAAGCAGAAAAAAGTAGGAAATGCAGAAGAAGGCAAAGGCTTTTCTGGGTGAAGTGTAGACTGGAGGCAAAAAGCTGTGATCCTCTCTGCTCTTTCTCTCCCTCCATGACACACTTCATGAGTTGCCAAATTAGACGTGGAACTTATGAAAAAGCACTTTTAACAGGCAATTATTTTCTCCCTCATGAAAATCCCTGTGTTAGTGTTGGCTTATTAGGAGATGAATTTGCCTGGCATTTAGCTTGTTGTTTGTTCCACAAATGAATGCGGTGAAAGCAAAGCATCAGAGGAGACTTTATTACTCTCTGACACACACACACACGCACATGGGACAAAGATTACAGGGTGTAGGAATATTACTCAAACACTTGAGAATCTGCAAAGGCCAAATCAGCATCTCAGCAAAATATGTTAATATTGTTCTAATTGTCTTTACAATTGATTTTAAAGAAATGACATCAGTGATTTCACAAAGCCCAGGAATCTTACACCAGAAACTGGGGTTAACATCCTGCCTGTGTATTGTTGGGTTCTGGCAACAAACACACTTTCTGTATGTTCAGACTGAAAGTGAGCCAGCATGTCTTGGTGATGCTAACCAGCATCACAACAGGCAAAATAGCATTGCTTCTCACCTTGATGCAAATTGGTCTGTAGGAGGATGATCATTTTAAAGATGACATGGGGTTGTGTGAGGTAGTTATACATTGTCAGTGTAACACATGAAGCAAATTTGGCTTGGCATAGTCCCAGGCAGCGAGGTGTGCTGGCACAGGAACAGGGCAATATCCTTCTGTGGACAGAGATGGCAGACATGCAACTTTCAAAATGCCCACTTTAACAACCAATAACAAAATTGCCCATGATAATTGAAATGATACATTGAATGGCCCTTTTCCACTAGCACTACTCCACTCAACTCTACTCTTTTATTTATTTTTTTTAAACCAAATGGAGGTGATATTAAAATGCCTGCTGGCCACTAAGTGGCCAGAGTGTCATCACTGGAATAGTCTTGAGCACAACGTCCAATACAAGAATCAAACCCACTATCTCTAAAACCACACTGACAACCGTGCCCACTGATCTGTACTGCAACTGTTATTCTTCGGGGCAAGTTAAATAACTGCTATGTGGAAGACCACACTGTGGTCTGTCAACGAGGTGCAGACAAGTGTGTATGGTGGTTGATGAGAGGATCCAAAATGAGAGCAAGATGGAGGGACCATAGCAGCTGTGTTATGATGCCCATGAGGCCCACTTGAGGAGCTACTATGGAGTACTCAATTGTAATGGAAAATGACCAAACTGAGTAGAGCCGAGTAGAGCTGTAACTGTTGAATGGAAAAGGCCATAATTGTCAGGATGCCACACAGCAAGAAGAATAAAAAGCAGAAAAATATCCTATTAAATAAATCAAAACAAACATGACTACATGAAATTGATATGATATCATTGGTCACTACTGTGAACAGGATGAGGCTGAAGGTTCTAAACCCTATAGTAAGCAGATGGTACCACAGTTTGTCAGCTGAGCTACCAAAGGAATGGACTGTTACAAAGACTTCACGTAGAACTGAAACTGGTTCTTTCAGCAGCACATCGCTCAGCTTCTGTGCTGGTGCTCCTGCTGCTTCTTCAAACTGGAGTCCACTGACCTGCATCTACTGCAGGTGACACTGATTATAGATAAGTACCTCACACAGTCACTGCCCTTTAGGGGTAACACGATCACTGAGAAGGTCAGCAAGGGGAAGACTGGATTAGAGATAGGAATTTGTACAATATAGACAAACAGGGACAAAGTTCAATGACGAGATGCAATTCCCTTCCAAAACCCTTATCTTGTTAGTGTTCCTGGAAACCTTGCTGGGTACACACTGTTTTTTTAAATGATGATTCTTTATATGCATTATCTCTCATAAGCAGAATTACTACAAAGATGGGATGTCAAAGAGACAATTTCTGCCTAAAATAATAAAACACTGCTGCATGCCATTTGCTGTAAGTTCCTTTTCTAATCATCTTGTTCAGGGGGGATTTTGCTGATTAATTTAATATAATGCAAAGTAAGTATGTCAGAGACTGTGAACCCAAGAAGCAAATTAAGAAATCAACAGGGGTCTAAAATATTCAGGATAAGAAATATTGTGCCATGATGTTGAGGAAAAAAAATAAAATGGAAAATGCATAATCATAAAAACACAACATTTTAAACTAAGTGCTCTATTAGTGTGTGTGTGGTGTGTGAGAGAGAGAGAGAGAGGATATTTGTGTATTTATCTCGAGGTGGAGGCTTATTTTACCCTCAACTCTCATCTGAGGAAAAGCTGCCTTGGAATCATGCTAAGATGTTTTCAGCATTAACCAAGGTTAAGAAGGTTACGTCCCAAATGGAGTCTGTTACCATTCTTGCAAATGTCATGTAATATTAGATTAGCCACACGAGTGGAACTGAATGGCCTCAGCTGCACACGATACCTTCAGATTTATAATAAGGTCAATTGAAAAGCAGTTTTAATCCAATCTACTGACTTTAGTCATGATGTTTACTCACTATGCATGCTGAGGGTTTGCTGACTTCTTCGGTGAGGAGGCAGACTTTTAATCAGTGTTGGTATACTTCACAAAGCAGTGGTACAACATTGGTACAATAATCTGATCTGGAATCAACCCATCTCTCCAGGGTAGGTCAGGCAGGGCTCATTATTTATCCTGATCCTCAACTCTCTCTAACTCTCAACATCAGTTATTTTGGCACCTCTTACCGGGCCTGTTGCCTAAATGATCTAGATATAGGCATTCATCTAAATGTAGATCACCCTCTTTCTGACAGATAAGGTCATCAACTCGATGGATTTAAGCTTCTTTTTATTATGATTTCTATGTTTCTCCCTGGCTGCAGCTGTGTTGGTTAAGGGGTCAGTTTGCTGGTGCTGGTTGAATGGATGAGCAGCTTCAGAAACTCCCTCCCCACAGACTTTTATTTTTTAGTGTAGAACTATACTACTCTGAAAACGTATTCTCTTATGATTTCCAACAGAATCTCAGTACGTGTCTTTAAGGACTATCTCTGAGCTGCCTGGAATTGGACTGTGTGTTGACATGTTTTTTTTTTTTTTTTTTCCTGCAGCACACTGCTGCTTGCTATGTAATTTTGCATAGATATCTCTGGTCCTCAGCCATGACATGATTTTTCCTCTAGTGCCACAGTTAAGTTCTATATGAAATGTCTTGGATGGATGTTGGATGTATTGTCATGATCTCTATTAGATATTAGATACTGTATTAGAGTTCCTGCACAGGATGATTCTATGATTATGGTGATTCATCATCTGGTCAAAGTTCCAACTTTTGCCTTTTATTTTGATTTATGGCACAATACCGAATGACATTCCCAATGTGCTGCCTGCTAATTACAATGCTTATTGGGACATGCTTTATATGCTAAAAGGCTAAACTAAGGTGGTGAAAAAAGTAAACAACAAGATGGTGCAACCTGTGGAGCCCACACCATGTCTGTAAACACTCAGTCTGTCATACACTTAAGTCATGCTGACTCAAACTTATTTTCATTACCTCCACACAATGAATATTAAAATAGTTTGGTCCAGTTCAGTTGTTGTAGGTACAATAAATAAAAGAGAAATCAGCAATAATTACATGCTGTATGCTTTACATGTCAGAATTGGGGTTGGAGACTTCATAAGAACAGTTAACTGTTTCAGATGAAGAAAAAGGCAAAAACAAAACAAAACAAAACAAACAAAAAATAAACAAACAAACAAACAAACAAACAGCTAGCATCATGCTTAATTATGTGCTTGTGCAAATTGTGACACTAGCCATTTTTGACTGTGCATAACCTCAAGAGAAGACAATGAATAAATAAATAAATGGTGCAACAGCCAATGCAGTTTGACACAGGGCTGAGGAAGAGCACACACCGTTGGCTTACCTTCACTGTGACAGCATACTCATTGACATAGTGCATCCACTGATATGTGGACAGTTTAGGTGGTGTTAGGGAGAAATTCTGTGGTGATGTAGGAAGAAGAAGCACTGGAGTCTTGGATGTCTTATACTGAAGAAGTTTAATAGACTTGATCGATCAAGGAGAACAGAAGAGTCACCGACACAACATGAGTGTGTGATGCCACCTCAATTCTGAGGGCCAAACTAACTGCAAAGTTCAGATTCATATACTAGGAAGGTGGACCAAGCCCACAAAGGGAGATGTGCTAACATTCCATTGGCTATTGGGCATAAACATTAAGATAAAGACTCACACCATCTCGGTGACGTGAGAACAACAATGGTCTCTCTTTCGCGTTATCCAGCGAAGGCGCCAGGGGAATGAACAAGGCCTTAGTATGTCCCTAGGAAGAATGCAGGTCAGATAAACTGTCTCTAGCTATGTATCTAAAAGAAAACATCTAATTCTCAAGTTTCACCAATAAATGAAGAGGGATTGACCTTTAACTACACAAACTATACAGAGAAGTGAAATTCTCCTCTAACAGGTGGAATGTTTTATTTTGTATTTTTGCTGTAAATACAACAGAAGCATGTGACATATTTTACCTTTGTAAATCTTGGTCATATTGAAAATGTAGATAATATTTCTATTAGTCACCTTCAGCCCTTGACTTCCTACAGTGACAAAGATACAATGAATTCAACAGACCTTTCCCTTAACCCATGCCTGAACCTGAAGTGTTAACCCTCAGACGACCCTTTGAAATTGTGTGGACCGACGAAAATGTCTTGACTATGATTCAAAGTGAAATATGTCCACACAACCCTAGAAAGTCATGTACGCACACACAGACAGACAGACACACACACACAAACACAACATGTCTCAGCTTTAAAGTCGACACCATACCATGCTCACGCTGACTCAGAAAGCGATGACATTCTGATCCTTCCTCACACACACACACACACACACACCACTCGGACTGTCATTCACACACATACGTATACAGTAAAAACACAGACATCCCACATGAACACACACAGCCTCCCCTCCATCCAACAGCCAATGAACATTTAAATGGGCTTAAAGGCTTTGTGTGTCATGTTATCCTCCAGTCCTGTGATGTACTTCTAACAGCTGAGCCTGCTCACCAAGGACATATGGAGAGTGAGGGTACACTTTAGTGCTTGCACTGTGTGTGTGTTAAAGGCATTATGTGACATATTATTCTGCAGCTTAGCTGTCTGGTTCAGCTGCCTGTTCACCAAGGACATATAAGACAAATACTATAATATTCAACATTTGTGGGTTGATCTGCATGAGCAAGTAGAAGTGTGCACACCTGTGTGTGTGCGTGTGTGAGTAGGCACACACAACAAACAAAGGCTGCAATGCCCAAGTTTCTATTTAGTGGCATGAGCCTGTTAGACTGACCTGGTTCATAATTAGTATTATTACACACCAATTGTAATGTAATCAGCTGTGTCTTTAACATTCACAATACTAGTGTAAAAAGTCAACCTCTCCACCTTTGAACCTACTTTGTCAGCAGTAACCTTTAAACAGGTGCTACAGGGAGCTGCAGATCAGATCAGCAGCCACTCTTACTTGGTCATTTCACAGCATCTCTATTGGATTTTGGTCTGTTAGTTTTCATTGTTTGAACTCGATCTGTTCTCTTTGGAGTCACTGTCCTGCAGCAGCTTCAGTAGTACCGAGCTTGAACAGGCCCAAAGGCAGTTAAGCCTGAGTTTTGATCTTGTCACCACTGTACTTGTCCTTTGTGATGATATTTTCATGCTGGTACTAGACAAAGTGCTGCATGTTCTTTCCAAACAGTTTAACCATAGATCCTTCAGTCCGTAAAACATTTCAATCACTAAACCTTTCAGGAGAGCAGCATGTTCCTCTGTGCTGTCCTGCCATGTGCACCATGATCCGTGTATGGTGGAGTCACAGAAAAGATGTTAAGCAGCTCCAATGATCTCTTGGAGCCTTTATCTAATACTCTGAGGTTATTTTCTACCTCATTGATCATTCTGATTTGTGACTTGGGAGTTCTCTTAGCTGGGCACTCAATTCAAAGGAGAGAAGCCACAAATCTAATCTCTATTTATAGACAGTTTGTCTGACTGGACTGATGAACACCTAAACTCTATAAGATGAATGTGAAACTCTTTTCCAGCCTCATGCAAATGAAATATTCTTAAATATTCTCATTATAAGCCTTCTAAGATTTATTTTTGAGCTTTGAGATGTTCCTTATAAAACAGAAAACTTATGAAGCATCTGCTCCACTTCTCTGTCATATATGTAATGTCATTTCTGCCCACCTGTTTCCTGATTTGTAGGATGTATGGTTCTGTAGAATGTCAGTTTGTGACCTTTTTTAGCCTAAAGATTAATTGTCAGGACAGAGGTCATGTACCATCTGGATAGAGATGTTTCTCTGTCTGGATTAGGTGGGATTTCTGGAGATGAAAAAACATATATATATAGAGTGTTTTGAGCTGAACGAGGGGAATTTTACATTTGGCACCAGAGACTTCCTCAGATTTGGTGGGTTTTTTGACAATGTTCTTATTTGTAATAAAGTCTTTTTAAATACAAATGAAGACGTGTCAGAGGTGGTCACTTATTTTCATCAAGGCCTCAATATACAACTCTTAAAATCACAAAATCACACCAGTAATCTGGCTTTTTGTCAACTTTTGTTGTTGTCACAGCTGAAACTGGATACTTTTGTGTTTGGGCCTATCATTCACACCTAAATGGCATTTGTGGTCCTTAAAAATTGATATTTTCAAAAACTCCTGAGTAGTAGACTTTTTTTGGAAGCACAGTGGGCTGACACCAGCAAGAACTGGATTAGCATGTTGCTGCTGGAGAAGCAGGTCGGCAGAACTGATTGGTTAATCCTTATCACATGACATGCAGTGCACTTGCTGCATGTTTGTTGTTTGACATGCATCTATATTATAAGTAATGGATTTGTGCATGCAAAAAGACGCAACATCTGAATGTCCTCTAACAACACAATGTATGAAATATGCTTTGACCAAACATACAAGCATAGAAGTACCAAAGCATAAAAAAATATATCGTTGCCTACTGGTGTGGCATTTCTTTATTTTATTTTATGTTTATTTTTAAATGGAGGAGGGAAAAAAAACTCAGTTTGTAAAAATACACAGGTATGTGTGGACCAGGCTTATAACTCCATATAAACTGCTGATTTCACATGGGAATCAAACACTCCACTCCACCACCACCACCTCCTGATGTAGACTTTGTCTCTCTTCAACCCTTAGATGCATAAGTGGGTCAAAAATGACCCGGTGAGGTTGTTTTCTTGAAATACCTTTGTAATGAAAAATTGTTATCATTTCATATCCCAGGTATTCCTCAAAAACATGTTTTTGATATAATTCCATTTACATTTTTAACTTACCTTTTATACATTTTAAGAAATTGTAGTTTTTGTATTACTACCCCAAGCTTCCATAAGTGGGTCAAAAATAACCCGCATGCATTCTCTATGGAATCCAATGGAACCTTTGATTCTTATCAACTGTGGCTGTCAGGAATAAATGAACTGTGGATCATACAGACTATATCAGAAGTGTCACCCCTCAGGAAGATTATTTTACACAGCAAGAGCTGATACGTGTAAGTATTATCTTCATATAATATTGTGTGTGTGTCTATTGTTATTATTATTTATCAACAAATTAGCCTACTTTATAACTAGCTAACACTAGCTAGCTAACTAAGATAGCTAACATTACTATATGTATTGTGTGTGTGCGTGTGTGTGTGCGCGCACGTGTGTGTGTGTGCGTGTGCGTGTCACTCATGATTGTTGTGTGAAAGAGTATGTTATTATTTATCAACAAATTAGCCTACTTTATAATTAGCTAACACTAGCTAGCTAAGCTAACTAAGTTAGCTAACATTACTATATGTAGTGTGTGTGTGAGTGAGTCTGTTTATTTATATAGCTACATATCGATCTATTGAAAACATTACTCTTATGTTTCCTCATCTAAGGTGTCATGGCTGCTAGATACACAGCTGAAATGGTCCTACAGATTCTGGATGATGAAGAGGACGTAACGGGGTTGGACTCTGAGTCTGAAATTTCTGATGATGAGGACCCAGACTATTGTCCAGGTGGCAGTGGCAGTCGTCCACCTGGAAATACAGAACAGGATCAATCTGACTCAGAAGATTCCTCTTCTGTGTCCTCTGAAGAGAAAGCATCCAAATCATGTCCAACAGAATGAGTCAGAAGGGCTCTTACTGGAGCGAGTTTCCTCCCACCCAGGGCAGAACACAGAGCCACAATATCCTCAGAAGTCGGTCAGGGCCTGCACCGGGGCTTAGCACCACTGTCTCACCAAAAGATGCATGGGAGCTCTTTATCACTGATGATATAATACAAGAGGTGATAAAGTGCACAAACTTGGAAGGACGGAGACTAGCAACAGCTAGAGGAAAAGAATGGACAAATGTCACCAAAGAGGAATTCATGGCCTTCATTGGATTGACCCAGGAAGTGAGAAGAACTGGGATGTATCAGTCTGTGAGCTGTTTGGGAGTTCTCTACATAATCCCATGTACAAGGCCACTATGGCTGTTGGAAGATTTGAAGACATTCGCCATACCTTGTGCTTCGATGATAAGAGGACCAGAGCCTTCCGACTGGAAACAGACCATATGGCAGCCTTCCGCTATGTATGGGACCTGTTCCTGGTCAACTGCAGACAGCGATTCATCCCCAGTGATTGTGTCACTGTGGACGAACAACTTGTGCCATTCAGGGGTAGGTGCAAGTTTCAACAGTACATGCCAAGCAAGCCCGCCAAGTACGGCCTAAAGAGCTACTGGGTTTGAGATGCACGCATCCCCTATGCAATAGATTGCATAGTTTACACGGGGAGACAACCAGGGGAGGAAATTCAGAAGAATCTGGGGGAAAACATTGTCCAGCAGTTGTGTAGTAGATTTAGAAACACAGGTTGCAACATCACCATGGATAACTTTTTCACCAGTGTGCCTCTTGCGCAGCATCTCCTGGAGAAGGATCTCACTATTGTGGGGACTCTACGTCAGAGCAAGCCAGACATCCCCCCTCTGATGAAGCCTTCCAAGTCCAGGGAGGTTCACAGCACAGAGTTTGGATTCAACGACAGCCTTACCATGGTCAGCTATGTCAGAAAGAAAGGAAAAGCTGTTGTGCTCCTGAGCACGATGCACCACGACAAAGTAGTGGATGAAAATAGCAGAAAGAAAAAACCAGAAGTGATCACATTTTACAAGACGAAAGGAGGTGTAGACACCATTGACCAGATGGTTGGCACCTACACCTGCAAGCGCCAAACACAGAGGTGGCCTTTGGTGCTGTGGTACAACATGATTGACATCGCCACCCTGAATGCCTACACCTTTTTCACGGCTCAGCACCCAGAATTCAAGAGTGGCATCACCAATGCACGACGGCTCTTCCTCAAAGAGCTGTCAAAGGAGCTTGTCACACCACACATGAGGAGTCGACTGGAAGGCTGCCCCCAACTGCAAACCCCAATTATTGAAGCAATGGAAAGGTGTGGGGTGACAAAAGCCACGGCCCAGCCACAGGAAAGAAGCAGACAGGGCCAACTAAAGAGAAAGAGGTGTCAGATCTGCCCAAGTAACAAAGATCGTAAAGTCAACAATAGGTGTGGAAAATGCAATGTCCCTGTGTGCAATGATCACAGCCAGAAGCAGGCAGTTTGTCTGAACTGCATACGGTGATGAGACGGCAGGCAAAACAGGGAAAAGCAAGAGGAACTGTCAATGACACACACACAGACACACACAGACACAGAGACAGACACACAGACACACACAGACATACAGACACACACACGCACACACAATGGATGTTCACGTTTTTCTATTGTTGTTCTAGGTGATTTTCTTTTTCAAAAATGTTACAAAGTGAAAGATAAAGATATTTCAAACATGAAATCATTCTTGTGTGGTCCTTAATATAATACTACATATTATACAAGTGATTATTCTTAACCAAAATGACAAAAATGGCATAAAAACCCATTGATTCTAATATGGGTCATTTTTGACCCACTTATGGAAGAGTGTAGGGTCCAGTCACTCGTGCATCTAAGGGTTAAAGCTGGGGTTGGTAATCCTGTTCGGAAACACGTTTTGTTACACTGGGTGAAATGGTCCTTCTACCCTCTGAGTAATCAATACATTATGTATCAGAAAAAGGAACGAAAATGATCAGTCCTCTGTGGCAGCTGCAGGACTGACAAAACTCTGACCAATCCAAGCTCTTTGGTACGAAGAGCAAAAACCAATCAGATGCCTCCATGTCTAGTTCTGTATCTGCCCCCCTCGACCCCTGACTCCGGCGCATGTGCACAATCTTCACATGTCGCTGTTGCCGGAAGAGAAAATGCAGCCCCAGTTATTACTTCCAGCGTTACTTGTAACGGCTCGCCCCGAGAAAAAGGCAAGGAAGAGAAAGGAGGCTGAAAAGGCTGCTAACAAAAAGGCTCTGGATAAAGCCAGACGTCAAACCAGAGTAAACATCAGTGTTGCTTTTGTGGAGACAACTGAGGGATTTGAAGTGATACTGAGGTTGCTCTCTTTCTGTTGGACAGGTAATTATATGCTTTGCTTCGGGGAGGATTTGTTATTTTTATGAAATGTGTAAGTTTTGCTAACGTAGCTACTTTTGTAGCTTGTATTAGCCTAATGCTAATATTAGCTTCTCTGTGGGTTTAAAACAGGTTGGTGACGCTAGCATTGAATAGATTATAGTATATACATATATATATATAGTACTCCTCCTGCCGCTTCTCATCTTCGTGCGGTGCGCGTTCCAGTTTGTGGGGGCGTGGCTTGGACATACACACTGATGGGAGGGGGAGGAGGGGGGTGGAACTCAGAGGAGGTGCAGTTTCCAAATCTTGCTAGCTCTCCAGGATTACCAACCCCAGCTTTATACTGCATCACTGCACTTTTCCCTCTGCTACTGTTACACCTACTATGACCTCTAGATGCTGCTTAAAAAAACATTAGTATAAAGTTTAAGATGGATTGTACAGCTCTGATCATATTTAAAATAAATGTATACATGAATGCAGATAATCCTTAGGGGTTGACTCACTTTTTCTTGCCACTTTAAGTGTGTGTAACAGTGACTGGAGCTGCACATTTGTCTCTGCGAGTGTTCCGACGGAGAAGAGAGAGAATATTTGAGTGTGCATGTTGGTCTTCCCCTGCTTACAGGGAACAGCAGCACTTACTCAGTCAGCCTGATAAAGAGAGCATTATGGAAGCAATCCATTTGCCTGAAGAAGGCTTGCAAATGAAATAGAATGGTCGGGCTGCTGGGGGGAAAGAGAATACGATTTGATGCATTACTCAACATGTCAAAAAGTATTTTTCCAATTTATTCCACACAACTTTAGGAGAGTTAGAGGGACATTTGTTTCAAGAGCAGCCAGCGGAGCCCACAGTTGCTAAAAGCAATGGAGGGAATAGGAGAGACAGAATAAGGCAGAAGAGGGTAAGAAACACTGGATGCTTTCAAAGTTGCACAAAGCAACATAAAAACGACGTGAAAGTAAGCTTTCCTTCCCTGCTAATACAGGTATATGTATTTGATGAAAAGGAACCTTGTATGTACTTCAGACCTTATCTCTCTATATTAGAGTTTTTCTTCCTTGATAATAGCTACATTCTCATATGGCCCAATCCAAGCTGCAATGAATCAAAAATGTAGTAAAGCACAGAGGAAGCTTGGCCCACTTCAAACTCACTGATGTAAAATTGGGAGGCTTTTGAAAAAAAAAAAAAGAATGATGGAAATCAAAGCAGATTAGGTTAAGTTCTCATAATGCAACTTCATAGTGTCATTTGCAAACTACAGCTCTGTTAAAATTTAACCAGATGATCTGTTCTCCCACTCTGAGATCTGTGTCAAGTGATCTATATTCACCCCACAAATGATAGTTTTGAGTCCATATTTAGCTTTCATATTCTCTAAGTACTTCACCATGATTCATTTTGTTTAAAAAAAAATAATATAAAATCTGTTATTGCTGTACTTTCTGGATTAAGCCTTATGCCCCGCCCATCACCTGCTTGCTCCAGGTTGACAGGTGGAGGGAGGAGGAGACATCAAAGACTCGGTCAGACCCAGACTCAGATTCTGTTAAGACCAGAACCAGAGACCAGCAGAGGAACCAGACAGTCTTTTGTTCATCTGTGTTGCATGTAGCTGGCAATGACTAATGCAGTGTTAGTGGTTGTTCTAATGACAAGGTTTCACGTTCACTCAGCCCAGCTACCACCTCTACAAGTTGACAAGGTTTTTAGTGTAAGTGATACATTGGTCAAAAGCTCGACTTCCATTGTACAGTGTATGAGGTCTACAGGAGCGCATGGGGCCGGGCCCTTACCCAGGATGCACTGGTACAAAGTCCAGGTAATCCCTGGCTGGGTCACTACAAGGAAACACTTTTATGCATTCACACCCTGAATGTCCACTTGACCAAACCTGCTCTTCTTTGAACTGTTCATCAGAAACCTAATGAAGGGCCCATTTCTACACAGAGAGGCCCTCTGTGTGCTATTCAATAGTGCTAACCAATTTTCTATTAACTCTGACCACTGACCTCCTTTTAAAGACTTGTAATGGACTATTATGGACTGCTCTCATATGAACGTCATGATGGACAAGGATGTACTGTAGAATGTTCAGAACACTATGAATATATTGAGACATTTTAATTAATGGAGCAGTTGTGTATTGCATTGTATCCTAGCTACCTGGATCTCTCTCTCCATTTGAAGGAGGCAGCTGCTTTAAGAGAAAATGAAGCTGCAGCTGCCCACCAGCAAACAGCAGACAGGCACCTTTACAGCGAGCTGGTGAACAGAGTGGAGCATTTAGCAGCTGAAGAGCGAGTTAATTTTTTTATTTTTATTTCACTGAGTGGTTGGTGGAAACAAAAGTATAACTAATGCTATGTCTCAGTTCGAGTACTTCCATGAGTACACTGTCATGTAGTATACTATGTTCACTGTGTACTTACTTCTGTAGTGCACAAATTTCAACGGTTAGTGTTGACTCAGATCGAATACTGTTTTTGTGCACTTACCAGAACTAACAATCGCAGTGGTTGCTGATGTTTTCATTTTTTTGGACCGCTATTATTGCCCGTCAAAACATCTACCGCCTGTTAGGGGCCAGGCAGTGTAAGCTGCTGGGAACCCACTGTTATTGCCAGTATTCTTCTTCTTCCTCCTGGAAGATCCTACTTCCCATACATGAAAAATCACCAAACTTTGCACAAAGGTCCAGTCCCATGCCAGATTTACTCAAATCCAAGCCCATGTCAATATTCTTCATGGGGGGGGCATCTGAATTTTACAACTTTGAAAATTCCCAATACTGCAGAAAGCTTTGTACATTTAAACTCAGTCCAAATGAAGTCCATCACTCTGTTTTTTTTTTTTTTTTTGAAAACCAAATTTGCTCCACTGCATCTTCAGCCCGTCCTCCACAAAGTTAACACCTGGATTTTTGATACCTGAAAAACTGAGCCTGCAGTGCATGAAAATGTTTGACTGTAAACAGCACTGCAAACATGTACCAGCCAATTATTGATAAATACATTTTCAATCTTCCTGAAAAAATGACAGTATTTTGGAGTCTTGGTTGATGAAGTTTGGCAAAGGTCAGAATTTTATCTCAAAACCTGAATTTTTGAAAACATGTTGAATTCAGCTCTCATGGGAACAACTGCAGTCAGTGGAAGAATGGAAGCAAAACACTTATCATTAAAAACAACTCAGCAACATTTTCATGCTGTCATGATTCAACTTATGTATTATCAGATTTTTGTCTTCACAGAATTTTTGACATTTTGACAATTTTTGAAATCTGCCTTGACAACTGCTGTCACCATGGTGACTACCTGAGTCCATTTGTTAAGCCACACACTTTGACATACTTGTGAACTGAGATGCACCTACACACTTAAAATATTTTAGTTAGGTTTAGGTATGAAAGTATTCGAATTAAGACACAACATCAAATTGTGACAAGATGATTCTCTGAGACCTACAACCCTGAAAAAGTAAAGTTCAAGGTTAAATTATTGTCATTCTAAACATGTTTTCACATGAAGAGGACAAAATTCGTACTCAGGTCTCTGCGGTACAATGAAGTGACAGAAAAAAAAACAAGTAAAACAGGTGATTAAGAAAAGACAGTTGCAGCAGCAGGTGGTAGAGGAGTCAGTAAATGGGGCAGTGAGTTTACTGTGGTAGTTTACTACTTTACTAGATGGCGTCTGCAGAAGCAGCTACTTCTGTCTCACAAAGCAAAGATCTGTAGAGGGTGAGAGACACTGTGAGTCAGCTGAAAACTGAATGAATGGAACAAAGAAATAAAATTACTATCTCTGTCTGGGTTTACTGTGGTGACTCTTAGCAGGAGGCCTCGGAGCTGTGGTTTCCCAAATATCAAGCACATTTGATGGGGATGTTTCTCCCTCCAGACACGGCTGCACCACTCTGAGACAGTGGGATGCTGACCTTCTCTGGCAGAGTGTCAGTGAAGCCAACATGTGTATTCTGACCATTACAAACACAAAACCATCTGGAGCTTGTACTTAAACACTTTAGAAAATACTACCTGGTCTTTCTAGCATGCATACAAAATTCAGGGATCTGTGACATTACAAAGATACAGAAGTCCTGGCAGCTTGTTTTAAGGCTCAAGTGTGTCATTATGTACATTTCTCTGCCAACTGCCCACTTTGATACTTTCATAATATCGATACAGAGCCTAGTTTTAAAATAGTAATCACTTGATTCAATATATATATATATATTCAATTAACACACAGACTATTTTCCTTGTTGTTTTGGTTTGTATTTCTTACCCTCAGTGATAATCAGCAAAATGTCTGTAAAATTATAATTTGAGGTCATGTTAGTGCAGCACAGTTTTCAGTCCAAATTGTTTAAAAAAAGGTTTTCCCTCATTTTCCCACATGACAGTCTCTTGAGTGGAGATAGAAATATGTAAGAAAATTATTACTCTTGTTTAAGCTTCAAATAAATGTGACGTGCTTCTCACCTTGGCTGGTGTTTGTGTTTTATAAGTCTGTCTCAAACTGATGCACGTGTCCACTGCACAGCTTTAATCAGATTCTCATACTAGGTGGGGGGCCTGACATATAAACATGGTCCATTGGACCTGCACATGGAACACCGCCTTTATATAAACCCCCGCTCTGTTTTGGCCTCTGGTGGAGTGGAGAAGCGTAAACAGTTGGCAGACTGGTAACAAGGAGATTCAGAAACAAATCCCAGTGGGCCGAACCATTCTGGTCCAGTGTCTGTGGCTGAGGACTGAGCTCACAGAGCTGAGAGCTCATTGTGTTAGTTTTGCAGGTTTCGCATCACTCTAGAAGAAAAGAGAAGGGAGATGAGTTTACAGTTAATATACTGCAGCCAAGGGCACTATTATCATGAGGCTGTTCAGTGTAAGCACCAACTATTAGGTATTAAACCTTAAGTAAGGCCTGCTCATCCACAGAAATAAGAGCAGAATGACAAGCATCCTATAGGTATAAAAGATTTTGATCCGTTACAGTATAAAGTACCAACTGGCTAATGTATGCATTCAAACAGAGAACTGTCACTGTAATCGTCCCTTCTATGTACTGGCCACTAAAGAAATCCCTCTATATGTTAATGTGATTGATCTGTGATTCTCATGCTGCTATATGTCTAAATCTCAGGCAAAGACATCGTTTGCTCCAACAGTCTGGGTTAGAAAAATGAGGGTGAGGGTGTCTTTCTTTTTAATACAAAATTCCCTCTTGGTGGTTCTACAGCGGAGGCAGAGCAACACAAAGAGGGAATTTCTAACCAAAGAGAATCGAGCTTTGCGAGATATCCACTTCACATGAGTAATTCAAACGGTTGAAGCCTCATTTTAGCTTTAGCTGAACTTTAGACTTTAGAGTGAGCACTGAGGATTTTGTCCCCATCACTGACACTGACATCACTTTTAGGAGAGGATTGATTTGTAGCCTCTATTGATAGAGGAAACAGTTCCAACAGTCCATTGTGCGAGAGCAAAGTGGTGTGACATGAGAGTGTTTGTTAGGAGCTACAACATTTTCTTTATTTTCTGTGTGTGTCTGTGTGTGTGTATGATGTCTCCTGGCCTAAAGATCCTTATCCTTCTCATAACTGTCATATTCCACTCAAACTTGGTACAAATGTTCCCTTTGACTCAAGGATAATATGTACTTCAGTCTTAACAGGTCAAAGGTCATGGTGACATGTTTTAGGTCATGCCTCAAGAATTTAAGACAATTTAGGAATATGAAAAAACATGAAGTGATGATGACATTTCATATCTAAAGTTTAACTCTTCCGTCATATAATGGTCTGAAAATCCACCCCTGAGAGTTGCACCACCAGGAGAGGCAAACCAGGCAGAAGCTTGGAGACCTCAGGGATGAGGCACAGAATGAACATTTTACATATTGAATATTTTACAACCCTCACATATAGACACAATACAATTCACACCTGTTACCCACCAAAAAAACCCTTCATGTGGCTTATTGTAATTATCTGTAATTATGTGTAAATTGTAGCATGTACCAATAGTCTACATGTGGCAGGGGGTTCTTACCCTGTGGCCCTTCAGAGTTGCCAGTAAAGGTAAAGGTTGCCAGTAAATGTAGCTAAATGAGACTGTGTCCATATTTTCTGCAGTTGATGGTATACTCTAGGAAAGGTCTAATGATTTTTTCAGACACTGGGGTTTAGTTGTTTTGTGGTATGTGTTCTTACTGGTGGCCATTTCTCCACTTTAATAATAAAAACATGGAGTTTGCCTATGCAACAGGTTGTCCCCTGGCAACAGGGCCCCCGGCCTCCTCTTCTTACCACCCCATTTAACAGCCTGGTTACAACAGTGAACAGTCTGCTCAGTCTAAGAAAAGAAACATTTTTTGTTTTTGTTTCTGTTTTTTGTTCTCTCTTCTTTTTGGTGTTTATGTATTTTACTGAGATACATTTCTGGATAATGTTTTTCAAAAGCTCATTTATGATTTTCAAAATTGCACATTCTCCCAAGTTTGTATCTGTTTTCCTTTTTCCACACACACACGCACACACATACATACAAAAAAAAAAAAAAAACAGATCAGTCAACCTGTTGCTGTAGCTCTCAGCACCCACGCATGGAATCCTCATCTGTGAGTAAAACAGAAGGTAGATTAAAAAATCATAGTGACACAGTGTGTGACAGTGTAAGATTATATACAACATTTGGTTTAATTTCACAATACCTTCTGCGGCACTCTCTCTCTGTCACTCACTCCCACATCCTCCCATTCTCTCTCTCTCTCTCTCTTTCTCTCTCACACAGTATACTCAATTATGCGGCACTTGATCATCAAGGATTGGTATATAACACCCTCTCATCGCCCTGACACTAGTTTTCCATCGCACATCCACACCGGCATACTGCTTAATCATCACAAACCACACACACACACTTATCAGTCTCTTATCATTTGGAGTGGTGTACTGTGGGCTGGAGTTGTGATATTCGTCTCATTAAAGCAGCCACTAATTACTGAGGCCTGAGAGACAACAGAGGAAACAATAATAAGAGGAAATCTCAATGTGAACTCCACCGAGACCCTGCTGCTTCTTTCTGCTCT
This sequence comes from Caranx melampygus, assembly GCA_019059645.1. Taxonomy (NCBI): domain Eukaryota; kingdom Metazoa; phylum Chordata; class Actinopteri; order Carangiformes; family Carangidae; genus Caranx; species Caranx melampygus. Next base: position 672,096 of record JAFELL010000480.1, on the reverse strand, counting down.
GGAGTGGCAGCTGGTGAAGAGGGTCTCATTACACACACACAGGCCTTGTATATTACTATATATTACACAAATATACTATACATGATGCACATCTACACACAGACGTTGCAAGGTAACACAAATACACCCATGTGCACAGACACACTGAAATGTGCTGTATTTTCACAGACATACACCCACAAATAGCACAATTATACACACACAAACGCAAACACACACAAGCACAGACATGGACCTTACACACAATCTTGCACGCATGTATATTCTTTGTTCACACTCGTATCAGTGCATCATGAAGTCATCATGAGTAGTTTACTGCTGATAGTCCCAAACCAAACAATATATACCATCATGCATTGCACTTAGAGGAAACTCAGCAGACAAAATGTATGTGTCAGAAGTTGAAGTCTGTTTTCATCTCACAGATGAGCTCTCTGTATATAGCCCTCTGTAGGGAGCAGTGGATGAGTGAGTGGTGTTCAGACATGACCGGTGGTGCAGGTGGCAGAATGCATTGTGGGATAGAGACTAACAAAAACTACAGGGTATAGAGACTGATGAGTCATGTTACTGTCACATCTCTCAGAGCTGTCCACCTCCCCTCCATTCATTTATACCCTATAGTCTCTCAGTGTTGGGCGGCAGCTTTTTTTTCTGCAGTTGCTCCAAAATCTCCCATAATGCACCCTGCAGCATGTGTCTTTTGCTTATACACACACACATGCATGTGTGAGTGCAAATATGTACAGGCTCACAGACCTACGTTGTACTGTAAATGCAGACGCATGCACATATTCACACTTCCCTTTCACAATAACACTCACTTATTCCCTCATACACACACACCTCATCTGCACTCACAGAAATACACACATTGTTCTGCTCTATTATTTTTCCTACATAGAGGTGGCATGTTATTAAAAGACCTTTATGAGACATGTGCGTACTCACACACACACACACGATTGCACTCTGTACAGCGTCTGCTAATTATGAATAATAAAGCGGAGGTTTAAATAATTGCCACGGTGGTCCTTTGGTGCCTCTCCAGCAGCTAAGTGGGTCACACTTGATGGAGCGTTTCCTTCCGATCCGTCCAACACTCAAACCCTCGATAATAGCGAGGAGGTCTGGGAATTCAGTGGCATGACATCCCGCGGATTTTATCCAACATAGGCAGGGAGTATTCTTGGCAGAAAGCAAAAGGTCTTGGAGCTTGGGAATACTCCATGTGACATTTTCTGTTGTGTGGGGGAAAAATAAATCAGATTCCATTACATTTGAGGGCACACATCATATTGGGAAGACGGTCTCACTGTCACACCACTGTGCATTCGAGAAACAGAGGAATGGGAGGTTTTTCCCCACACTGAATGCCAATGTAATGGGAACTGGGAATACTGGGAATTCTTTGCAATCCTATGTTATAGCTCCAGAATGCTACTGATTTGGCTCCATAATATTCATTAACATACTATTCCCTGTGAGGAAGCCCCCAATTAGCTCAGGAGAACATGGAGGCTCTCAGAGTCTTAAACATATGCGCTATTTCTATACCCTAAAGTCTAAACTATGTCATAATTACAGTAGGATTCACAGTACTTTTCCATAAAATTTGAATTTGGAATCATCCATTATCCTCCTCTGAAGTCAGTAACAGTGACACAAGCTAACAGGTCCCCACAGTGTACTTCAACTTCCAAGACATCCGCATGTAAAGAGCTAGTTTTGGGTTAAATTTCCTTCATCCTGTTCCCTGTGCTGAAGGTGGGAATTATTTATACCCTATGTGTAACCCTTCAGTTCTTGGCAGTTGAATGATTTGATAATGACCCAATTCTCTGTAGTCACATGATATAATGTGCCACCATATGCACGGGGATTTACTGGTATTGAAGTTCCCTTTCCTTCCCCAGACAATATCAATTATTCTGTCAGTAGTTAAAAAAAAACATAGCGTACTTTTCCATTTATAATCATCTCTCTGGATGCTGCCAGTGCAATTTATGCATATTTTTCAGTGTAGAATTATTAATCCCTAATACTCTAATTCCACAAAACCTATATATAAATACAAAAGTTATGTATGTATATAACATATTTTTAAAAAGTTACGTTCATTTTCATTTTATTTGAAGATGGAAATAAAGGAATACTGAAACCTTACCAGTATAACAAGTCAGAAAAGGAACTGGATCTTGGAACCAAGTTTATTACTGTATATTAATTTGTTAATATGTTTCATCTATGAAGAAAACTTCCAAACAAATGAATTCAAATGAAATCAAATTAAAGCGCAGTCATAACATGTTCACCGACTAGCAGCTCAACCCGTTTAACCAAACAAGCAACAATTTATGCAGAAGCACAAACACAGGGGCTATGAGAGAAATATCAATCAAAAGCATCACCACTCAAACATTCCCAAGTAAGATTAATGATGCCATTAAAGAGCTCGGAATAATTGGCCAAAATAAGTAGAGCATCAAACTTTTGATGCCTTTTTTTGTTGTTCTCACACACAACCTTTGCCACGGTTGACAGTGTAACAGCAGTACACCTACCTACACCCACCTGAGAGACATGCAAAGAAATACTGTGTGCCGTTACATAAACATGTATCTATTCATAAATTCAACAAATATCATTAACATCATCATAACATCATCATCATCATCATCATCATCATCATCTCTAATGTAAAGCCTATCCACGTGTATATATGTGATAATTATGTATCATCTTATAGGACATAATGGCAACAGGGCTTCCGATCTACTGACATGTTCGTTTTCCCAAATGTGAAAATGTGAATAAAACAGAGTATTGCTACAGTTCTACTTTGGATTTAGCTATTCATTTCAAAGACAGATCAGACAGCAGCTTTGTTGATTCAGTCAGATATCAGCCATTCATGTATCACATCTACCCAGTCAGGGACACTGGATGGACAGATAAATAAGGTATACAAAACACAGAATCAAGTGGACAAAAGAACAGAGATAAAAAGGAATGAGACGAGGCCACGTGAATGGAGATGTTGAATCATGAAAGACCCGAGAACGACTGAGAGGAGAGGGAGGAAAAGTCCCAGGCTTGATTAGAGCTCTGGTTTCTGTGCTTGTCGTCTTCCACTGACGACTAATAAAGGTCAGGAAGCCACAGGGAGGCTCAGTCGCTAATGTCAGCTATTCACCTGGGAAATGACTGCGTGTGTGTCTCTATGTGTGTGTGGAGATTTCACCTAATGTACATGTTATAAATATACGAGTGTATCCCACACACAGATGATGTGTTTGTACATCTCCCATGTTCCCAAATTGGCATGGTGCTCTGTAGGCAATAATAGGGATGAAGATAATCATAAGATGACAGGGATGAAAAAGCTATTCAAATGTTCTGAGTGATGTCAAAGGCTGTCAAAGGTGTCACTGAGTGTGTGTGCACATGTAGATGAGGAGAGAGAGAGATAAAGTGAATGAAAAGAAAGGCTCCTTGCTCTGTGTAGATTGCTGGAATGGGTCTATATATTTATATTCAGTTGCCATATTCAAGGTTATCAATTGTGTCATTGTCTCTGTAAATGTCCTAAGAGTGCGTGTTCATAAGCGTAGAAAGGTCTGTATTCACTCACTCCACAGGTTGTCATATGATTTCAAAGGTGCCATCTGGCAGGTAAGAGCACGATGTCAGATGTGCCCCACAGAAGTCCTTCTGTTCACATTCTGTTCACACATGACATTTGGGTTGATAATGGGGGTGGGGGGGGGGTGGGTGGGGGGGGGTGTAGAATTGTGTGGTCTGGATGTATGAGGCTGCATAGAGACTTCCCTACAGGTCTAGATTTTAGTTCTGTCTTCAAACTTTTCCATCTAATGGTCAACTTGAACAGACAGATGGTAGATGGACATTTGTACATAGAAATTTGAGCAGCTTGAACATGCAGTTTGGATAGTGACCAAAAGAATAAGATCACAAATACAGATATAGTTTGGACCAATAATCTGTCAGTAACTGCTTCTGATGTTAGACCAATCCATCCCACTCCATCTTCAACAAGATCTGATATGTCCAACTGGGAGAAGATCCCAGGGTAGACCTGGCAGTCACGGGAGGGATTACGGATGATGAATGGATTTTACTCAGAGTTATCAAGTACTCAGAAACCACAGTGAGAAGACTCAAATGTAAGACTCCGAAGACAATTGAGGGTTTCAAAACATCAAAGTCACATAACTATAGGTTATATATTATAGCAAAAGGTCGGTACAAAAGTCAGCAACACACAAACAAAAAGAGAAAGACTCGGTTGAGGTCATGAATTATAGACACCAGAAGATACTGGGAAATAACTCTTGTCACATAGAAATGATGATGAACTGCCACAAAATGAAGTGAGAAAACAAACTAAATTCACTTGGAGAGGGGAGACAATGAAATACAGGTGGAGGACATTAGAGCTGGGAGGACAGTCAGGATGGAGAGAAGATGAGTCAGAATAAAACAAGAAGTGTATAACAAGAAAAGATGAGAGTGACCAGAGGAGAACAGACAGACTGGTTGGAGCTGACACTCTATGGTAATTCATAAGCACTTTTTATACTTTAGGTTAGGTTTAATGGGCTCTTAAAGTTGTGTAACTGTCAAACAAACTACAGCAGCTGGTCTCTGCAGCAATCTGGAATAGGTGTACCCAGACGCAGCAAACACGCTGACACGCTAGTGTGTTAGCTGCAGTAACTAACTCTCTTCAGTCATCTTCAGCATACAGGCTGCAGTTCAGTATGTTCAGGAGTTTTGAGGGGTGTTAAGGGTGGCATCAGTAGCAGATGAGTTGCGTTGGTTTGAGTCAGGTATTGGTATAGCATATAATTAGGTTTGTCTGTGTTTGTTGTAGTGAATGGCCTCTGAAGGGGTGTGCAAAGGCTCACTGCTACAGAAAAACCTAAGGGGAAAGCTAAACTTCATTACACAGTACTCAAGTGAACTTACAATGTTATTTAATTTAAAAGCGTGCAGTATGGTTCCATTTGCATTTTGTATATCACTGGCAAGACACTGAAAGTGTTCTGCAATGTCAGTTCGAGCGTGTGGCTAATTCCTGGAGGTGTTTAAAAATGAGCCTGGAGCTCTGTCATATTTACCTGGGAAAGGAAACTAGAGTGGAGATTGTAATCAGGTTGAGGATGATAATCATAATTTTGGCCAACAGTGGGCCGTGAGCATGCATGGCAGATTCTGTGCAGTGGGTGCCAATCCTATCAAGGACTTTACTTATTAAGCAGCTGGTCTCTAGACAATATTTTGTACTCAATTAAAAAATGCACATCAAGACAATTAGAGACCATTTAAAAGTGCACTGCTATCTTGGGGGATAGAGTCGATGATAGGAAAACAATAAGAAACAGAGGGGCAAAACTTGTTTTCTGAGATGAGATGGGGGTGAGAGTCAGTGTTGCAGCACTGATGAGAGTCCTGGCAGTTGTGTGGTTGTGTAATTCTGCCAACAACCTGGACTGTAGATGGTCAGTGAGCTGAAAAGCAAGCTGTATTTACCGCTGAGATTCCTGCATGACCTCATCAATCTCTTGACTGTATATCTTGGTGATAAGGCAGCTGCTCTATACAAATAAAACATCATTCTGACAGAACAGTGCTCTGTCTCTTATACCAGCTCCTTAGATTAAATCTCTGTAGGTACAGCCTTATTTGGGTTTAGAAAACTCTTGACTGTTACAGATATCAGTACTATGATAAAGTAACAGTTTGACTGCAAATACAAAAAAAAAAAAAAAAAGATTTATTGTTCAGTCTGGTCCCCCTCCACCCTTAAATAACTTTCTACAAAGCCACACAGTCCTGTCTTGATTTTCCAGATTTTTAGATATTTTTAATGTCACCTGTCAGGTAAAAAAAAAAAAAAAAAAAAAACTTTGTATATCTAAAATGTCAACTTTTCACAAAGTAAAGAGCCACAGTTTTAGTTTGACCTTTTCAGATTTTTATCCAGTGAAGAGTTTTCAGGGGCGTCGAGCCTCGTACGATTCCTCAGCTGCAGATAAAACACCTAAAACTCAAGGTTGTTACACAGCACAGCCCGAGCACTGGAATGCATGTCTTTTATCTGATCAAATTGTTCACAGCGTTATGAAAAGAGCTGATCCATGTCTGTCTGTTCCAACTCATGTTGGACTCGGGCAGTGTTCGGTTGTTATCTGCTGCTCAGGATAAAGCCAGACAATCAAGACCTGACCTTTCCACTATTATCTGATTCCCATTTGGCATGCTGCATTCGTGTCACATGGGAAAATGATTCATTTTAGCTGGAGAACACCGTCCCCCCACCTTTAAGTGGTAAATATTCAGAGCCTTGAGCCAGATTTCTCCACTATATTGTAATTTATGCTTATAGGGGAATGCAAATAGCTAATTGAATACTTATCTAAATAAACAACTCCCACTCAAAATATATAAGCACACAACTTCCAGTTGGGTTTTAAGTTGTGTCAATAGAGTCCTGAAGTCACATCTGGGTTAGCTGCACATAAAACTAGTCTCAATCCATTTCAGACTCTCAGTCAGGGGTTCCTCCATCTGTCTTCATTAAAAATGAAACATGTTTGTGGTGTTCACCACCCACAGAGATGATAAGATACTGTAAATTAATATCCACTACAGCACTATTGGACTTTGTATCCTTCTGATTTTTTTACAACAAAAAATGTCTTTTAACATCCAAACTTAAGCTATTTATTTTTCTATTCACAACATCCAACAGTGTTCTAAAATAATGTCACATTTCCAACATTTTTTTTTCTCCTCAAATGTCCTCTAAAACTGACTCTTTTAGCTGAAACATCCAGCCACTTCCCATCTTAATGGGCTGTAGTCTGTTGAGCTGCTGATATTAAAAAAGCAGCTTAAAGGTAGAGTATGTGATTCTGATCTGATATAAGGTTCAGAATCTCCTGAAGGCCCACTGGCTGTCTTTATACAGCACATGTGTGTGCTGAATAGTAATCCTGTCCTGGCTCTCACTGTGTTATTCTGGCTAATCAATGACAGGGGGCAAAGAGCTGCGTGAGCCCTCTGATCAGCATGATGACAGATGTGGAGGATGCTCTACCTCTGCTGGACAGATGGCTAACATCAGCTTTTACAGGATAACTTTCTCCAGTTTGCTATGTGTTTTAATAGCAAAGCAACTGGTTAGTTTGCAAGCAAAGTCCTGGTGTCACATTAGTGTTTCCAGAAGTGTTTAATTCCTCCCCCAAGGACATTTATACAGTTTGGCTGCTACTGTAGTGATGTAAGTTGTGAGTAATTGTGTCTAGCCTTTGTGCTGGCTGTAGAAACTACAATGTGGGTTCAATGGCCAAAAAGACTTAAAACCAAAGTTTACTAGCACAGTGGGTTTATTTGGTAATACATCAAAATGCCACATTATGTTCTTTTGTCACTGCAGTTTTGTTAAAAAAAAAAAAAAAAAAAAAAAAATATATATATATATATCCTAATAACCATATCTTTATTATAATTATAATTAAATTATTATTATTCTAACTAGTGTTTTGGATGTTTCAGGTGTTTGTTCGATTGTATCTTATAAGTCATGACGGGCAGAGCTACAGAGGGGAAGGTTGTATTTGTATTGTTCAGATATCTTGCTCCAACTTTAAGAGTGAAACCTTTTTTTTGTCCTCTTTAATTGAAATCTTCTGGGTTTTCTCACCTCTGATGGTTGAGGTTGAAGATGGCAGAGGTCTTAAGATGCACACATGCATCATTGCAGCAAGCTAAGAGGTCACACTCCTGGAAGTCAGTAAAATATATTATTGTCAGGCGGTGTTAGTCTTTAAGCCTGCAAGGGTCTCAAGATTGTGTTGAAAATGCTCCAAAGAACAGAAATGCACTGCACTTCACATTTGACACTGTACATTTTGCCTCAAAAATATTGTTCTCCTGTAATGATTATGACACACCATAAGATCAGAGCTGATAGAGAGTCTGATTGGATCCAAGACCTCCAGGCAATACAATGGAGCCCAACCTGAACCCATTTGATGTAATTTGGACTCAGCCTGACTCAATTTCAGGACTCGGTTAGTAAGAACTGTAGATGTATTAAGGAGAATTGGATACTGCATTCATTCCTATGAAAGCTGCCCACGAGGTGCATACTTTGAAAAGTTTTTCCAGCTTCTACGGGTCTCTATGTTCATGGCCCATGGAACCTTGACACTGGAGTCCTTCTTTGCCTAAGCTTGTTGAAAGTATGTATGTCTTTTTTTTTGACAAACTAACTTACATAGGCTTTACAAATCTTACCATATTAAATTATGTCCTTTTGTAATTATTGTATAAAATAGACCATTTGGACCATTTAGTAGATTTGTAAAACTCAAGCACACATAGAAGTACCTCAAATGACAACTAGAGTCTGGCTCCAAAAGTAAATGAGTACACCCCACATACCCCTACTCGACCAAAAAAGGAACTTGGTGCTAGTTCGGTGTTGGTGCTAGTGCCAGTGCTTTGCTGGTTCAACTCCTGTTCCTCCAAAGAACCAGTTTGCTGTTCCACTGGCAAGGAGCCAATTCAGAGACACACTCCCCATGCAGGCAGGTGCTGCTCCTGTGTTTGCAAGGAGCAGGCCCGTTGACAACCTACGTTGCGATCCAGAGCAGGAAAATACAACTATTACTAACTGTCTTCGCTGAAATCACAGTGAATGCGACTACATTTTGACAGTTAGATGATTTAATCCTTAGATGAACATTAGCTGATGTTAAGCCTGTAACTTCAGCTAGGCTTGCATTCATTACATAGCAGTTTAATAAACTTTATAAGGTATTAATAAAATCAATGTATATCTTTGCGGTGGTCCGTTCAATGGTAGACCCTGATGTAATTGGTTCTTGGCTCTAGACCAGAAAGGAGTTGGTGCTTGTCTGGAACCAGTTTTGAAAGCCAGGAGCCGCTGGTTAGGCAGTGGAAAAGCAAAGAACTAGTGCTGGTAGTCACTAGCACTGGAACCACCTTGGTGGAAAAGGGTTAATAGACTCCCATGTTTTGATGTCCAACTTTACAGAGGAAAGCATGGTCCACTTTGAGTGACAGGTGGGTAAACATATATTTGCATGCCAAGACACCCTGCGTCTTTGGCAATCTTTGGATTATACAGGAGTAAACTCACACACTGCTAATACGCTGGGCTGCCTGTGTTTCAGATGTTCAAAGAGCAGAGTGGAAGCAACAGAAATTACTATGAACCTCAGGTTGCTGTATCTGACCACTGACATCAGGTGATTATTCCAACATGAACCGGAAAAAGCTCAACAGTATATGCTGCTCCCATACAAACACACACTCAAAGATCAAGCCTACACACAGTCACTGCACTACAGAGCACAAAAAGGCACAAGCCACTTAGTGAGTGTTGGCTTCTCCTGAGAAAAAAAAAAAAAAAAAAAAAAGTTTATTTATTCCACATGGGATTGGCTCATACAGCAGCACCTTGTTTGTCATTAAACAGTGATCATCACAAAGTATTTTCTCTCTTTGTACTCTTTGGCAACAGCGCTGTAAGCAGTGAGCATGCTGGCAGGAAACTGGGTCAGTAGCTTTTCACATATTATGAGCTTGACCATCTCTTCATTAAGGAAAAAATAAATAAAAAAGGAGAAAGAAAACAGCAGCAAGCGACCCATTTCTGACAGAGCTTATGCAGAGATTGCAGGTGTGTGAGCACAGATAGAGATGGGGAGAGACATTGGTGTGTGTGTGTGTGTGTAAAAGCAAGGAGATGGGAGCAGGGAAGTTTGTGTTCAGCTGCGCAGCCTCATGTGCAGAAAGAGGGAGGGAAAGGAAAGAAAGTGTGGGTGTGTGCACCCTCCCTCCCTCCCTCCCTCCCGTGTTTTAGCAGTCTGGGTTATATCAGATATAATAATTCTTTCTGCGTCATTCCACCTCAGGCCACCATTTCATTCCCACTCAACCTCTAATCAAAGACACGGTTAATTTGCCTTTTTGAAGAGCAGATCTCCCTTCCAACAACAAGGGCTGTAAGGTGTCTTTGTTTTTTTCTTTCCTCATTTCTTACTTCTTCTTTGATCAATAAACATGCTGACAGCACCAAGCTGTGTTCAAAATATGTCCAAAAAAAGTTTGTCTACATCTGAATCCTGGAGTAGGTAGAGATTCATTCAAAATTCATAGCATTTCTCAATAATTGTATTTGTTATTCCAGACTGTTACTTTAACCACTGGGAAATTACAGGATATGATCTGTACCAGAAGAAATAGTCAAAATGTCTGACTGCACTGAATACAATGCATTATCAATGCAAAAATGCACAGCACTGGCAGAGTCCTTGCTACTAGCATAAGCAGATCGATGTGGGCAGTGACATGAAACATACCTCTGGAAGCACTGACTGATGCTAATGCTTCTTCCAAAGTACACTGCTTCCCCTAATGCCTCCCATTTAAACACAATAACTGAAGCTTGAAGGTGCTGAATTCAGATGGACAAACTGATCCAGGAACCAAGGTAAACAATACCCAGATGGCAGTTTTGGCATTGCTCAAAGGATTCCATGTCCATTTCCATTCAAAACCTACAATAAGATATCTTGATGATTACAGAACAGGTTGCCCATTGACTTTCACGTGAATTAGTTGTGCTGTACAAGTTATAATGCCTTTGAAATGAGGGTTGTTCCCTAACCTTAAGGTAGGTGGTTGGATTCCCAGCTCCTCCAGTGTGCATGCCGAAGTGTCCTTAGACAAGTTACTGAACCCACATGAACCCCTTACTGAACCCCCAATGTGTCATTGGGTGTGTGTGAATGGTCAGCTACCAAGCGCTGTAGCTACAAAACACACTGTACAAGTGGGTGAATGTGACCAATAGTGAAAAGCACTTTAAGTGGTCCTAGAGAATAGAAATTCATTATATAAGTGCAAGTCCCTTTACCATTTTGCCCACTTCAAATAGTGGTGAATGGCTGCACGCTCAGAGATCAGTTGACAGACTGAAGTTCCACTCTTTGATGCTTCCTCACTCTGCTTATACAATACAATACAATGAGCTTTATGAATCACACAAGGGGGAATCTTTATGGCAGCTGCAGTGTATAGATGAGGCTATGTATTAAGAGCAGTTAGAGAGAAAAAAAAATACCAACAAGCAAAAAACATTTTTCATATGTTGTGTATAAAGGTGAAGTGTAACTACATATCTCATATATCATATATATCCATTACATGCAGTATGTGGTGGAATGGTGGAAAAAGAAAAAGAAACAGAAAAAACAGATGTCTAACAAATAAATATCCATTGGCGTATGTGGAGTGTCTGTTGTTAGAACCAAGGTGGTTGCACAGTCTGACAGCAGCAGAAAGTAAAGATTTGTGATTCTGCTCCTTTGAACATGACTGGTGGAAACAGCCAGTTTCTGAAGGAGCTGCCCAGTTGTGTTAGTCTCATGCAGGAGTGGAAGCCTTAAGAATGGAAGCCTGGCCTCTGTTCATCTCTGGGCTCCTCCTCTACTGTATCCAGGTAGCATCCCACCACAGAAATCTGTCACTGACTCCTTGACTGTCAGGGCCTCATAAGGCTAGATGTCAGTGCCACCTGCCTATAGCTGTGGCCTCTTACTAGTCCTCCTGGTCTCAGGTCGAGAATGAATATGGCCACAAACCTGTTGTGTTCCTCACCTTCATCGATTTTAGTTCTCTACTGCCCTGCTCTGTTGTGCATGGGGGCTCGGTAAGGTGTTCTGGGGATGGAGTGGTGCAGGTTCTTCTGGAAGAAGGTGCTGAAATCATTTGCCCACTCTATGTCTCCTACAGGTTCTTGACTGGACTCCTGGTGTCACATTAGGGTATATGAATATCAGCAGGGTTGGATCTGCCACCAGTGCAACAACATCCCAACTGACTCAAAATGTCATGCATTAAGAAAAAAATAAATAAAAATAAAAAAAGTAATTTCTCTATGGGATATTGGACCAGACTCTTATTTAGTAGCCTACATACACTACAAATCTCAGTTTATCCAAAATTCAATTGACTGTTTTCACAAACAGAATGCAATATGAGCACCATAATCTCCAGTATTATTTATATCAGTAAATGTAATCAGACTATTTTAATCCCATTAAATGTCAGCGGCTATTCCGTCTCTGTGCATGGCAAACACAAGAACATAATTGAGTATGTGTGTAAGCGAGTGGGACAGCGAGGGCTGTCAGAGTGTTTCAGGTATTCATACATCGTCTCATTATTCCATCAAGTGGGTTTTTGATAGCCTGACCTTTTCAGTGCATTAAAAAAAAAAAAAAAAAAAAAAAAAAGGGGGATAAAGCCTCAGGCTAGACTTAAGAGACGTGGTCTGTGTGTGTGTTTGGTGCTCGTTTTTGTGTGTCCACTGTGTGTGTATGTATGTGTACTGTATTAGGTGGCAGGGCTTGGCCAACTCTTGTTTTTGTTTATTCGTGTCCCTTGGTCACTACTTTGGCTGAGTCACTGTCAGCCCTGGTTATTCTTATTTAGCATAGACTTGGGTTGAAGTTTTTGTCCTTGTGCGTCATAAGGGAGCTATTCATTAGGTGGAAGGATGAAGGCTTGGAAACGCTTTGTTCCACAACAGAGCCGCTGTGTTTTATCACTACTAGACCATCCTGGTGCATAGGATGATGGCCTGGTAGTGGTTGGTGCCTCCTTCTTCACCTTTTCTTCTCCTCCTTCTCTTGATCACCCTTTTCCATTTAATTGGTAAAATCACAGATTTTTGAAAACATAATGAAGAACTAAGATATTATTATAGGCATAGGATCACTACACAGTCAGTTTTGTGATTGCAAAGCAGTGAACTTACGACAAAAAAAAAAAAAAAAAAAAAAAGAAAGAGTGAAAAAAATGGATATTTTACAACTGATTGTTCATTCACTGTGTGTCTTTCTAAGTGGAGCACAAGCTGTTCACTGTTTGGTAGAATGCAAGCGCGCAAACAGCTTAAATCAATATTTCTTCTTGTAATGGGACAGTTGGCTCCTATGTGCTGTTACACCGAACACTCGGTTCCTTCCGTTTTATCAGAGTAATGCTGTCTGACTGTTCCTGCTCTTTTTTAGCAAAATACACCAAACAATTACAGGCTCACATCGCAGCAATGAATCCAGACTTAAGAACCTTATTCCAAGACTGATGTACCTGCAGACCATTTACGATAGGAATGACTTGTTTCCAAGCAGGGTACAGACTAGAAAATTAGTTTTGAAAATGTTTGGCACAGTAATTGTTGAGTCATTGGTGTCGTGTTTGCCGTTTTGCCACACTGCAGTACAACCTGGCTGTGTGAAAAATGTAAAAAAAAAAAAAAAAAAAAACTCTCATTTTCTCTCATTTGTAGTTGTAATAACTTGAAACCTCTGAAATGATATCCCACTGCAGTGAAAGTGTGTGATGTAAACTAACCTCTAAAGACAGAGGAATGAAATACAGAACACTCATTTATCACTGCCTTCCAAAACAACTTGAGGCAACTAAACAGCACATTGAACCTAACAAACATATAGGTCCTTTTTTTTCCATCCTCTATTACTCTCCTATGCATTTCCGTAAGGCAGCAGATCTAGTGGATGTCTTGGTTACAATAACAAAAATACAGATTGTAGGGTAAAGGGTAAAGAGGCTGTGCTTATATGGTGTTTTCAAAGTGCTTTTTGTTCTTGCCCACTCAAAAGTCGTTTCACATGCACTCACAGGTTCCTACATCACACTCATACACTGATGGAACAGGGGCCATCAGGGCCAAGTGGGGGTCCAGTATGTCACCTGAGGATACAGTGACGTGTGGACTGTAAGAGAAAAAGGATCAAACCACTGACCCACTGTAGAGGATGTACTGAACCTTCATCGCCATGGTTACAAGTAACAGTCCAAGCTTGATCTACGGTGGCCGAGAAGGATCACAACACATGCAAACTCAGAAAACATCTGCAGATTCAGAAAAAAACTTTCATCTATTTCACAACACGCGCTGCAAAAGCCAAATCACCTGCATATTCAGAAAATACACGCAAACTCGGAGAACACATGCAGACTCTGTAATGACAACGGAAATGTTTCCCAGGGAAACCATTATCAGAGACGGACCCAGAGGACCCCAGAGACTGTTTCCGGTCTCAAAGCCCTACACCATCCATGACACAGAGTTGTTTCCAAAGAGGTAAATGTTCTTTTAACAGACTTATCAATGTCTGATAGCGGTTTTGTGTAATCTCAACATATTAAGTCAATGTGTCCTGGGCCGCACAGTACTGTTACGTTACTATCTAACACAGTAGATGGTTTGGTCCATTTCAGCTGATAACAGTATACAGGTGCTGCTTGCCCTTGGCCACGCCTCTCGTCCATCCAGAGAGTCACCACCCCACCAGCCAGGTAACTCAGGAAGAAGGAATAAAAATTAACACAGTGTTTAAATCATACATTGTTAAATGTGGGCACCTATTCAAAAAATGTGAAATTAAACCAAATAACTATCACGTAGTCAGCAGTGAGGTTGTCCTTCCCAGGGATGTGCCAAATATTGAATCTGTATGGTTGAAGAGCCAGATACCTGCGTGTAATCTGTCCATTTGTGGCGTTTGCATGTGTTGTGACCCTTCTCGGCCACCGTATGCACCTGTCCATTCACCCCAACCTCCTTGCACTCTTTTAGCAATCTCACTGCGTTTTTTGCTTTTTCTTTAAATTAATTTGCAAAATATTATAATCAAACAAGCAAAAATAATTAAAATACAATAAACGGGATGTGCAGGTGAGGTTAAGAAACCCAGAAAGATCTATAAAGAAAGTCTCACCCCAGTAACATGAAAACAAATCAGAAAAGGCTACAATAGTAAACAGAACAAAAATATAAAATCAAGAAGCAAAACTAACTCAAAAATCACATATAGAACACAACTAAACTTATGAGTGAGGGCGCAGGTGTATGTGTGTTTGAGTGTGTGTATGAGTGTTCAAGCAAGCATGGGAGTGTGTGTCTGTATACACATGTTCAAAAGCACACTTCTGTTCAGGCAAATCCTTACAGTGGAAGGAGAAGGGTCAACTACAGTCAGATATGAGTTTGAAGCGTTTGGTTCATCAGATAGAACTGAAGCCTGTGTTTGAAATTCTGCAGAGAGGTGGACTGAGATGCAATATGAATATGACTGTTCCAAAGCAGTTAACTCCCGTCGTAACTGACACAGCCACCAGATGTCAGCTATTAACAAAATGTAAACCACATCTCAATTCTGTATCACGGATTTTAGAATCTGAATTTGAACAATTCAATTTAATTAACCAGGGCAGTATTTCATGAGCTCCTCAAAAATGAGCTTTTGAAATTGACAATTTTGATTTTTTTTCTTTTTTTTTTTGAATATCACATGTTTTTTTATTTTCCTTTTCTTTGAATCTGTAATCATAGAAAAATGGATTTTCAAAATCAAAATAATAAAAAAAAACTGTCAGAGATGTCATGACACTGACAAAAACATTGACATTCCCATTAAAATGCTTGTTTTCAATTATATGCAAATGTTAAATGTACAAAGATATATAAATTGCTGCTGTAGGGTATATCGATATTCTGAGGGGTGGGTGTTGCATTATTGTATTAAGTATTACAATCTATCTATCTATCTTGTTTCTCCAGACTCTTATGGATATTACATTTCATATTTTCAATTTTCTATTGAAAACTCTGTAATAAAAGAATTTCCCCTCAGGGATCACTAAAGTAATTCAGATGCGAATTAGGAAACTTTAAGTTGGTAAATGTCTGTCTGTCTGTCTGTCTGTCTATCTATCTAGTGCGGTGTGTCTGTCACCTCTTCTCTGTAGTGAGGTTTTAAATGCTCATGTAAATGAAATCTCTTCACATCTCATGATTACAGTTTTATCAGCTTAGAAAACGCAGCTCGCTGAGAAGAGCTAATGGCAGCCGCAGACACAGAAACTGCAGCAGCTCTACATAAGAATTCCTCTTCAGTTCTGTGGACAGCTGACGTTTTGGAGAGATTAGGTTTTCATTCCACTGCAGACTCTTAACTGATAGATGAGGGAGGGAAAGATAAGTGTAAACTCTGCAACAAAAGATTTTTGCTGGGCCTGTAGCTGTCTCCCTGTCTGACACTTCAATTTATAATCACTCTCAGGAGAACTTTAGTCTGCTTCTCTTTGTTGTACAGAAATAACAGAGGGTTTTTTGATTTACACTTGGACCACCCCTGTGCCAAATGGCCCTAATGAAGACTTTGATTTGTTCTCTAACACCTTATATGTGTGAGTCTTTTTTATATGGAGTGCTTATCCAATTATTCGGTGCTGAAATTCTGTTACACAACTCTTCAGATTAAATAGAGGCACCTGTGTTTGCTACATGAGGCAGGTCTACCCCTGCTGCGAAATGACTATATAGTGTTCTCTTTAAGGCTGATCATTTCAAACTTTGACATTTACTGTAAGAAGAATGTAGCTCACATGTAGGATTCTGTGGGAATCTAAATGTTAAAGCTGTGAGAAAAATTGCACTGGAATACACACACACACACAGGTTACAATATGTATCTGTGTACCAAAAATCTTGGCTGGTGCTTTTGCTTCAGGCTGTGCTGTTCATTTGCCATTATGCGTGACATGGTGTTTCCTCCACCTTCACCTAAACCTTAACATGAGCCAGGTGCCTCCCTTCTTATCCCCCTCCTCATCCTCTGCTCTTGCTCTGCAGCCAGTTCAGTGATCTGCCTTATTTTAGCTTCAGCATGAGGATCCTCTGTGGTTACCATGGCCACCAGCAGAATCCAGGAGGAAGATCCTCACTGGGTGCTTTCTGCTCACCTTTATCAGCATGTGCCTCTCACCTCCACAACATGCGATATCCACTATTAACCGCCAGGTCACTGAGTGGGTTTGGAACATAAAAAACAAACAAGAATTTGAACATGAATTCCTATCTAAAAGTAAAGCTTTTTTATTTTGTTTTTTTGACAAAAAATAAAAGAAATTCAATCCGATTCATCCAAGAATGTATTTTTGACACAACCAAAGGTCAGACGAGAGCATCACTATTAGATGCTTCTGCAAAACAAACAAACTCAAGAAAGGTATTTCACATGTGGGTTCAATACAATTGAGTATGAAGAGTTTCTGGGAAACAGTAACACACCTGCACCTTTCAGTCTAACATTAACATTGACAAAAGGCTTCCATCTTCTCCCACCAACTTGCATTTTATATGTTACAAAAGTGTAATCCATATAAATAAAGGCATTCCAACTTTAATGGTGTTGCAAACTCACTTTGAGTTCTGCGTGACAAAGTTGAGGTTGCTGTGAGCAGTGCAGGTAATGACTGACTACATCATTTTGTCCTCAGTGTTTCCCACAGCCAAGTGTGCGAACTGCTATTTTACTTTCTTTTTGTCCCAGCTACCTCCTGGACAGTTGGGTTCAGGTAGAAGAGCAAATTCATGTACTGATTACCTTTAATTTGATCATTAACTTTCAAAGGGGAAAGGCTTTAAAAGACATAACAACACAAAATCAAGTCAAGTAGGAAATTGTGATGTTGAAGTCATGCAACTGTCATAGTTAACAACAACTGACCAACATTAGAAATATTTTATTATGGTGATGGTGTATTTATAATATCAAAAAGGCAAAAATGCCAAAATGCACAACTCATTCCAGTAAAAGTTCACAAAACTCACATTAAGGTATCCAGTTAGTGCAGGGAGACAATGAGACACAGGTGGAACACATTAGGGTGAGGCAGATAATCACATAGGGGGGCAAACAGCAGGAAGTGAAGGGACCTGGAACTTTTCTTGAATTTGAACATGTAAAGAAATAAAGCAAAACCATTAGTTAAAAACATAACAAAGAATAGAAAAGAAGAAAAAAATTCTACAAATCTACATCTGTAAATGGTGTCCATTTTCATGGTGTCCAAAAAGAAGAACAAGGAGGTACAAAACTTATTTAACCCTACCTGTTTATTCACCAACTCACCAACATTCTTCATGAGTACCCTGATAGAAATACCATATTCCCATTACAATGACATTATAATGTCCCATTATAATGACATTACCACCAACATAATAAATACCTTCACACACATCTCTGTACCACCTACACATGCCTGCACTTACATACACATTACATACTTCACCACTCCCTCAGTACATACAAGAATGAACTGAAACAGCATAAACATGATGTGATGACCTCAGTTTTCAAAAATAAAAATGTGATGTTCATCTGTGTTGACGATCCTGCTGAGCAAAGTATCACAGTTACAGAGTCTATTTTCTGCACTAATGCCATCAGCCCATTAGCTTTTTGTTGGCCTACGAAAAAACATCATGCCTGCGACATTTCCTTTAGCTCTTAATGGCAACAGCAGCTTGTCATGGCTTGTGTCTGTTTTAATGAGCTGGATTTCTTAATCTTGAAAATTAAATTAAGTATTTATAAACCAAGGATTTTCACTTCATGTTTACCAGACCATGTTACTACCTCAGGAACAATAATAAATCCATTAATAATGAAAGAAAACGTTTAGAAACGAAAAACACTCACGTCTTCATTTCACTTCTTTCCCAGACCATTACACAAACAATCACTTGAGTGGCAGTGGTGGGATTTAAAGCCACACCTCCTGAGAGACTGGAGCTTGAATGCAGCACCTTAGACTAGAAAACCACCATACTTGTCAGTCAGCAATTTTCATCACAGCAGTGTTAATAACTACCACATTATTTTGCATGCAGCCATGATGAAGAGTGACCCAGATGATAGCACTGAAAGGAAAATGTTGATTGTATCTAAACTTTATTCAACAACTGAAGCAACAATATTCCATTAGCTTGTTGTATACTTGTAGTCTCCTTCCACCAAAGCACTAAAGATTTACCCCATTTGACGTATATATATATATATATATATATATATATATATTTTAGCGAGTGAAACTAAATTAGAGACAAGGGGAATGATCTCAGTCCTCTGGTGGTAAATGCCTGAAATTGACTCCACTCAGTTTGCACAGGAGAAACCTTATTTCTGCAACCGGAGTCTGAAACCTCATTTTTTTCTGTCAGCAGCCAGAGCTGCAGACCCCAGGTGAGGACTGGAATGAAGATTGATGATTGAAAAGAGAGTTGTGCTTTGTGACTCGGTTCTTTACCATGGTGGCCTAATGGAGACCTGTTTTAATGCTGTTTGGTCTCACTTCTTCTGAATGGCTGTCCAACCCTCAACTTTATCCTTGTTGCAGAGGGAAAGCCACGAGGAGAGAAGGTAACAAAACGCAGAGATGTGTTGGATAGAACCTACCACTGACAACAGTAGGATATTGTATCATAGTAAATCAAGTCTGGCCAGTTGGTGGTTAAAGCCCCTACAAGAACCTTTTAACTGGATATGCACAACAGCAAATGAGGCCATCAGTGGGAAGATAAGCTATTTCTAAATAATGTAACTCTTTACCTTCTGGAGGCAGTGGACTGGTCGGTCCACCGGACGACGAAACGATGTACAGCACTCAGACGGGAGGAGACAGCACATGCATGCCACTACAGTGTCGCTTTGGGTTTTTGAGCATGCTTGATGCATGTCTACACTAAACAGAGGGAAATAATCTGTTTGCAAACATACCCAGGTACGTGTAGAGTAAGCCTGAGTCTCAGGATAGTGGAAGTGTTTCATCTTCTTAAGGCTCCATCACATCCCTCTTAGAGAAAGAAAATAACAGAGTGAACAGGGAGGATATGGCAAATGTGAAACAAAAAAGAGACACAAACTGATTTTAGAAGGGCTTCGATGTGGTTTTCAGGTAGACAGATGTGGTCGTTTTGTTCAGCTTCACTGTAAATCAGCCTGGCCAGTGTAATGGCTTGTATTAAATTACATCAGTTATTGGTACTAGAGGATAAGAGACTGCAGTGCAGAAATGTTAAAGATGTATTTGAGATTATGAATTAAGAAAAAAAAAAAGCTGACTTTACAATTTCCTCACTGTCTATTCACACCTCAGCATCAAAAGACTCCTGACTGTCTTTTTCACTGGTTGCACCTGGTGCTGCCAACTTTCTCAGTTTGATAGCACCTTTTTAAAATATCACCCTGGCTGACTTTTTAATGTTGAACAGGCATGTCCAAACTCATTCCACAAAGGGCCGTGTGGATGCAGGTTTTTGTTCCAACCAAATCAAGAGCACACAGTTTGACCAATCAGCTGTCTGAAGACTGAGATCAGTTGATTGAATGAGTGATGTCTGGTGTGCTGCTGCTTGGTTGGAACACACCTGCAGCCACTTGGCTCTTTGTGGAATGAGTTTGGACATGCCTGATGTAGAAGGTTCTTAGGCTTGCTCTTCTTTAGTTAGGTGTGGAGGTGGGTGTGGTTCAGGTGTAGGACAGAGGCTGATCAGCAGGAGCAGCACCAGGTGAACTGATTAGCACAGCTAAGCAAAAAGCAGAAGGTTGGACATGGTGTCACAGTGAGCAGTGAAGCCAAAGCACTTGCGTTTGGTTCTGTCATTTAAGTTGGTGCCGTTGTTGGAGCTCTGTAGGCCTACAGAGCGCCAGGCGACCGTAGGAGGCAAAGAGAGCACAGCCTGTGAGCTAGTTCTGGCAGAAAACTCGAGCTGCGTTGTTTCACTCAATCAAACACACCCTCTCAATTTAAACTGCACAATTGTCGATCTTCCTCCTTCCTGCCAGTGACAATGCTGCTCCGCTTACCATCACCTATTGTTTCTGCCCCCCCTCCACCCCAGCATCCACCTGCATCCATATGAAGTTATATTCAGGAAGTGATGAGCTCGGAGCCTAGACGCCAACTCTAAGGGTTTATTGAAGCTGCAATAAACATTTGAATGTGAGTTGTCTGACTGAACCATAAGAAATAAAGAACACCTTCACACTCACTGTGCATGTGATTTCACTGATGAGGCACAATAACATGATGATTTTTGTTCAAGTCCTAACCTTAACTCATTTGCTGATTCATGACAGCATCATGGTAACCATTGTAACTCAGTCACACAGGTGTCTGCACCTGTGTGACCTGAGAGGAGCAGCAGAATTTATGAAAATATCAGGCTGATATTAATGAGATTACTGATGTTTCTCACTTTTTCCTGATGCTCTGAAGAACTCATTGTATCTCTGTGGTCTTCAGCATCTTACCATGGAGCAACCTTAAACTCACCATGGAGCTTACAGAGTGTCTCATTCATGCTGTTAGAGACTGAAATTCTATGTTTCCCAGGAGAATTAAAAGTATTAGTGTGATAAGATGATGCTGTTTAAGGAGTGTTGGATTGTTGACACAATACTACAAGTTTATACTGCAAGTCAGGTTGTTCTCATTCAATTTTACATTTTAAATCAAAGAACAACTTCAGATGTTTCTTCTTTTTTGTTTCTCATGCTGTCTTGGAAACTAGTCCTAATTATCACAGAAGCTCTGCTCAGGAGGGTGGAGCTTCAGTGGAAATGCAAGAGCAGATAAAAGCGCCACTGACATTATACTGTACAATCAGCTTATTAGGACTGTGAGAGCAAATGCAGCTTTTATTTCCCATAATTACTGGCATAAACATTCTTTTTAAAGCTGTCAGTCATCTTTTAAACCCACCTGTTTTTTTTTTCTTTTTTTACCTTATCTTGTAAGTTTTCTGCATTTTTCACTGACAACACTGATGTTCTACATTGTTCTCTTCTGTTTACTCCAGAGATCATCCCCTGCCAAAATCAACACAATAACTTCAGACTAGTTTCTAAGCTCAAGCTCACTGCTAGAATCTTAGAGAAGTCAGTCTCACTGCAGCTTCTCCAAACTCTCAGGCAACAGCATTTCTAGTTTCAGGTTCAATATCAGCACAGAGCAAATATTCTCAATTCATATTTTGCCACATAAGCACACATTGATACAATGAATCATGGTATCATGGTAATACCAACATATGTCTTCTAAAGTGTACAGACACCTCTGATCTGCCCTGTGTGGTCGTTGTGTATCAGATGTACATCTGTATCTGATGTAATTGTGCCATTCCATGTCTTTGAAAACCTCCAGTTGTCCATTATCTCAGTGCTGTTGCTAAACTTAGGTGTATTCATTCTTTCTTCATATCAACAAGCAAGAAAATGAAAGAAAGAAATTCCTGCACAGCTGGCACAAATTGGGTTACAAAAACACAGGGGGAAGGAACCAAATGAAGACACTGAGTCAGAGCTAATGCAGATCACTGCTTTATGTACAACACAGAGAAACAGAAGCTTACAGGATGCTGAGGCTGGCAGGGGGCCAACAAGTCCAGAAAGGTAGGAATCACAAATCTGGTAAACAGACAGAAGGGTGAGACTGTGTCAGGGACTCAAACAAAAGGCAAGGACTCAGAAGCAAACGTGAGGGAAGTCAAGGTTATTTCAGGAATCAAAGTCTCTTAATTGGCAAAGATGTGGTGCACAACAACAACAACAACAGACTGATCCAAGGTAGCAGACTGAGGTGAGGTCAACAACTGTGCTGAGGTCATTCACAAAGAAACTGGTGTGATTGACACCACAGGATGAACTGGCACCGAGGGAGGAGAGAAGAGAGTAATCCCCCCCCCCCCCAGACTCACATACTTTGAGGTGCATGCCCGGTCAGTCCATGAGGGCTTAGTGCTGTCCCGCTGTCAGAGCATCAAGAGCATGAGGCTCTCTCACAGACACACTGGGCCCTCTGTGCACACTCCCTCAGGCAAAGTATTCAAAAATGTGTCCTTGCAGAGAATCACCCATAGATCACAGCGTTGTGATGTTAAACATGGGTCACCACACTGCTAACACCTGCCATGAAACAGTTAACAAACAAGCATGGAGAGAATGGACCATGTCAGAGGAAAACACATAACCCACTGGTGATTCAGAGCCAGGACTGTGGAGAGTTTTTTGTCCTATATTAGGGCTGTATTTGCTATTTTGTTAGATTATTAATATTAAATGTATTGAATATTTGATCTGATAAATAATTTGATTTAACTATTTAAATATGTTTATATTGGTTATGAGTTTTCCTTCTCCCAGGAAATGATTTCATATATGGGAGTGAGTGACAGGTGGCTCACTGGAACATTGGTGTCATCAAGTTAACGTTGTGTCCCGCTCCTCTTTAAATCATAATGAGCCCTCACAGCCTCTCATACTCAGTGTATTACCAGGTGATGTCAGTTAGATCTGCTGCAGGGACACTGAGATTAGTCCTGAATACACTAGGGGCAGTGCAGACAACAAGTCGCAGGTGCAGCACATTAGGACGAGGAAGACAATCGCAGTGACAGGAAACACACGGGGCAGGAGGTGAGTCTGGAACGAGACGGAGAGTTTGTGACACCAGAATAAAACATCTAATGTATAAAAGTGACAAAACAAATCCAAACCTGACCCAGGCATCAGAGCTGAACATGCCAGACTAACTCAGCATAATGGCCTGGTAATGAAAGGGGAGAAGACTACACAGATACCACGTAGGCCACGTTTACACAGAGCTGCGTATTTAGAAAAACATGTATTTCCACCTCTACATTATCAATATTAACATCATTCACACCAGATTGTTTTCCAAGAAACTCTTCATTTACATAAACCCGCATTAAGAGCTACTAAGAGCATGCCAAACCTGTAAGCAGCAGTGTAACGTGGAGCATAAAGCCATGCTAGCCAATCAGAATCCTGGAAAAACACAACTGTTTCTCCTGAGATGGCACATTTAGTCACGGTAACCAAACAAACTATAAACACAGGTCGCAGGGGCACCGTGTGGTGCAGTGGGTAGAGCAGGCACCCCATATGCAGAGGCTACAGTCCTTGTTGCAGTCGACCCCGGTTTGAATACTGCATTGGTCGACCCTTTGCTGCAGGTCATTCCCCCTCTCTCTGCCTCCACATTTCCTCTCTCTCTTAAATATATTGTCAAATAAAGGCCAAAAAAGCCCCAAAAATATTTGCATGTCTGGACTCTGGTACTTGGAAGTTGGAACTTCACAATTTCCGATCAGTTTATAGCTGGAACAGCAGCTTCAGGTCCACTTCAGCACACTAGTACCTGACTGTACTGTGGCTATTCATCTCCACAAACAGATGGGAAAACAAAATCATTAACAGACTGTAGTAAAATATATCCTTAGTTTGTATTGGATGAACCTCTCTGCCTCTGTTCAGTCTCATCTATGTAATATTTATCATTTATTGAAACTTGCATATTGCAACAACAAATATGTCAACTTAGATCCAAAAGGAATTTGTATCAGATATAAAAACATTGTTTCTTTGTGGTGCAAAATACATTCTGGGATACTTCACTGTCTCAGGTCCACACAAGTCACCAGTGGTTTGTCAGCAGTCGAGTCTCACAACAAGAACACCTGAAGTGAACTTAGGTAGAGTGACTGAGGCCTTGTTCACACTGCCACTCCAGATTGGATTTGTAGCACATCCAGATTGTATCTAGTTTGAGTTTTGGACAGTCTGAACAGTCAAAAACTACATGACATACATACAAATCTGATTTAAACTACATACGAAGGTGGTCTCAGATTTGATTCTGATCAGGTTTGTTACAGATCCATTTAAATGTGTCTCTGCTGCTCAGATAGGATTTCAAAGTCTCTTCTGTGTCACTCAGTACAACATGAACACAAACAACAATGACATGGTTCTGCGTGTTAAACAACCATCACCAACACAAATCATGTGAATGTCTGTTCTCACATCCAGAAATGTGAGTGCTACATTGATCATCAAATGTCCCCAGCTCAGTGGGTTGAGCAGGCGCCCCATGTGCAGAGGCAACACTCCTCACTGCAGCTGGCCCTTGTTAGAATCCTGAATCTGGTGGCCCTTTGCTGCATGTCATGCCCCCTCTCTCTGCCTCCCCAGTTCTTGTCTCTCTCAGCTGTCCTGTCAATTAAAGGCAACCCCCCCCCCCCCCACCCCCACCCCACCCACCCAAAAAAAGTCCCCAGCATGTGATTCCACCAGGCATCACTGGTCTGCCTACACCAAACGCTCCATCCTACTGTCATTCCAGCAGTGAAGGAAGGACGAAAGGCGACACAACTCTGCAGTTGCCTCTGTTGCCTCGCTTCCTTGCAATTAGCAATTAATTTTTATTAGCAGACTATTTGCACTGCAGCTCCACATGATTTAGCAGCAAGTAGTACTTGATTGTACTTTGTACTTGATTTACAGTGTGGATAAAACACACTTAATAGACACGCAATATGGACACGTGCAGATCAGATCTGATCACTTGCAACGTAATGTGGACTGTCAGTCAGTGAGATCAGATTGTGATCAGATTTGCAAAATCAGGTTTGGGGTGCAATCTGAAAACAAAACAGGAAATAAGCAAAGAGCCCAGACAGGATGTCATCATTTTCATCAATCATCAATCAATTAATTCCATTTTAAAGCTGTTGAAATACATATATTATTTGTATCCTCCTGGCTGCAGTGGTCTCCATAAACCAGACATCAGAGAATGGGCTCCAGCCGGGAAAAGAGAACACATTAGTCCACTTTTAGCATCACTTCACTGGCTACCAATTTGTTTTGGATTGATTTTAAGATCTTATCGATTACTTTTAAGGCTCTTCACAGACGGGCTCCAGATTTTATTTCAGACCCTCCCCCCTCACCACCACCACCACCACTACCCGGCTGCTGATGTGTGCACAGCCTGAGGTCCTCAGAGAATAACATGCTGACTATCCCTGTGTTGAGATGTAAGACTGGAGAGGATTGTGCTCTGTCACAGCCTGCTTGAGCTCAAGTAAAACAAAAAGAAAAAAATCCTTCTTCTTCTAAATCACCCTTTCACACTTGTTGTTGTCAGTTGGCATTTGAACACTTGATGTTTTTGTCTGAAATCCTTTGTATGTTTCATATATTGTGTTTTTATATATTCCTGCAACTCTGTTCTGTGTGTAAACCACTCCATAAAATTGGATTCAAAAGTTGCTGTATAAATAATCTTTTTTTTATTACAATAATAATAATTATAATTATTATGATGGATGGCTTGATGCGTTCTTACCGAACAGCGCGCGGCTCTACACACAAACAGAATCTTGAGCATGAGGCCGCACAGCTTAGACATCAAATGTGCGCCAACCAGAGCTGTCAGCTTGTATTATATCAGCACTTTTTGATGTCAAGCCATTCATTAGTTGTTGCTCGAGGGTCAGTGCGTTCTGATGACAAGGTCAATATCCTGAACCTGAAGAGAGGATTCAGAGGGGAACTGGTGTATGTGTCAGTGAGTGTGACTGCATCTGTGTGGTGTGCGTGTGCGTGTGTGGTGTGTGTGTGTGTGTGGGGGGGTGTTCATTACTTACAAGACATGAGTACGGGTATGAGGCGATCACACTGATAGTAAGTCAAATATCCTGAAGATGTAAGCTAGAAATGGAGAAAGTTGATATGTGACTGTATTAAGCATGTTTTTTTCATCTTCACAGAGGCTCATATGAGGAGATATAAGCGTATTGAGGTGTCAGAGACCTGTCGTGATGTTGCAGGATGCTCCAATTTCAGAGACGTATTAAGATTCTGTACATAAATATTTAAAATGAACTGATTATTACTTTTGTCTTGATCTTTTCATTGTCCTCGTGTACAGCTTCAATGCTCCTTGGCACAGACTGTACATCCTCCAGAGGACATGCAGACTGGTGTTGGGGATCATTGTCCAACATGTCACTCCAAGATCTCCCATAGGTTCCAATTAGGTAGACATCTTGTGGCTTAATCATCAGGGTGTCTTCCATGTGTTCACATCAACACAAATGTCAGTGGAGCAGATCCTGGATACAAAAATAATACAACAGATCACAACACAGCGAGTACCTACACCTCCCTTTTAATATCACTTTTATCACTTTGACCTTATGAGGCACATCTAATCACATTTATACGTCAGTATTTTACAGATGGAATTTAGGTTATTAATATAAACACACAGGACAATGTGGATGGACAAACAATCAATAGGTCACGGAAGATATGATAAAATGAATGAAAGTAAATATTTAATATACAGAGTGGCACATTTCTTGTAAATTAATCAACATAATGCATTTCTTAGTCACAGGAACAGGCCTCTTCATTAAGTAAACACATTTTATGGCTTTGCAAAGGTCTAATAGGAAGTGTCTGTTTAGACACCCAGCAGACATGAAGTAATATTAGCACTATTGTGAGTAATGATTCAGTCTAGCATGAGAGTACAGTGGTCACTGTTTCAGTAGCTCTGTCTGGCTCCTCAGCTGCTAAGTGTTCCTCTGTGTTCAGTCTAACCACTAACTCTGTCTGCGTGAGGTTGGAAAACCAAAACAATAACCTAAAAGAGGCTACGACGCTCCATAGAGATAAGTGGAATGGTCCACATCTGTGATCCTTTGTTCGCATAAACACTGATTGATGCAGCTTTGAGGATAGTACCAGATATTTGTATGCCAGCTCTGCGAGCCTGTACTGATCTGTCCAGTGTGATTTGTCTATTGTTAGATGAGTTGAACTAACCAATGTTATTTCAGTAGGATTTGATCGTCGTGATGCAGGAAACCACAACTAATGTATGTCTTGAGATGTATAGTTTGTTTTACTGTGATAAAACCATTTAAAAATTTGCACTTATTGGCTGGAGGGAAAAACAATGTACTACATTTTAAATATTCACTTTACTCAACAGAAGATAAGTCACGATGATAGATGAGGAAGCGCTGCATCAGCAGTTAGTGGAATTTTCACTGAGGAACATTAACAGAGGGGGTCACCGCTTACTGATGAAAGAAGCTCAAATCTGGAGGCATTTGAGAGACTGCTGGGGAGCGCATGATGGAGAAACACAGTCGCCGTGTTTTTGTGCATAGTGCAAAGCATATGTGCATCAATTCATCAATCACAGAGTGGGCAGGGGGTGAGGGGGTGTTTATTTATTTATTTATATAATCTATAATTGATTCATGCTTCAACATTGGAGTTTTCCTTTAACTATGTAAACACGGTTTATTAAAAGTCATGCAGGCAGAACAGAGCAGCTAAAGATAAGATTGTTTTTTGTGATTGTGCAGCATTAATTAGGCAGCTCCAGGACACTTGAGCCATATGTATATGCATCTGACTGTATGTGTGTTCATTCTTTCACTGTGTGTGTGTGTGTGCGTGCCATGGCGTCCTGATTCTGCAGCGTCATCACTGCAGCTCTCTCTGCACAGCAGAGCTCGTTTATAAAAGAACCAACCAGCCCAGATTCACCGCCTGTGTGTGTGTGTATGTGTTAGCCTATGCATGCACTTGTGTGTGTCCAACCATCCTAGATTTACAGCAGATCCTCTCATTCATCATGAAAGATAGAGGGAGGAAGGAGGGGAAGGAAGGGAGAGAGGGGAGGTAGGGGAGATTCTCTCTCTGGTCTTAGCAGCAGGAACATGCATCAGTTTAACTGTGGTCATCTTCAGCATCCTCAGTGTCCAGTGCAGAACTGACACTGCTGCTGAATCCAACCAGAAGACATAGACACATTCACCTATTTTCTAGGGACGTGGTCTTGACACTTAAGGATCATTTTACTTGTGTCCTGACATTCATTCAAACATTTTTTTTTTAAATGTGAACCTAATAGTGTCATCAATCAGGTCATGAAATCAAAACTTTACAACCAGGAAGTTTTCCTAACAGTTGATAAAGTATCCGGGGAATATATGGCAAATAATACAGCAGGTTTTAATGGAAAATGTGCCCACGGAGCCTCCATTTATCTGTGGGGCCTCTGTGTGGTGATTAACAACACATCCAGGCTGCAGAGAGAACTAACAGGGGAGTTTGTGCTTGATTTTTTTATTATTTACACCTTGCAGTGACATTTCCATCAAGTTGATGATGATCGCCTGGCTGCTGACTGCACCACTAACAACTGAATAGGACCCAGTGGATTGTTAAATACTGGGAAATGCAATGAACTCCAGCTGTGTCATCAGCATTTGGACAAAAGAGATTGGAGCAGCCTTTGGATTGAGACACACACACACCATGCATTTGATATGAAAAGAGATCTGATGAGAGAAGCAATATGTACTTCTCTGTTTATTGGCAGATACTATTATTATTAGCTTTACATCCATATGTTGATTCTTACATAATAAAAGACATATTTATCATATCTAGTCATGTTGATGCTCTCTGCTCTTTTGCCTGTCAACCTGGATCAAACAGGTGGTGGGCGGGGCATAAGGCTTGAATCATAAAATTGTGACTTTGACAAAAATGGGCAAATGGCAGTGAGCATGCATTTTATGTCTGCTGTAAATCTGGTCATTCTAACATGAAAGTCTGAGGTTTTGGAGCCAGGCACAAGCAGCCGTTCAAAGAAGAGCGGTTTTTGTTATTGCTGTGTTGGCTTTGTTTTTCAGCCTTGGAGGCTTCTGCTTGAAAGAAACCAACTGACTGCTGACTGTTGGTGGGAGTCAGGTTGTTAACAGAAACCTTCAGTCTCTCAGTTCATACCAGTTATCCTTACTTGGCCTCCTTTCTTATCCCGTACAGTGGAGTGTGTGCAGTATGCTAGCAGGGCACTAGCTCTCTCCTGGTACTGTAGACATCCTGTACTTGTAGGTCATCTGAGGCCTAAGTTGCTGCTGTAGTTACGGAGGTAAGATGCAGGGAAATAGACTTGCAGCATATTGTTTAAGGATTCCTCCCACAGTCCAAACACATGCACACTGGCAGGGATGCATAAACTGCACCCAAACACAGACTCAGTTGAAGACTTGGATGGTAGAGGAACAAAATATATTTACGGACGTACAAGAAAAACGAACGGCAAGGACACAGGGAACGCAGAGCAAATGCAGGCATGGACAGCAGACGATCTGACAAAGACATGAAGTTAACTGGTACTGTCTGGGAGGGGGGGTATATCCAGCTCGGGCGGGAATCGCTCAGAGACGGAACCCCCACGCTGGCCTTGTTCAGACTGCAGCTCAGATCCAGTTTTTTGGCAAATCTGATCAGGATCCGATCTCACTGACTGACAGTCCACATTACATGTTGCAAGTGATCAGAACTAATCTGCATGTGTCCGTCCAAATCTGATCAGAATCACATTTGAAACCATCTCTGTATGCGGTTTGAATCTGGATTCGGAATGGTAGTGTGAACAAGGCCTCTGAGTCTCCCGCCTTCAGCCTCAACTACACCCTTCGGGACCAGCAGAGCATTCATCAACCCCCCATGCCATATCCATCTATCCATCCATCCATCCATCCTCAACACTCACACATTGTTGTGGCATGGTCCTTGCTAGTGAAAATAAGGGCAAGTACATGAGGAAAGGAGACACAGGTGAGACACATAAGGTAATCACTGCAGGGAGCACACAGGAAGACAGGACACAGAACTTCAAAATAAAACTGGAACACGGACCATGACACACACAGGCTGACTGGCAACTAAATCCTGCCCATGCAAAATTCAGCCCAAGAAAAAAAAGAAAAAAAATGTGCCTACCAACCTGTTCATGTACCCCACCCTCACCCAATGTCAGCCTGGACTGGCTCCCAACCCTCTGTAACCCTGCAAGAATAAGCATAGTATCTAATGAATGGATGAAACACTATTATTTTAGCTATATCAGTGCTATTCATGGAGGGTCTTTTCTGGATTTAAGTGTGCTCAAGTCCAAGTGTTGTCTGGTTTTGTGTATGCCACATTTTTCTCTCCAGTTGCTTTACATGCATGTTCTTCCTATGTCTCCAATGTATATGCCCTTTAACCATGGGAGGAGCTTCAAAAATGCCCATAAATGAAGTGATAAGATAATATTAGCACAGTAAAACAGGCATGTTCTATATGATAAATGTAGCTTTGTAAGCTGTGTCTGTGTGAGAAGCTGCAGCAGCTGTTATGAGGCAGTGTGCTCTGAAGCCTCACAAAGCCTCATGGATTTACATTCACACTATCAACAACACCTGCAGGAAACACCTTAGCTCCTTGAAGCTATATGTGAGTGTGTGTGTGTGAGTGAGAGAGAGGGGGAGACTCTGCTGACACAAATATACACACACACACACACACACTCTCCATTCCTTCCCTCGTACACACATATACACACACTTTCTTTTCCTTCCCATATACATACACGGGCAGGGACACATTCATGTTCCTGGGACGGCGGCATATGCACACATTTCTGTGTGTGTGAGAAACAGGGTGTATGTATAGCAGTTCACTGCATTATTGATTGGCCGGTTCCCCAGGGCACGTGATACAGACTGACCATGTTGATTTTCCACTTCTCACATACTCACACAAACACAGATACACAACTGGCCTCACCGGAGTTGTGCACAGTGAGGTTCAAGTTCACACAAACTTTCCGTGTGTGTATGTGTTTAACAGAATTAACATGGGAGAGTCAAGTCACCACATCTGCTCCACTCACCCCTCAGGGCATAGAAGTCACCTGGAGACAGATACAGTTATCAAGATGCTGCAGTCACCTGGAGTTAAGGTCCCTTCTATAATTCATCTGGCCCTACAGAGAGACATCAAACTCATTCTCATGTTAAGTGAAGCTATATTTGGCCGTATTGATTTCACTGGAGTCATTTCAGGAAGATCTTATAATTTGATATGATATCAGGTTATCAATGAAGCTAACAGGAAGACACATTATGGTCAGCCCACATGGATTTGTAGGTTATTTGTCTGCACAAAGGTCAGACAGACTGCCATCACACCTCCCTGTGGATTTTTCATTGACTTCTAAACCAGTGCACACTATCAAGACTTGCACTGATTTAACAAGCTTGTACAAAACTGGTAAAAGTCTAATGTTGTTTAACACTAGAACCGAAGGGGTCATTTTTATCCCCCTGGTGTTTTTAAATGTGTAACTCTGTTGAAATAAAACCCCTACATCTTTCAGTTCATGACTTTTACTAAAATGGGTTCATTAATCATCTAGTGAATATTGAGGTCTGTGGGATAAAAACAAACAAACAAAAAGAGATCATTTATAAATCGAACCGCCGAGGGGTCATTTTTATCCCTAATAGAAACAGCTATTCAGCACCATGCTCAACATTTGCGCCACTGTCCAGTTGCTTAGCAATGGCTATTAGATACGGTTTGACAAGTAGCTAGGCTGTCATGTAGCAAGTTAAATATTATATTTAATACACAGATAACATTAGAATCATACACGCAAGAAGTTTTATATAACTGCAATGCACACAACCTGTAGTCAGAAACTGAGCCTTAAAAACACCCATCAGGACTTCTGTAACTTTGTGATGTCACAATGAAGCAGTCTCCATCTACTTGGACCTATCCAACCTGACAGGATTTAGTATCTTTGAGTTTTCACTTGAAATCTGATTTTATTTTGATTTGGTCACTCAGTTAGCTAATCAGAAGACAGTGCATAAGCCAGTGGCGTCAGCAAAACACTACAGTTTGTGGTGCTGCAGTGAGAAAAAAACAAGACCATTTGCTTTACAGATTTTATAACTCATAGCAGTATAGCACAGTTGCCACCAGTTCCATGTGTTGGATGGATGAGTGCAATGATGTGGCATGGGATGACTTCCTGTCTTTTGGCCAGGTGTAGCATTAAGTGACAACTACAGTGACAACAGGGCACCAGGATGAGACAGCACCCATCTGAGACTTATGCAAGCCAAGATTGTGATGTGTCATTTTTACTCTGTCTTCCATTTTATTGAATTTTATTACCTATGCAGTTCCTTCTGTTCTCCACAGGCAGTTACATCAGTATTTATTTAATAATAAAATCTCCCACAGGAGAAAAAAGCAGCAAGAATATGCTGATGTTCTGAAAAAATAAGCATCGTGATAAACTGGTATCCACCTTCATATCCTCCCCAAAGTGTTTCTCAACAACAGCTGAGCACACATAGGTGAAAACACTATGGTACAATAATCAGCGTGGCTTTTGCAGAGGGACCATGTATTCACAGATTGAAAGAATCTCATTTGGCACCAATAACTGAGCTGATTAATTAATAGCCATGCACAAAACAGTCACATTCACTGGTGGAGTTAAAAGTAGATATAAAATGAAACTTTGGAGTTCACGATCATCTCCATGTTCAATCAATGAAAACTTTGACTTTTAAGGGATTATTCTATACAATTACAGATAAGTTCTCCCTGTTTGAACTTAATCCCCCTGAGTCACTTTAAATGAACTCAAGGTCTCCTTAATGGCTTTTCTGCAGCTTTTGCCCCAGGCTGTGTCATGAACATGCTACTTTTTTTTTCTTTAATTTCTTTAACTTTTAATGACGCAAACCTCTCACATGATTTGGTGGTTCTAGGACTGGTCTAACTTTACTCAACCAATTACAACATAAACGCTTCCCAGGAAAAAAAAAAAAAAACAAAAAAAAAAAAAAAAACAACAAAAACCATTCCCTATGTTTAAAGATCTCTGTGCAGAAGCAGCATATGTTAATTGAAGAGACATTGTTCTATCCAGATTGCTTAATTAGTACACATTAAGGTCTCGAGTGATGCAAACAGCGAGAGGGTTGTGTGGAGTTCAGACACACACTGGAAAAAATGATGTTTCCACAAAATAACATTGTGTTAAATCAACTAAAAGAGCAGCTATCAAATGAGAGTAAATAATTGCTTTATGGGATAATGGTGAGGGCATTAGAGGACAAGACCCAAAACAAAGCAGAGAACTTATTTTGGTTTGGGTCTGACAAATTAACAAACAATGTATGCTAATGGGAGGAACGCAATGTTTTACAGCACACTGTGACCTCAGGTTACCTGGATGCACAAAGCATTGTCTCCACAGCAGGGTTTGATCAGGTCGTGCACTAGTGCAATGTGTAATAACGGCTGGAGCTGGGGGTGGGGGTCTTGAATAAGCACCAGATCATAGTATTGGCTCCATTATTAAACAACTCATTGCTGTTTTATTTTTAGGCTGGGATTCCTTCACCTTCATCCACCTCCCCAAAACAGACAGGCCTGCTAATTCAAACTGAATGAATCAATTTCATGTCTCTCAGTTGCTCTTCATGGAGACAAAAGTCAAAAGCTCAGGCGGAGCTTGTGGGCTAATGTTGTGAGCTAATGGCAGTGACTGGGGAAAAAAAAAAAAAAAAAAATCAATGTTTCTCCAACTGCTTTGGGGGAGCGGCTTTTTGTTTAGTTTATTCATGTGATAACTTTAAATCGAGACATATGGTGATTACAATTCTTCATCCTGTTAGTGGTGTTACCACTGTAATAAACCTGGCTAAAAAACATGGCTGACATATAAATACTCAACTTTTTAGAAGTTGAGTGAAAAAACTGTTCAATCAATGCAAATTGTCTCAGTAAACTGTTAGCCTAGTCTAGCCCAGCATACCTTGCCTACCCATTGTATCTTCTAATGGCAGTCTAGGTTTGCCATGAATACATCTGCGACCCATTCATTGTGATTTTGCTATAGCAAATATATTTTTTCTAACTTTATCTTTATTGGCTAAAATTAAACAAACACATTCCAGTTGTTACACTTTCCCCTCAAACTATTAAAGAGAAATTCAAAACGTCTGTTTGCATTTCATGTACAGTGCTGTCCTTAGTTACATAACGTCCCAAACCCCATCAGCTAATCCACTCCAACATTCATTTTCTTGACCAAACACTGTGAAAGCCACCTTCACCGTCTCAGCTCTCCAAACATGCAAAACTGCTGTTTGAACTAGTTATTATTCATAGTTGATCACCTGCAGAATGTACACCAACCAAACTCTGTAAATCTTTGTGAATCAGGATGTAGATTTTAGAGGGTTGTTTGCTCTGGCACCTCCTGGTGGTGGCAGACAGTGGTGCACTTGGTTTAGTTTTTCCTATAAAGACCCCAAACCAGGTTGATTCCTCTTCTTCTCATTTAACCATTTCTCCACCGGCCACCACCACAGTGTCTAATTATTTCAGCTTTAAAGAGGAACTTTGCACGATCCATGTAGCTATGCTACGTTTTTACCTTCATTAAACAGCTTTGGTGTAATTGTGATGATTACATACATGACTTGTAACTTCTTACAGGGAGAATGGAGGCTCTCTGCCTTCCACCTGGCATCTCTTGGCTGAAAACCAACCTTGCAAGATCAGTGCCTCCGCCCCAGTGTCCCAGCTCTCATCTCAGCTGCACCGCAACACAAACGCGCTCAGTAACCATAAACTTTTGTTTATGACAGTTAAGACAACACAATGTTGTAACGTTATCCACCCCTCCATGGATTGCTTTTTCACTGGCTTTGTTAAAAACAAATGCTTAGGCCAGGAGGAGGGTTAGTAAAACAGCAGAAAAGTGACTTCCTTTTTAAAGCGTCAGTCTAGTTTAGGAGAAGAAAATACCTAATAAAGCTAATTGTTCTTTCTCAACCTGCACATACAGATTGGTTTTACATTTGACTGACCACAGCTAAGATCGGATCACTTTCAAAGGTTAGCAGGCAGATCTGATTACACCCATTAGCATCACACACTGTGCATCAACACCTCACATCAAATGCATTTTGCCTTATCTGAATAAGATAAGTCTAAGTATAGAGCACACACTGTACCAAAAACTCAAGGTGACATCTTCATGGACTAAATTCTAGCATCAAGAAAAAAAAAAAAAAAAAAACACTCATAACTTATAAAATCCAGGAAATGTAAAGAAATCCTGCAAAGTCTTTTTAAGCCTGATCGTCATTTTCAACAGTGCTGCAGCTTTACTTGAGCTCCACTTCCACTGAGAGGTGGAGAAAGGTAAAGTGGATGTGACAGATCATGAATCAGGAAGTCAAACTGTGTCTTCCCATCTGGAACTGCAAATCCTTCATTAGTCGTTTAATACACACTCATTAAGAAATGCACACGCACGCTCGCGCACACACAAATACACACCACACAAATACACGTACGCAGGAAACCAGACTCACATGGTGTACAAGAACATGACGCGCACGCACACACACACACACACACACACACACACAGTGACTCATTAATGCTAAATTATACTCAGCATATTCTGCTGTAATGGAACAAGATGGAGAACTAACAGTTCTTCCTCTCCACTCACTGAATGATAAATGACAGTGTAAGGTGAACACTGTAGAATGATAAATGAGGAAAAAAGGCAGGTGAGGTAATGTTACAGAATACAAAGCATGTGCAGCCGCCTGTGATGGGAGGTGTACTACAGTGTATTTACTCTATTGCTGTGTATGTGTCAGGTGTCAGCAATTTGAACATCTGTAGTTGTGAACATCCAGATCCCTGAGAAAACAATTTCATATTATGTTGGTACAAAGTTGTGAGAAGGAGAGAGAGTTTCAGTTATAATGGCCTGATTACAAGTGACAGTCTGCAGGGCAGCCAAATGACACCTTATTTATTTATTTATTTATTTATTTATTTATTTAGGTCCTTGCACTAATTGGAGCAACCCTGCTTTTATTGCAGTGGCATGTCTAGGGTGATTGTACAGAGCTGCCATGACTTGATATTCACGTGTGGCCTTGCAGCTCAATTGTGACCAACCAGCTTTTAACAACAGTACAGTAGACTTAACTGGAGTTTCACCTTTTGCCTGATGGTGTTGGAACTCTATACTATACACACCATCTGTCAGTAACTGCTCAACTCCAGACTGATCCATTGCTCATTTTCTGGTCTCACACTCCTCTTCTGTTCTATCTCTGCTACAGGAAAGAAGGAGAGAAGGATCCTCCACAACTGTTTGTGTCATGATGGAGAAATTTCAAAATCTAATCAACAGATTGAATTGATTGAAAATAGTGCAGTTACTTTAAGGGTTCCACAACATTGCAATCAGTCATGTGCATACAGCGTAGCTCATACAACCAGGGATCTCTTCCTAGGCGAATCCTGAAGGGTCTCAAGATCTTGAAGGTTGCCCGGGCTAGACAGGATGCACGGGTGGATGAATGGATTGATGGATAGACACCAAGACACCCTCTGATACTGTGTGAAAGTTTGGTTCGTGATCTTCAACACATTCATTTGCATTGTCAGTCAGGTATAATCTGACTTGACAGAGGTGACCTTTGAGGGTGTGAAGGCCCAGATAGTTCAAACTGAAAAGACTATAATATGATCTGTCACTTCATCCAAATCTATATAATGCTGTTCTACCAAAGTATAACCTGCTCTGCAACACAATGTAATGGAATCAACCGGTAAAACAATAATATAACATGTTAGATATCTAAATGGATGGTTGTATGTTTAGCTCACTCAGTTACATAGATTTTCTGGTGCTTTCATGAAAAAATAAAATGTTAACACTTTCCCACAGGGCAAGGACATGCAGGTCAGTGCATCTCACAGAGGCTGGGATCAGGTTTCATGAAACTGAGCACAATTGCAGATGCAAGCATAAATCACTAAGTGAGTGGGTGTGGCAGGAGTCCAATCCTTGAATACTGTGGAGCAATCTGGATAAGAGGCTGGAACAAGATGAACATATTATTAGTAGGAGGAATATATTATCAGCCGGTGGAGTTGGGGCAGGCTTCAGTAATGGCTGAAAATAAGCTCCTCTCATCCCGTTTTAAAGCAGCCAGCAGCTTCCTAATGAGTCCAGACCGGCTCCGCTGACAGAGAACTGGTCCCATCCAGAAGGCACAGAGTCACAAGGTGCTAATATACAAAGGTCCAAATTTGCACCACTCAAAATATGAATATAGAAGCAAGCTGTTCAAGGTTTCCTCTTTTTACCACAATTGCATGCTGGGAAAGGAGTCAGCCTCCTTTGTTTCCAACTACAAATAAACACAATAAGAAAAGCACTGCAGAGCTGTCTTCTAAACTACAGAATAGAGACCTTTTTTGGGGGGAGTTCACAAGTGTGAACTAATTTATTACATACGACCAAAGCTGCTGTGGCCCACACTTTGGGATATACTGAATGGCATTAAAAAATAAATAGAGACTTTATATACAGTGTGATTGAGCAAACGTCTCAAGTGAGTTTCAAGAGTCTGCTTGTAGTTTTTCAAATAGCATTGATATGCATGAAAATGTGTGGCTGCTGGAACCATTGATCATAGTGTGAGCAGCTGTATCCACACATCCATAAATGGTCAGGAAAAAAAAAGTGAAATATTCATAATATGTAGTTAAGGTGCTGAAACGGAATGAGTTTCTGATGCCGTCTCTGTAATTTACTCATTCAAATGCTTCTCATTTTCCCCAAAAAATCTGCATATAATGTGTGAGAGAAACCACGCAGACAGACTCTGGAGGGCTCTTCAAACTGTTTCAATCTCATTAACTGAGACAGGAAAAAGAAAATGAAGGAGTGATCTCTGTATGCATGTATGTTGTACATTTGCATTCATGCAACGTCTGCGGCGTAGCTTTCAGCCTGGGCACAAAGCTTTTGTATAGCTTCATATCCTTCATATCTGTATTGAGTCTTATTCAATTCTCGCCGCTCATCTACATGGACACTGTTAAGAAAGCCTTGTTCCTACTTTGGTCTGGAGCCAACACTGAATGGAAAATGTAAAGAGGGTTAAGGGGAGATCTGGCTGCTGCTGGGATGCTCCATAAGAGTTCAGTCAGGGGACAACACAGGAGACGGAGGGGTGGGTATGCACACACACACACACACACACACAGAAAGCATTGAGAAAAGTTAGTTACATTCACCTTCAGTAAAAGAAAACTCTTTTGTTAAAACTAATTAAAGCGTTCTGATAGGTCAGTGCGATTTGAAAGCAGATTTTGCTTGAGTCAGTGTTGAATTTCAGATTCCAGGTTGTTATACAATGTGGAAGAAGGCTGATTCTTCAGATAAAGAAATGCATTTATGTAATAGCAGCTCTTACCTTGTCCTTGAGATCATTCATTATTCCCATTTCTAAACCTAAAAAGCATATGAATCAAGGACGTCCAGAACCTCCTTTAGATTTCTTGGTAAATAGAGCTTGTGGCTGCCAATTACAGGTGATGATCATTTTTTCCACTTAAACCGATAAACGTTGATCTGGATTCATTAAGCATATTGATTAAAAACAACAGTGTACCATTTCTTCCTATACATCACTCCTTTATAATAGTTTTCTGAGATTCATAAATCCACACTCCACAGTGACTACAGTTAACTGTGTAGATCTGCAACAGTGTATTCTGATTACATCTAAATTTCACTTTCCCCAAGAAGTTTCCCTGTGCAAAGGTCAGCAGTCTATCACACATACAGAGACAGAGAACCAACAAAGTACCCACACTGGCACCAGAGGAACCCAGAACCTCTCGTTGGTCTAGCGGGACAGTTCTACCCATTGCACCACCAGTGTATCAAGATTGTTTTGTTTTTCATGACATAATGGAAATACTACATGTAACTGGTCTTAAGGATAATTGATAGAAATGATGCAAATTCCTCAAATGTGTTGTTTTGCTTTCACCTCCTGTCCAGTTCATCCCTTATAGACCCACTTGTGCTGACGTGTGTTCTTCTTCATTGTGAGAAGCCACCCTTTTAGTTCTTTTCTTTTGCGTCATCGACCTGTTGTTGATGAATTCTCTGAACTGTCTGTCTTCTTTTTGTTATTTGTCTGTTGTGACAGGAACATGCAGCGCCACTTCCTGCTGCAGCACAGTATCATAATAGACAACAAAGAATTGTTTGCATTGACTTTCAAGGCTTCATTCACTTCCATTGTACACTTTGTGTATACTGCATAATAAATGTCTGTGTGTATCTATATAATTTATATTCTGATGTCAAACTTCTCCACACAGCTACAAACTACAACTGACAGTGATAAATTGCACTTATTATACACATTTGTGGTTGAATACATCTGTTGTCAGTGCAGTTGAATTCATGAAACATCATATTTGACAGGTTTTGTCAGCTGGCTTAGATCTTTCACCAGGATTTACACAATGAGCACATCGATGAACACATCAGAGACCTGTGTATTTTAAAAGAAAAGCCATGTAACACAGTCTGATCAAGGAGACTGGTGTTTCATTCATGTCAACCATGCTTAACAGTGTGAGATTAAAACCATGTAAACATGTCATTTAGGATGTCCCTGCACTCAGAACTACATGAGGATCCAGCAGGAGCCCTATTCTGAAGGGTCAGGTGGTTATGTGCGTGTGTGCTACATGTGAGCAGCAGCCTGTTCAGGTTTTGTGTTTGCTGTGAAAAGTAGGGCAGCTGGAATGAGCTGACTTCAACAACTAATTCAACTAAGTTCCATTGTGGTCCATGGCTTGCTGGTCCAAAACCACTGCCAGCTGATTAATGCAATGTTTTCTTTTCCAATCCTCTGCCCCACTTTTCTTTCTTTATT
The DNA here is from genome assembly GCA_019059645.1 of Caranx melampygus. Classification (NCBI taxonomy): domain Eukaryota; kingdom Metazoa; phylum Chordata; class Actinopteri; order Carangiformes; family Carangidae; genus Caranx; species Caranx melampygus. The sequence goes on along the minus strand of JAFELL010000480.1, from coordinate 631,610 downwards.
TCATTTCTCTTTATTCCCCAAAGGCAATCAGTGTTTTATCTGCTGCCAGATGCCACGTTGCTTTCTAGAAAATATTTTTGCATTGAGAGTGGAAAAAAAAAAATCCCTGGAGCAACAACTCATTCAGATAAGCAACGACACATCATCACCTCCACTAAACGCACGTCATTATGGCAGTGTGTGGCCTGTGTGATGGAGAGGGGTTGTCGTCACCCGCTATAATTTGAACCATCATGTGACACATTCCTGTGTTTGACATTGTGAGTGCTCTTTCATCGTGTTTGCAGTGGAGCCTTTGGGGTAATGGTATAAATGCAAACAAAACCAAAAAATATATATATATTTATCCATCCTGCACTGGCACTGATGCTCATTACATTTGCAGTTTTTGCTCTATCTGGTGTTTGAACTATTGCTGAGAGTGGTAAATATGATATATATATATATATATATTTTTTTTTTTTTTTTTTTTTTTACTGGCAAATTATACTCTTATTTAATGGAATCCTGGAAACCACGCTTAAGGCCTTTCGTGTTAAATCTGACCACAGTTCAAATAGTGTAATAAATTATCTCTCCTCCAGAAATACTGACAGCTCAAGTTGCTTTAATCAGTCTTCCCTTTCCATAAGTCTTCTCTCTCCTGCTGCTGCTCTCAACTGATTATTTTCTCGCTGGACAGTTTTATCTTATTAAACCCAACAGAATAGGAAGAATCATTTGTTGGCTTTAGTATTTCTTTTGTAATTTGATGATGGAATATGTTAGGGTGCTAACATTTTGAAGTCATGTCCAACAGTAACTTTTCTTGTACTGTATAATGCTGTATAATAGTTATGTGTTGCCCATTCACAATACAGTACAAGAAAGACAATGGTTATGTATAAGCTCAAGGCCTGGGAACTGTCTGCCCCAGAGCTAAACTCATTACTTTAAACTGCCCAGCTGCAAAGTGGAGACAAACAAATGCTGTGTCACAATTCAAAGGCCACATCCTTGACAAGTTGCTTCTGAGGACTGATTGCATCACCGCGGTGTTGTTTCTATTTGTTTGTGGACCAGTGTATCCAAAGGGTCATTGAATGTTAGTAATAAAAACGATGCAGCAGCAAACAGCATTGATAGAGAGCCCACGGATCACACTATTAGATGTCATTACAGTATTACCTCGGTTATCGCGGTTAATGGGGGGCAGAACCCCCGCGAAACGTGAAAATCCGCGAAGTAGCGACGCCCCTTCATAAAGCCCCCAAGGGGTTGGAACTTGAAACACACCGCGAGAACACACCGCGAGACACAAACTCTTCTCACCGCGATCTATACACAGACTGCAGAGATGCAGAGAGGAACGCAGAGCGGGGGTATGAAAGATGCTTGGGCGATATGAATTGGGCAATCGGCATCCGAGATCTCAAGGGGTGCTGGCCAATCGGCTTGAATCTGGCTGTCTGAAACGTTCCTCGGTGGTGCGGAAGCATCCGTTGGATTTTTTTTTTTTTTAATATTTTTAAATAATTTTTAATTTTAATTGAATATTTTTGACTCGCGAAGCAGTGAACCAGCGATAACCGAAGCGCGAAGTAGCGAGGTGTCTCTGTACTTGGTTTCAACTTACTTGGATACTTAACTGTTAAAAGAGAAAAAACGGGCCTCAAAACATCATTTTTTTGTCAAGAAAAAGAAGTTATGTGATCTCAAGTTGCTAGGTGACAGAAGCAGTGCTTTGTGACATGTCGGGGACCCAAAGCAGAAATCCTGAGAGAGTCTCATTTAAGGTTGGTCTTTGTTGGGTGTGGTCTACAGAGGGGTGGATTTTGTAGTTAACATGGACCCCAAATGATGTGGCGACTGAACTGAGACTAAGGTTAGTAACTTGTGGTGAGCATTTAGTGGAGGAGGAGCCAGATGTTTAGCTTAGTAGTTGGTGGATATCAAAACAAGGCTAGGACTATCCTGTGCTGTCAGGGTGGTGACCTTTCTGTCTTTTATGATGTCACATGGTCTCACTGATCTATGGTTATTATCTTGCAAGGCAATTTTAAGAAGTATGTATTAAAAAGTTCATTTGTGTTTTTATTGGCTTAATTGACTTATTCCCTATTGGTTCGGACGATCCAACAGGTGCAGCAGCCTCTCACAAGTTAATCTTAGAAAATCATCCATCTATCCCTGAGTTATGTATAAAATCCCTGACGATACTGGTGAGATGAAATTTCCATGACGATTCATTAATTAATGAAAAGAATCCCAGAGTGCTGGAACAAACATATGTTATTCTCCTTTCTTCACTGAGGTCTTCCTGTCATCCCGCCTCCTTTCTGGTTTATCTCTCAGCTACTTCATATCCCAGTCCTGTGCAGTAATATCACACAATACAACACAGGAGCTTTAGTACATCTATCTTTTCCTCAGTTAAGCAACAGACAGAAAAGAACAAGATCCCTGATAAAAAACACTCCTTAAATGGATCAGATAAACTTTCCCTCTCTGGTTGTGAACCGCCCTCTTTCTCATACCTTATCTGATCAAAGTGTATTTGACTATTTTGTTCACATCTGACATGCAGACAGGCTGAAGAGACTTCAGCAGAACTAGCTGGTCCCCCTGCTTTGCTGCATCAAATTGAATCAGCCAGGATCCTGAAGTCACACTCAGTCTTTCAAAGTACTGGGATAGTGGCAAATCCATAGATTTGATGAAATAATACTAATATGAAATATAAATTTCACAGTGCAAGAAGCTCTGCTGATTCAGGTGAGACAGAGTACACAGATTCATTCTTCTCCATGTCTGCTTAGCAACTATTCCATTGACTTTAACATGCATGGTGCCCAGAGGATGAGGCCTACTGATGCCAATCAAATGTTCCCTAGTACCACAGTGGAGGATTGGAGCAAGTGCTGGTAGACCAGCTGGCCCTTTGCAAGCTTAGCATGGTTTAGGATATCTAAAACAAAGTTTCACATTTATAAATACCATTCTGAAAAAAAGACCAGAAAATGTCACTTAAAGACCACAGCGCGGATCTGGACCCAGACACTGACCTATCCAAGGCCATAACCACAGTTATTATCCTTTCTGCTGCTAGCTGTGTGGTGCTACTGAACTATTCACTGCAAATTACTATTGGCAATATTTCAAACCTCTGATGCAACCCATGTTGAAAGAGATCCATCCGCCACATCTCCTCCTGATGTGGACTTTCTCTCCTTATACACCGTCACCACACTTTTCTGTCTTGGCTCCTTTGATAACTACATTAGGCAAAACCTAACTATGATCACAGTATAGCAATCCATAATATCATGCTGCATTCTCCTGTCAGCTCTACAGAAGTACACCATAACACTGATTGCATTTGCAACAAATTAGCCTGGCAGATGGAACTAACAGCAGACTGAGACTGAATTGAAGAGAAAATCAAAACAATGTGGTCCAAGGAGGAGGGAGCCCCATGAGTGGCAGGATGAGGGGGCTTATATAATCTATGTGGAGGACAGTGGCCAGCTGCCTCCACTTCTCTGATTGCCTCCAACCCGACCCAAGCAGGAACCTGCAACATGAAAACAGACTGACAACTGCACTGCAGAACACACAAGCCCTGGTCAGGGTTGCCAGGTCTGTGAGGCAAAAGCAGCCAAACAGCAACCAGCCCAAAATGTCAGACAACACTGTCTAATTATTTGTGTGTCTATGGGGCATGCAGGTGACGTATGTTGATATATGCTGATCTGGCCCGGAGTCAGTTTGACAGGATTAAGGTATAAATATTTGTCATTCAAAATATGAATCTTTATTCATAATCATTATTCATATAATCTGTATGCAATAGGTCTGCCAAAGCCCCACCCGCAGACACAATTATTTACCCACTGCAACACTCATAAAGTAGTCCAGTTCCATGGGACAACTTCGGACCTGGCAACCCTGGCCCTGGTAGAGACAGGGGCTGTCACAGTTATAGAATGGTTGAGATGATTGGTTAAGTATTGGAAAAGGCAATATGATAATATATCAGGTTGGTTGTTGTGGAAGGATCGGCTAAGTTGTGGTCAGGGCTCTGATCTAACAGGGAACATCTCTGGAGAACGTGACAGGAGCGAGATGATGAAACCAATGTTGACGTGACTCCTCAAAGAGAGAGCGCTTCTGCACAGACAATTTACAGGTGTGATAGTTATTATAGGGAATTAAATTAAAAAAGCAATCTGCTGGAGTTAAAATGAACACACAATTGTGCAGATTTAAAAATAAAAAAAACACTAATTACTGTTTGATGGATTACTTGTCACATCCAGCAGAAGCAGCACAGATGCTGAGTCTCACGGCGCTATTACAGGGAAGTTAGAACAAGGGTTATTAAATCATATCATTATCATGTCTCTCTTCATATATCGTATTTCAAACCCGTCAACAGACCTGCATGCAACAGGACTCAAGTGACTATTGGTTATAATTTAGACATCGTATTAATGTAAAATATCAAGTCAATATAATAGGATTGAGGCAATGGAGAACATGATTATAATACTGATCTGCAGTCTACGCTTCTCAGACACACACACACACATATATATATATATATATATATATATATACGTGTGTGTGTGTATATATATATATATATATATATATTAATCCCAGACAGTTTTAGCCTTTGGTGTGTGTGTATGTCTACCTCAGGATCTGCAACATGCTCTGTGAAATCTGCCCTGCAGAGAGCTGAAAAATAAAAAGTATCTCCAAGGTAAAGACCTTAAAGGCTTCTTAAGTCAGTTTAAGTGTAAGATGTAAAAGAAATTCAGTATCAGTTTGTGCCCTCGGCCTTGAGCACATGTGTTTATTATTGTCTATAACTATGTTAACTATGTTAAAACCTCTTGTCTTAGCTCCTGCATCTTGCAGACATAATGAACCACATCACTTCATGTTCTCACCCCCCCAACGTCCATTAATTCCTGATAACCTGACACCTCAAAGGGCATTATCCCGGTTATAACATCATCACTTATCAAATAAATAAATCAATTATTTGTACTTTAATATGTTTTACAGTTGAAATCACATTTTTTCACCAGCCACAGCTGAGCTGATTTAATATCTCTCATCCCCAGGCGAGAAAAAGGAAACCCGCTGTGATTCTGCCGCAGTCTAATAGTTGATCAGTGAAGGCAAGTGAGATGATGGCTGAAGGTTACATGACACAAAGTATTATTTCAGAAAGCCAGTGCACTTCTTACTGCTTGTGTATCACAGGCTCTGGTGGACATGATGCGCTGAAGAAAACTTTTTGTGCTCCGAGTCTCTGTTGCCATGGTTACCAACTGGCGTTTGAGCTAGCACAATTATATTTAACTGTCATCAGGCAATTTGACCATAATTTTTTGTGGGCACAGACACCCTGCAGCCAATCAGAATTGAGTATCCACCCAGACCATGGTATAATGCAAAACATTGCATATACAATGTATTTTCCATATGTCCCTGATATGTGTTGTTAGGCTACTATAAACAAGTTCAGGGTCAGTAGCAACATCTCAGTTCTTCCATTAAATAAATTCAATTAAATGAATAAAAACTGAGAACTTTACATGTGTGATGCATTCACAATAATTAGAAAAAAAAACTCACTCATTCTGAAAAGCGATGCACTCGGTGGATGTCTGATAGCTTCCTACATGATTACATGTTACATGTTGTTTTAGATAAACTGTGCAGTGTGGTTACAGCCACGACTCCCTGTGATTCAGGTGCAGTTTTAGTCTATAAAAAGCTTTCACATCAGTGTGTGAGCTGTGTGGCTGACATGCCGGGGTTTTTTTCAGTGTTTTGATCAGTACACTCCGATCGCCTGCCTCCCCTACCTCCTCTGACCCTGAATTGGTCTAAGGCAGAATCAAATGGGAGATGCAAGCACAGATGTTTTGATCATAGCCCATGTCCCAGTGTTATTTTCTTTGTAGCGCTTTGCTATACAGCACAACACACTAACAATCACCCTGTGGTAGCAAGTAAAACCCTGCAATGATGTACTGCAAGCAGAAAAATGAAACAAAAACACACTATAGACATAGGGAAAATAAAAGCGCTGGATTTCATTGTTCAGGGGAAATGATGACAATCCATACAATACATATATCCATCTGTTTTCTTACAATAGGAGAGAACGGGTACATCAGCAGATTACATTATAGCTCCTTCTGTGTGAGTAGAACATGTCTCAGTGATGCACTATGTTAATTCGGTGTTTGCATTTACAGCTATGGCAGTAAAGTTAATTAATTGCGCTTTCCTGCTTATCACTGTTATATTTTAACAGTTCATTTCTCATGTTATCATAGCGTGGTGGTGGGGGGCCCGTGGCCTTTCTGTGCCTGCATGTTCTGTCTATGCCTGCATGTTCTCCCTGTGTCTACATGGACTCCCTCTGTGTTCTCAGGCTTCCATCCTACAGTGTAAATGTGAGTGTGTGAGGTTTTTTTGGTTTTTTTTTGGCCCTGTGATCGACTGGTGATCTGTCTGAGGTGTAACCTGAAATTGCACATTATCAGCTGGGACTGACTGGACCCACCTTGCAACAGTTTAGCTATAGCTGCAGTTTTCTTTTTCTTTTTCTTTTCTTTTTATCAATTTGTGTTTAGTTTTTCTCAGTTGCAACATGACACATCGATTTGCATACATTTGAATTTTTTCCCTTCTACAGCTGTACATAATCTTCACGCTTATGTTCAAGCATTGTGTATGAAAACTGTATAAATGCATAAATACAGTATATACATTTAAAAATATGTAATAAAATAAAAATGATAATTAATAGAAAATAATAACAATAACATTCAATAAGTCATGACAGCTTTCCTTTGTCAATATGGAATTTGATCCATCTGGTACATGTCCCTCACTTTTTGGATCCATACATTATATATAATGGGATCTGGTTTTAACATTCTTATTGTTTTAAAGGGTCAGCCCACCAAAATGACACATGCAGTGTGGTTTATCTGACATGAGGAGTGGAAGTCCAAACTCTGAGATCATGAGCCTGGTGTCCTCATAGTGAGTCGACTCTCTGACACCCACACCACTCATTATGCGCTGCTTTTTCCCTACTGGCTCACACAGTATATGAATGACTTTGGGTCACTCCAACGATCTCACTGCTTCTGGTCTGAACACAGTTATTGACAAGTTAAATTGTTTAATTCCAACTGAAAAAGAAGAACAGGGCTAACATTTCCTCCCTCTGCTTCCAGTCTCCATAATAAGCTTAGATATCTGCCACCTAACTGTACTTAAATCACAGTTGTGACAGTCACATTGATCTTCTCACATAATTCTCTACAAAGTGCACAAGTGTGTCTCCAGTGTCCTACTGCAGAACCCTGACCAAGATTACTTTTAGTCATTTTTGTATCACTTCACAACACACATTGTGAAGTGAAAGTAACTGTTGGAAATGACAGCAGGTAATGATATGACTTTGTTAGTATCCTGCACACTAGCAAACTCTGCCATTCAACAAGCTCAAACTGATACAATTTCAACAACTTTATATAGATTGTCCGTAGTGCAGCGAAAAAGAGTGAAAGTGGTATAATTAAATAAAAAGAAAAAGAGCTATGTAGGACACACAGTCAAAACCAATAAAGACTTTTGCAGCCTTCCTGTAAAGAGATAACTGAAGTGTGATTCATTGTTGTAAGAATTCATCTGAAATCCTTTTTATCCTCTCTGTAAAACATCTTCATTTAAAATTGGACAATGAACAATAAAAAAAACGACAGTGGCGACAGCCTCCCTGGGAACACAAGCAGTGCGTCCTCTCAGTGGAAGAGGAGGACGGCACTAAGAGAGATTAAGACAGTGTCGTTGGAAGAGTCGCTCTTCATCTGCACACGCCAGCTTTTTATTTTCTGTTAAATCTCTGCCTTGTCCATTGTCTGCAGCTTTGAGGAAGCCTGTTTACCAAAAGGTCACAGCCGGCACGGAGACATGTAGCATCAGTGCCCCAGAGCTGCAGGAACACCAGATGAGAGATTGGCTTGCTGAGTGAGACACATAAGGAAGAATGGCATGTCGGAGGCATTTGGAGTGCAGTTCTAAATTCAGAACAATGTGTTGAATGTATGTTTCACCGGTTTCTAATCCTAAGTAATGAGCTCTGGGGAAGTGATTCTCTTTTCTCCTTGACATCTTCATACACTCAGAGTGAGTAAAGGCAGCTGAGCACATTTACACATTCACATGTTTCTTCCTCGCCTCATCGTACTGCAGAGAAAAACAGCCTCGCTCACCCACATACAATCACACGCACGCATCCACACACACACACGCACACAGTCACAGTTTGATATTTCTCCTAAGCAGCATGTATAAAGACAGTTCTGCCTTCTTTTTCTCTGTGACTCACAGTTACTGGGGGCTGCAGCAAGGCAAGACCAAAGCCAAGTGTGCTGCCACTGTGTATGTGCGTATGTGTGTGTATATGCGGCTACTTTGAAACAAACTTCTGATGTTTCTCGCCCTTGCTCATGTCCCTAATGTTGTCATAAACTGACCGGGAGGAAATATCAGCTTCTGTTCAACCCTGACACAAACCAAGATAAATGTCATACGATCACATGTGAGCGCATGCGCAACACACACACACACACACACACACACAGAGGCACAAAAACATTTTTTTTGTTTTGCACTATTCATGTGCACACAAACTAATCTGTGGTCTCAATCTGAATATAAATAAGAATGAAATAAACCTTATTGTTCCACAGAGACACTGCTTTGTAATTGTATCTTGACTGGCAGTTAGGAAAGAGAGAGTAAATAAGAACCCCCCCCCCCCAGATATAATAATGAAAGGAATAGAAAAATATGAATGTGTAAAAAGTGATGTGTGAAGTAGAATCACAGCATGGACAAAACAGAAACATGTAAAATGGATTACCAGTGCTTTAACAGTAAATGGATAGTAGTAAAGGTAAAATGAAAGAGAAAAGAGAGAGAAAGGGGAGGACCTTTAATTTGATGGCTACAGCAGAGAAGTGTTAAATACAGTAGGTTAAGTTGGCTTGATGGGAGGGAGGAAGACATTATCCATGAAGCACTCCATCCACTCTGTGACTACATGCAGTGTCCAGCTCTACCTCCATTCAAGTGAATGGGAATATGGTTTCAGACTTCAGGATCTCACTGTATATCATGTAGCAAATGAAGAAGGCACCATGTAGTTTACCCCTTCAGCCCTCTGAGTTTATAATCAAAGTGAACCAGCTGGACATGGGACAAATATCACAGGTTTAGTTTGTTTTTCATAGAGGTGACAGACATAGTGCACAAGTGCATTTCTGTTTAAACCTTGGAAGCAAATAAGTGCTTTCTCAGTTTTAGAGTTGACTCTTGGCATTTTCATTTTGTTAAGGCTGGTCCCTGACCGACTGAGGGCCCTGACCAGCTCATAGCTATCACAAACATATTGAGGTGCCAGACTAAACAACATCCTTCCAGCTACTTCTAAAGTTCACTCCAAGTAAAATGTAGGAATTTAAAGTAAAGTTCATCACGATTATTGTGTATTGACTATATCTTTTTATTAGCTGATCTGCACACACACACACACACACACACACTCCCTCTGAGACAAATAGTGAATTGTCTCCAACATTTGTACCCTGGCCTTTTCATTTCCTCTGACAGTATGTGATCTTAAATAAGAGGTGGAAGTAAAGTTGACTGATTTCAGATGGAAGTATTCCCTTGGCCTTGATGAAAGAAACTTGACTAACTCTGGCTTTAAGTGTTCCCACCTCTTTTTCTTTATTGAGCTGAGCAATAACAATTACATGACTTTTAAAGAGAGTGGTTTGTCTGATTGATCAGTTAGCACATTGTTGAAGCAAGAAAAAGAAAGAAGGAGAAATTTATATAGCATGGCTTCTCTGGGGCTGCAGGAAAATTGTTGATTTTTTTTTTTTTTTTCAATCTGGGCCTCTGTATTCCTTTATCTCTTCATCTTTAGCCATTCTGGCAGCATTGCTCTGAGAATGGCGTCATGGTCTGCTGGTCAGTGAGTCAGTCAGTCTACCTTTACTTATTGCCTAGCAGCAGAGAATCAAAGGTTTCACTTGAGAGACATCTATCATCGCCATATGAATCCCAGGGAGTCTTGCAACCATATGCTGAAATTTGGTGCAGACCTTTAGTTCATTGAGACAAGATTCAGGTTGACTTTCGTGACCCTCTGACCTTCCAAAATTTCAAAATGTTGGTTTATGACTTCATACCTCCAAACTAATGACACAGCAATCAGTGCCAGCTGCTTAGGACCTAATTTTACCATGCTAACATGCTAAATCAAGAGGGAGAACACCATCAACATATTAGCTGGATATAAGCCTCTAAGCGCTGTCAGTGTCTCAGCAAAAATAATCTGGCCACAACCCAAGTCTAATAACATCAAGTATCTGCCAAAGCAGTGTAGTCAGATGCTTCCAGTGAACAATGATAAAATATGTGTTTGATGCACTGAAAAAACAGCTGCAGTGAAACGCTGCACTGAAGAGCCCAGCTGTGATAACAGAGAGCAGAGCTCAGACACCAGGAGGCTGAGACACACAATTGCACATTCACTGCAGTAACAGAAAGGATCAGATCCTAATCTGCTTTATTCTATCTGATACTGATCCATTAGAATGTGTCCAGATCTGCATATCCTCAGGATCATCTCTCATTAGAAGCAATTAACACTGCGCTGTTGCTCACTCAACAACATGTGGTAAAGTGCATATATCAAGTCCAAGAGAAAAGTAAAGTCGTCACAGTTTTGTGTCATTTACGTATAAAGGTGTCTGCACAAATGTTTCTTTTCTTCACATATTCTGTACGACCGTGTCTCCATGTTCTCAAACCATGATTTAACATAAATCTTTGCATCACTTGACTTTGATTGTGCCTCGGAGCTCTCAGACCCCTGCTTAATGAGCTTGTTGAGCCTGGTACATACAGTTCTGGACATTACCTGTGATATTCATGTGCTTAAATCCCCTCGAGAATTTTCCTCTCCGTGGCTCAAACCAACTGTAGGGCTCAGGAAATGAGCCATATTGACAACATGCAATACCCAGGTGGACTCTTTCACAACTCAATTGCACATTACGGAGGAACACATTACAGCCGCGCAATCTGCTTGCAATAAAACACAATAAAGGACTCAGAGGGATGATAAAAAAGCGTGCGGATCCCTGGAGAATTGCCTGGCATGTGCTGAAACTCATGAGAATAATCAGGCATCTTTGCCACACAGTGAGGCCCATTATACTGCAGTGGAATAATGAGTCCTATAAACAAAATTTGCTGGGATGTGCTAAAGTGAGACAGCCATGTTCGCTTTTGTGAAGAATCATTTTCATTCAGGATATTTATCACTTAATGGATTGATTTCCAAGAATCCAGGCAGTAACAGCTCCATTTTCCCACCTGAATTAGATGTTCTTTTTTTTTTTTTTTTTTTTTTTTTTACACTGCGACACAATAGCAGCGCTCTGCCAGGGCCCTAATTACTCCTCTCTTCTCTTTCCACTTCTTTTTTTCCCTTCAATTGTTGGTTTTGACATTATGAAACAGTTCAGTGAGTGTGCTGCACCATATAAGTTGAGAAGGGAAGGGCTTTACCATACCAACAGGGACAACCTATTCAATCACCTGAGACAGAAATACATTAGGCTGCTGACTTGGAGAGGGTCAAAACCAGGATTACCTCGATTATGTTTCGATTTTAGCCGCTGCTACCTTGAGCTATTGGGATTAGATTTTTTTTTTTTTTTTCCCGGGTTTTTTTCTTTACAGGAAAAAGGGAAGCAGGTATTCTCTCTGAAAGCCTCTAAAACCAAATGACCATGGGCAGAGAGCTTTAATGTGGTGTCAGGAACCTTTATAATTAAATTCCAGTTTTAATGGAAACAAAACACTGCAATCATTTTCCTGCAGCAGAACTACTGATCAGTCAAGCTGATTTTAACAGAGCCAGTGGTCAGTGTGCAGGATCTTTGTTTTTTCAAACCACTGATCTTCGTTTTTAACCTTCATTTCCTTCCTTGATTTTCTGCTTTTTACCTCCCTGGATGTGCAACTTCACCACTTTTACCTGACATCCCAGCATGACACATTCATACTATAATTTAAATAACACTTACTGTAGTGTGATTGGCCTAATAACACTGATTTCCTGTTGTGTTTTTTTTTTTTTCTACATTTGATGTAATTTTCAGTCACCACAATCACAAAGACACACTAGAACTGCAGGGAGTGGGTGTACCTGAAACTGCCAGTGGGTAAAATTAGCCTGCTATTCAAATACACTGAGGCGCAAGGTTCATTTACTTATCATTCAGCAACACAGGTTTGGATAACAGAGTGCTCCGGAAGCTCCTTTATACTCCCCACATAAATGACCATGTGAGAAAGTATCCTCATAAATATAAAATAATACTGAAATAACCTTTGTGTAAGCCTATATTATACTTTTCTTATTGAGGTTATGAGGTGCTCCGCATAAAAAGAGCTCAAATAAAAACAACTCCAGGATCATAAGACATAAAAGGATTAAGTAAAGTCGAAAAAATGTTTAATATTGGCCACCTTGTGATTGCTTGTACTGCATTCCTACATTTATCCTGCTTACATAATATTTTATTCTGTTTGCATCTTGCCTTCACCATGCAGATTGTCCTCCTGTGCTCTTAAGCATCTGTGGAGGGCACGCCCATGCATCGTGGCTCCTAATTGGTGCACAGCTCCAGGGGCGAGCGGAAACATAAAGTCACTTCTTTAGATCTTATGGCTCAGCACAAGGCAAGAGCCAAGCAGCACAGCAGGTGCAATCCCTATGTGCTTTTGGAGCTGCAGATAGCATGCTGCTTTTGACTGTAGTAGAGCTGATTGTTTAGAAAAGGGGATTGTGCATTTATTTGATGAAAATCTATTTTGTTTTTCATTTCTTTTTCATGAATATTTCATTTGGGCTTTTAAACATTGTGAGTGTGTCATTGTTCGGGTGCAGGCAACAAACAGGAATACCAGGAACAGAACAAACATGTTTACATCCTGGTACAAATAAACTGCCTTGGTCTCTAGAACTCATTTCATCCTCTGTGTTAACTGTACTGTTAGTTGTCTGCTAGCTGTCAGTTAAGCTAACTCACATCACTGACTATGACCTATGACCTCTCAGCTGTGGAGTCTGTACCTTTTGGAAGATTTTCCATGCAGATATCGGACATAATATTACTAATCCTGTGAATGTTACATTTTTCTGTTCCCTTTTTTTTGTTTTTCTAATTATTCTAATCATACATCAGCGTGACACGGTGGTCCAGTGAAAAACACCTTTGCCTCTCAGCAAGAAGGTTCTGGGTTTGATTCCCGTGCCTGGCTCTTGTCTGGATTGAGTTTCCATGTTCTCCCTGTGTCTGTATGGGTTCTCTCCAGGTTGTCCAGCTTCCTTCCATGTCCAAAGACACACATCAGGTTGACTGGCAGCTCTAAATTGCCTGTATGTGGGAATGTGTGTGTTGTTCGTCTCTACATGTCGGGCCTGTGATAGACTGGAGACCTGTCCAGCTTCCAGGGTGTACCCAGCCCTCCTGAACCCTGCACGGATAAATGGTATATGGATAGATGGAATTCAGGGTTAGGGTTATTATCAGTGTCTCCACTTACCATATCTCACTTGTTTGCTTAGCTTATTTACTACTTGATTAGTTAACAAATGAATTAGCCTTGCATTAGGCATTTTACCTTGATTTTGCACAGTAGATAGAATCAGAGAGAGAGAGAGAGAGAGAGAGAGAGAGGGGGGGGGGGGGGGGGGGGTGACTTGGATTCAAACTAATGGCGGCTGCAACAAGGACTGAGCCTATACTGTATGGTACATGCTCTGCCAGGTGAGTCACCTTGCCCCCCACCCACCCCCAATAGCATTGGTTTTTAGACCTTTTTTTTTTTTTTTTAAAGACATTAAATGTCCTACAGCTGACTAGGAGATCACAAACTGACATCATCTGAGCACCTCTCACTGCTAATGTTTGGATGGTCATTGAGGGTAATCCAATTTGTGTGGTCACAAATCCATCTTGTTATGAAGAGCACTTTCTTAATGTCAGCCTGCTGTGTTGCAGCCATGGTATTTCAACACCTTTCCCTCAGTCTCATTCTCAGACCTTATCGCAAAGTGACTGACTATAAAAATATGTCTGCTGTAACAGGACACATTTATAAATGTGCGCTCTCACTATTCTTTCACTGGCAGTTTCCCTGTAAGTGTTTAAATAGACAGAATATGTGTAAGGGTTGTGAATTACTTCTCAACACTAATATGAGTGTGGGGGTTTTAAAGTATTGCTCTTTGCCTTTAGATCTCATCCATTTAGTGTCACTGTGGGCAACACACACCACGGAAAACATTCTCTTTCCTTAAGATAAAAGCCTTTCCCATCTTCGTCACAGTAAACAAAGGCGCCAGTTTATGAGGCCCCCAGCTCCTCAGATATTGACCAGTCAGCAAAGCACATTCAAGTCTTTATGATTCCAAACAAAGAGGTGAGTTATTGCTTTTTGACCTCTGACTTTTCAACTTGGACCCTGTGCAGCTGCCTAATGACTTCCTGCTCCTGTGTGTTTGATGTGCTGTATTGGCACAATCACATATTTCCCTGGTGTAAGCTGAACAACAAGAGCAGTATTGTTATTCATAGCTTCAGAGGGGCTGATTCAGAACAAGGGTGCTCACAGTCTCTTGTTGAGGTCTGTTGGGGGTTTCGAAAATGATCAGTTCAGGAAATAATCAGTGCGGGATAAAGGAGACTCATTCATTTAATGTGTCCTGCTTCATCAACTAAATGTATTCAAACCAAACATTTTTGAATTGACTCTGGGACTCCGATTGGATTGAATTCATCTTCTTACGCCATCATTCATGAGGTTTATGGCAACACACCTATCAGCTGAATCTCAGCTGCAGAGAGAACCACCAGTTGGATGATCTGAGTTGTTCAGAATGGCCTCTGCCATCTTCAGTGTGCATCTCTTCACCACCACCCCCAGTGTGTCCATCCTGGCTGCAATCACAGGCCAGCTTCCCTAACTAATTTGCACAGTCGCCTTGCATCCCTGTATCTGATGCTGCCTCCCCAGCAGGCTGCACAATGAAACAACACTGATATAAGACTGATAAAACATCTGCAGCATCTTACTGCAGATGTCAAGAGATCTGAACTTCCTTAAGAAGAAGTGATAGTTAATAATAATAATATATAATTGATGTATATAATATATAATATATAATAATTGATGTTGTTAGTTGTTTTCTGCTCATGCCCAAGTTTTAAACTCCAGTACCCTGCCCCTCCAGCGTCTAATTATGATCATTATATTGTTTTTTAAATTCCATGTGGTACATGCACATGGTCATATCAGTACATAATTATGTAATCACCAAGGTATTACAGTATCTGCTGGAAACCACACAGGCAACAGCTGTCCTGTCTGTCACTGGATGTTTGCCAAAGTCCAGGTAATTTCTCTATACTGGTGTTTGCATAATTATCCTGATGTAGATTTACACTAATTATCAACAGTTCTGTGTTATGTTTAAAATGGTACAGAGTGTATCAGTTATTCATTAAATGTAGCAAAGTGGTGCTACAGTTTGATCAGAAGTTACATGACAAACATGTTAATGACTCAGGCAAATTTCCAGCAAATTATTGCCTAATTCATGTCTTATTACAGCAGCTATCAGCCTCATGCATCATTCACACCCACATCAGTTCTGGGACATTTTTAGAAATTCATTTCTTTTACTCCCCTCAAAGTATTTGTGTTTTCATCTGGGACAACTGCTCACAGTGGGGCACATCACCAGTTAAAAAAAAAAAAAAAAAAAAAAAAAAACCTCTTCTCAACAGGACTCTTGTGTACTCAGCAGGAAGCGGTGACAGCAGCTAATGATAATTGGTAACAAGATAAGCAGACAGACCAGCAAATCAGATTCTCTGATTCTACGCCAACGCAAAGTATTAAAATTTCCCATGAGTGCATCTGTGAAGTGGAAATACTGGAATAAATCACACCCTGTTTGTTCCTTCAGATACACATCTCACGCTGCAGAACCACTTTAATTATCCAGCAGTCAAGGACGTCTCTATTTTACACTTTAGCACGGTCAGATGAAGATCGTGTTTCTCCACACATCAGCCGTTGATCATCAGTGATAAGCAGAGAATAAAGGAATGTGACTGCTGCCTCATGTGCTCTAAGGGCAAAAGTCTCTGAAGCCTGGGTCTGCTTTGCCTTTCCAAAGCCCGAATGGCTGGATCTCCATTGAGCATCTTATTATGACAGGTCTGAGACTAATATGACACTGATGTGACTTTGGCTGACAATATGTTTTTTTTTGTTGTTGGTTTGTTTGTTTTTAATTACTTTAAACATTTAATCAACTCTGGTAGCAGTGAAAGCAACATTGAAAGGCAAATACATTGTTGCCCATAAAGTTGGAATAAAATATATTTTTTTTCACCTCTTCTCAAGTGATTGTGACTTCTCTCTCAAAGACAATGTTTATATCTTCTCAAAACTTTATTGATCAATTTGTTCGAAACATATCACTGTGAAAATTAAACCACAACTGACTTTTATATTAAGAATAAAATGTGTCCGAGAACTAAAATATTCCAACTTTATGGGCAATATTGTATTTGAAATGTCACAAGCTTGTCAAGACAACAGAGTTCATCGGTTTACAGCTTCAGTCTAACAGCAGCTCTTACTGTATTTACACATAAACAAAGGTCTGTCTACATTTCCATACTGAAGCAGGTTCAGCCGCTTGGGAAATTTATGCAAATCTAACAGTATACATGATGGGTGGGGCGATTACTTGACCTCACTGATTTAATCAAAGTGTATTTCTTAAAGTGATGTTAATGAGAGGGTTAGATGAGACATTAAATTATTCTTCACGGCACAGCAGTTAAACTAATCCAGGTTAATTGTTGTTTCTTCCACGCATTTCTTTATTCGCACTGACTGTAGTCGGCCCAGTCCCAGAGGTACCAGCAGAATAATAACACAACCCATCGATGATTAAAATACATGTGTTCAGAAAACAATTAAATGCATCGAACTACAACTGCTGCCTCACAGTTACACCTCCACCACTCACACTGATGGTGTGTTCCATTTACGTTAGAAATCTGAGCTTGTGTCAACTCTCAGCTTGGCGCTTTCAGTTGAAAAACTGAGAAGTCAGGAAAATGGACAATAAATACATCAAAACAAAAATATAACAATTTCATATCTGTGCATGTTAGATTTCAATGCAAATGATGTATAATGTTTTTAAAAAGGCATACAAACCTACAGAACATGTCACGGGTCTTAGAAACAAACATGCAAGCTGTTAGCTACTAGCCATTGTTAGCAATACTGCTCCGATAACAACACTGTAGGCTGTTCTTACACACCAAACCAGCTTAGAGAAATGTCAAGGGATAAGAATTTAACAGTACAATGCACATGGCTGGCTTAAATGTGAAAAATGACAAGAGAAATCAGGTCAACAGTAAAACTGCAGAGTGTTCACTGCTGTTAGCGCAGTACCAGCCATATTCAATTCTAATGAAGGGAATTCTGGAATTGGTCCAAATCTCCAAGTCTGATTTCCGAGATAATGTGATGTTCCAGAATAAATTTCCAACTGGGAG
Organism: Caranx melampygus; assembly: GCA_019059645.1. Taxonomy (NCBI): domain Eukaryota; kingdom Metazoa; phylum Chordata; class Actinopteri; order Carangiformes; family Carangidae; genus Caranx; species Caranx melampygus. The sequence goes on along the minus strand of JAFELL010000480.1, from coordinate 613,848 downwards.
CTCAGAAATTCCGACTTCTGAGTACGCATCACGATTTCAGATTAAATCCCAGTTCATCCAGAGCCACTTACAAAATGAACCACTTGCGTGTGAAGTTTGGACAGAATGTCTGTGTCGTGTCTTGTGTTATGGTTATAAGATTTTTTTTTTTGTTGTTTTTTTTTTTTTTTTTTTAGGTCAACATGACCTTTGATCCACAAAATCAGTTAAATCATGAGTCCAAGTGAATGTTTGTGGCAAATTTGAATGTGTTCCCGTGATGAGCAATGCAGCTAATGTGCTCATAGGTGCATCTCGTAGAGACCAATCAGGAAGCACCTGGGTGGAGCTACCGGGATGACAGGAGAGGAAAACGGGCTAACAGAACCACAGGGACACATGCAGCTCTATGAACCTGCTATACAAATTAATAAAGGATGTATTAGCATTTCTGATTCTGAGTGGTATCTACGCAGCAAATAAATGAGTAGCACAGTCCCCCCAGCACTGTAAGTAGGAATGGTTTTATACCTACGCCACAGGTGAGTACTGTATTCAACTCTGCATCATGAAATGTTTATATAGGATTCAAAACCCCAGGACCATATACTGTACTGAATGACAGTTTCTTTTGGTCACAGTGATAGTATCACAACTGTGCAGGATAGTCTCATAAACTTTAAATGTGTGTGTCAAGACAAAGATCCAGATAAGTGTTAAACATTTATTACCGAATAAAGGAAGATACTTGCACCTCTGTGGGGTACTTTCAGATAAGTAATTTAGCCAGTGCTAAAATCTACATGCACCATCCTCACAGTGATCAGGTGAAATAGTAAAACCAAACCACAAATTAAAATGGTCCCGATATTAGAAGGAGATAGAGAGTCATTAGGTTTTATTGTCTTGGATCCATGTTGGCATCAAAATTTCCCCAAGTGATTCCAGTATCTGCACTGTGAGATATGTATCTGGAAAAGTGAAATCAGTAACTGCTGGTGGCAGTAGAGGAAATAATGATAATATTATCACTGATATTAATAATCTTTATCTACAGCACACTTTTCCAAATCCACATTACAAGCTGCTTGCCAAAGGCTGTAAAGTCAGATAGATGAGACATAAAATCAACAGGCTTCAAAGAAAAGAAAACAGTGTTAGGATTTGCATCATTTCAAAGAAATAACGGCTTAAGGGAGAGAAAAACTTCCTAAAAACTTGGAAAAGCTTTCTGATAAGAACATGTTTTAAGAAGGGACTTAAAGAGGTCACAGACTCAGCCGACCTGATTTTCCTTGGGCAGACCGTCCCAGAGTCTCGGGGCCCTGACTGCAAACACTCTGTCCCCTTTATTTAGTTGTCAGCTGGGCCACTGGAACAGACAGAGATTTACTCAAGGACATCAAATTGCAAAAGTCTATGGATGATAAGATAAAGGCATATGGAATAGTTTCAGTATCTTCAAAAGGTCAAAGGTTAAAGAGACAACAAAGTTAGTGATCCTCTGGGGAACATAGATCTTGGTCACCGGTAGATGACCTGACAATTCATCTGACAAACCAAAAATACCATGCATGAAAACACAACTGCTGTAACTTCCCTCTTGTTGCAATATTGGCCAAGTGACTTTTTTTTTCCTGGTTAAATGAAAGATGCAGTTGTTACAATTTGTTTGTTTAAGAAACCGACCACCTTACCTAAAGAATCAAAACATGCAATCAAACAGCACTTCTGTTCCCAATGTTTCAAACTTTTCTACTAATCAGAAAACAAAAAAATACACAACCTAATGAAGAGGCCTAGCCCAGTCAGGGGAACAAACACACAAGCACACTGGTCACTAGTTATAATCAGAAATACACGGTATACAAAGAGGTAACAATGCAAACTGTGAAACCTAAACACCACCCAGAGTGATGCTCTGGCCTAGCTTTTAACAGTTTAACAATCTTTATGGATGAGTTGAAGCTGTCAGGACGGACCGCTGCAGAACTCTGGACTCCTCCCCCACTTCTTACCTACTACCACATGTCAGGAACTGTGCAACCTTCTTGGCATACTGAATTGACACATTATCATGCTTTTTTTTTTTTCCCAAATAAAGGCCTCTCTGCCACCGACATTTGCAATGAATGCTGATATATGCATTAATAATGCACTGCTGAATTTATACAATAGGACTGTAATTCTTCAACACACTGAGCTTGCATTCAGTGGATATAATTACTTTCTCTGGACAGCATATATAATTGTATGGGAGCCTCTCCATTTATTTGTTAATGTAGCACTTCAGCTGTTTTTGATAGTGTTAACCTGTAGTGGATCTGGCTCCAGCTCTAACGTGTGCCTGCAAAGTGACTGTATTCATATGGTTTTAATTAAACCCTGGCATTCTCATCCAAGCTTTAAATGGTAAAATTTCACAAAACACTTCACCATACAGATGTACTGTTTGCATGTGGGGACTGCATGTAAATGTCATCATATGTCAGGCTTCCTATTAACAGAGGTTAACAGCTATGCCTGTTTCCATTTACTTGCTCCCAACTTCATTATAATTTCCTCCTTCAGTATAAATCAACTTAACAGCAGGAAGCTCCAGCAGCCATCACAGGAGGGTTAGATAGGCCACAGCTTACTGAGGCAGGACGAGGCAAGATGTTTCCAAAGAGGAGAGCTGAGAATCTCATGGTAAGTTTACACAGCAGAGATGTATTGACTCTTTCATGTATGGAGTGTTTGACAATGTGCTCTAAAAACGGCTCCGGCAGGTTCCTCCTGCCACCACATGCTTCAAATCAATTTCTCAAATCATTCCTTCATCCCAGTTTGAATCATCATATCAGTGAGGAAACTACAACATCCATGAATGTTAAAGCGATAACAAGCTGAGCAGAGCATCATACTCCGTGATTCTTTCTTTTCAGAACCAGGCCGGAATCTCGAGGTGAGCCGTAGGTGGTGACAGGTAGGGGGTGATTTGAAGACAAAAACATATGGAACCTCTTTTGTTGTGTAGTCCCCCTTTTAACCAAATGACACTCCCCCTTGAAAAAAGGTTTTTCTAAACATTTCCTCTTCTGAGTATGGATTTCAGCAGGAGGTGTGAATAGAGACCATTATTCCTATAAACCACTGGTAAACTCAGACAGATCACCTGCTAGGAACAGGATGAGCAGAAGAAAAACAGACTCATTCAGGAGCAAACAGCCTGGCATGTTTCAGATGTTTATGTCCTTTTACACAATAAGACTGTGAACAAGATGCTAAATCTTTTCTGCACTCTTCTACTGTATATGTTGAAGGCTTTAACCATGGATAGTTATGATGTAATTGTGTTAGTCATCTACACTGCCTGGAGGCTGCTTGGAGTACCTGTCGCAAGTCAGGGACTTGTTTAGCTCCCATAAAAGTTCTTTTGGGGTTGTCCCTGCTATTGAGACAAACATCAATGGCCACAGCCTTGCATAAAACACTCCACACCCAGGCCCCCTCCTACCTCTCAGACCTTCTCCACCCTTACATCCCTTCCCGCACCCTCCGTTCTTCTGATGCCATTCTCCTCACTGTCCCTAAGACCAAGCACAGAACCTGAGGGGATAGAGCCTTCTCTCTTGCTGCCCCCACCCTCTGGAACTCCCTTCCCAAACACATCCAAGAAACCACAGACCTCAAAACATTCAAGTCACTTCTCAAAACGCACCTGTTCTGCTCTGTGTATAACATTTAGCATTTTCTGATTCTTATCTCTACTTACACTGTTTTTTGATCCATCTGGCCTTTCCATTTTTTAAATCTGTATTCAAATGTGTCTTCTCTGTTCTGATGAGTTTTAATATTTGATGTTTTGATAAGTCTGGATGATGTGTTTATGTGTTTTTTATGTTTTTTAAATTCCGATATTACTTGTTGTTTTATTCCTGTAAAACAACTTTGAGTGCCTTGAAAAGTGCAGTGGAAACGGGGCTTCAGTATCAGTATCGACATATATATATATATATATATATATATATATATATATATATATATATATGTATGTATATATGTGTGTATGTATATATATATATATATATATATATATATGTGTGTATATATATATATATATATATATATATATATATATATATATATATATATATATATATATATATGTATATATATGTGTGTATGTATATATATATATATATATATATACACACACTCATTGTGTAGTATCCTCTCAGTATGCCAATATAACCCTGTATGTTTTGACTTATGTTATGCGGTATATGTGTGTGTTAACTCCTAGTTTGCATTCATTTAAATATATTTCCATGTCTCATCATTAACTGTACTGTGATTTCAGGTCCTGCCTCCCTCCCATGCCAAGCAGTCGACTCATTCCCCTCACCTGGTTTTCCCCATCCACTGCACCCTATTTGCTCATTAGTCCATCAATATTGTCCATTTTCATTTGTTCTCTGCCAGATTGTCTTGTGTGTGTATAACTAATCGCTCTATCATTTCTATTTCGAGCGTCCTTTTCTGACCCTGCTCATCATATTTTTTCTTTTTTGGATTTTGTATTTCAGCCTGCTTGCTTGTTGCGACTGATCTCATCTCTGCCTGACTTTTTGGATTAAGTAAACTGAACTTTCATCGCTGCTTGCCCGCCTCCTTGTTGTGCTTTTAGGTTCTCTTCTGCCAGCACCAGTGAACTTTACAGTGTTAGTTTGGAGGTCAGTTTGCCAGCCACACTGAAATATCTGTTTCATGGACAGCCAGTGTCTCAACTGATCAGACGGTACGTGTGTGGACCCTTCAGGACAAATTCTAATCACTTCAGTGAGCACATGTTTGTCCAAAGCATAAATCATCGCAGTAGTCTGTGGTTATTTATTACAGATGTTACACATACCTGCAATTACACAATTGAACAATTTGGGGAAAAAAAAAAAAAAAAAAAAAAGGTCCTTCTCTGACTCTGGTACTTATAATGGCACACAAGTGCTTTCTGCTGTGAGAATGAATGGTGAGTCAGCTTCAGTTCAGTGTGACCAATTAGCCAAAATTTGAGAGTGTTGTTGACCTGCAGTGTTCTCCCAGGAGCCACTATTAGATGCAAAAAGTCAAAAATAAAGCAATTACAGATGGTGGATAGACAAGCGGAGTATGATATAGAATATCTCAAAGTATGAACTCTTTGCAACAGCATTCACGTCTGGTTCCTGATTTTATGATCTCTTCTACATGTACAGCCACCTCACAGTGGGATCAGACTCTCACTGTTTTTATGTGAGGAAAACTGACCCATGAAGACAAGTATGTCTGCTGTTGTTGCCTGTGATGCTGGACAGCCAAGCACAGTTTGTTAAAAATGGTGAAATACACAGATAGTTTATTTAGTGAACTATTTAATGTACTATAAACATTAAACCTACTGACACCAATTTCAACACTATAGTATATGCAAAACACATAAGACTACTGGACTGACACTGGGCAGTGGTGGAATATTAAAGCTTACCTGGCTTTTAATGTTTACTGTCACTTTTAAACCTGTGCCTGTCCAGCCTCTCTGTGCACTGAATAAATTCTGCTGCCGAAGCACTTCACGAAAACAGGATAACTTATTCATCCCTTCAAACATGTCTTTACATAAAAACTTTTTTATGTATCTTTTTTAGTAAATATGTTATGCATTTAAAAAGGCAAATGTCTGTTCAAAGTGCACAGGTTTATTCTCCACTGAAGCATTGTTCAAGCTGTTTAGGGAGCACATTTAACTTAACATAGCAATGAAACCACTGTTTTTGTACATTTGTCTCAAGCAATGAAGCTCTCTGTTTCTTTGTTTCAGATAGGAGTACAAAAACTTCCAGAACTTGGACAGCCTGTTTATACACTCAGTAAATAGGCTGGCTGATAAAAGTGGAGCTCATATTTCATTTCTTTCAGCAAGAAGATGAAAAAGAACAGTGATACGCTCTCTACCTGCAATCTCACCAGCTGAGGATGACAACTGCATCTTGTGTGTGTGTGTGTGCGTGTGTGTGTGTGTGTGTGTTTCTCTGTTTATGCATGCTGATATCTATGCATATCCATGTAGGATTGCATATCATAACAAACAAGCATTTGAATACGAAAACAGAAGAGTGGAGCCTCTGAGTTGCTTTGTCTTCCCTCTGCATCATGTCCCTCAGTGGAGATGTGAGACTGGCTCTTACAGCTATGACCAAGATAGTGAGTGTAGGGCTGTGTCAGAGCACCTGGCATTAATTTATACTCTAAATACTCATACTATAGCACAAACAAGTCATATTTTCAGGTAATTTGGATGGTCCATGCTGTTTTGATGTTGTTTTGCTGCATATTGTTTTTATCACATTCAGAGTATAGAATGGATGAAGAGGGTTTGAAAAAGAGAATTAATCTACAAGTCACTGTCTATAGTTTAAAGTGTTGTTTTTATTTTGAGTTTTGAATTGCGTTACCACCGTTACTTTGCTGGGAACATGGCTCTGTTTCTGAGCTAATTTAAGCTAGCTATATGTAACAGCCTTCACAGACGCCGGTAGAAAGAGGCCATGATGAAGAGATTCATTTCTCCAGTGTGGCAGTGAACACAACACACACCTGCAGATAACTGGCTGACATTCTGCTTTACTACATATTCAGACCTGGCGAACAGTAACGCTAACTGCTATAACAACAAAGCTACAGCTATTTACCCACGCTCCCTCTCTCACTGCAGAAGAGCCTCTCATAGAAGAGCGGCTAATCAAGCTAACAGAGCCCAGGCAGGGCTCTCAAGTCTCACGCACTGAGCATGAGACACACACATTTCAATAGGTTCACACGCTCACATGCCACACATGGCATTTCTCATGCTGAATTAGTAATCTATGAGTGGATGATGCAAAGGCAGATTGCTCTGTTTAGTCCATCTATCAGCCAATCAGAAAATAGTATTTGTTGTTGCTGGGTAGCGTCTGGGTCTCTACAGCGTTGCAAGCACGCATCCCATGAATGCTCTGAATGTGTGCACAGGTTGCAGACAGTGACGGACTGACCACAGGACAAAATATGGACAAATGCCACAACTGTCACATAATGATGCAGCCGTGTTGATGTGACAGCTAAAAAAAGAATCTCAAGTCGGGGCTGGCCGGCCAACTGTGTAAAAGAGTGGAAAACTGGATAAAATTGTGTGTTGTATAGCTCAGTTGGTAGATCAGCCCCCAGTATTAGGAGGCCATGGTACGCTGCGGGTTCGATTCCAACCGGTAGAAAATGATGTTGTAGCTCATATGTATGTATGTATGTATATGTAGCCCCCCCCCCCCCCAAAAAAAAAAAAAAGACAGATACAATATCATTTTCACTTAATCTTATACTGTGTACTGTATTGGGCGGCAGTGACAGCACGAAATGCAGAAGCACAGGGTGATTAACAGACTGTAGAGAAGTCTTAAGAAGAATTATATTTCCCACAGTTTGTAGCTAGCTTGTGTAACAGCCAATATTAAAGAGTTGCATTTCCTGTTGTAAATGTTAGCCATTTCTTGGAAAATATACCATGGTATGAGTGATTCAGAATGAAAACATGAGTAACTGGTAGTTGACATAAATTCCATCAGCCATAAATTAACCGGGCAGGATACAGAGGCTTAATCGACACAAATCCATGGAGGAAGGCATTAGCCTTTGAGTGACATGAGAACCTTTGGCTCTGGGATGTGTCTGTTCAGAGGCTACTCAGTGGGAGCTGGAAGCTACCTTCCTCTGGAGATGCATGATGAACACAATGACCAAATGGCTCCTTGTCAGGAGGCAGCTTCACAGAGCTTGGCACTGGCAAAAAAAAAAAAAAAAAAAACTCCATGTGCAACAGTCCCTGGGCACCCATTATGAGACCTCATTTAGTTTCACTACACAATATGAGACTATCACATCCAATTTACATCTAATGAGCCAATTTCTTTGAAATGATCAAATGTTTGAGGCCACACAAAGCAGCTATTTGCCAGCATTGTTCTTACTGTTTCACATTGTTCTCACTGTACGCAAGACATTTTACCACCTGTCAGGCTTTTACTACCTTTACTACTTCTCCATGTGTTATTGTCCTTTACTATTGCCTACAGCACAAGTCATACAGTTTAATAAGCAGAGAATATGTGTTATATAATGGGTCTGATGGGCATAGAGTTGCCGGAACACTTTGAGATCTGTTACTTTCTAATTCAGCAAAGCAGGACTTTGAACATTGCAATCGAAGCTTAGAAAACTCCACAGATTAACATGCAGCAAACAGAATTTATGCATCAGTGCATCAATGCACATCAGTGCAGAACTAAAAGACTGAATTATTATGAGCAGATGAATGTCACAAAAAAAGAAAGAAAATGAAAATGGCAGAAATACACAGGATTAAAGTCACAGAATTATTTCAAATCACTGGATATCCCAGCAAACAGCAAAGTCCCCTATGAGAAAACCAGCTGTCTACAGCACAGGCAGCCAAGTGGAGCTTGGCAACGGGACAATCACCATGTGTCTCGGTCTCCGGCGGCCCACTGTCAGAGTGATGGTGATGATACTGGTGATCATAGAGGATCAGGAGTCCCATTTTTAACTTTAATGCAGCATTGGGATGGTTGGATTAGAGAAGGAAAACAAACTTAAAGTTTAGCTTTGTAACTCAAAGATCTACAGTACATTAAAAAAGACAAGAAAAAAATACATCAAATTTGCCCAGACTCCATTAAGACTGATTCCTGATTGGTAGTCAGTCAGATACATTGCTTTTCTGAGTGTATGAAGAGTAACAGGGCCTCCCATGTAGTTTTCTCACTCTCCCCTCCAGCACGTCTTCCTAGCCTTTGTAGCAGACCTCAAAGAGCCTCAGAGGGGATAAGGCACCAGGACGCATTAGGGGAAATAATAGCCACTATAACCACTGTCCATTTGAGCACATATTTTCTTTTCACTATGCTGCTTCAAAAATACTACTACAGCCCTGTTTTCATTCCTGCCAGCCTGCCTCACATTTGTTTGCTACATGCACAGGATCTTGTCACAGCATCAGGGTACTTAAGGTTTTCTGGTGTTTCTCTTGTCAGGTCAGGTGCCCCACAGGTGGTGCAAATGCCCCTTGTTGACCTATAGAGGGCCAACAGACCTGGTGTCAGCCAAGGTTCCCCTCCAAATACTCCTCTGGTGACCCATTGTATGGGCACCAGTGTGCTCAAAAAGCACTCAGACATGACCTTAGAGCGAGAACAAATCTAAAGCAAAACACTGAATCTTTTCATGTCAAGATGGGATGTGTGTAAAGGTAGAGAGACACCTGTTGATCTATTGCTTCCTCAGCTGTGTCTCCTATGTGTATTTATGTGTTGTTGGTACACCCATTGATGTTTAGGAGAAACCTGCAAAGGATATTCTGAATGTATTGAGAATAAAAGCCTGGTTTAAACAGGAGGTTTTTATGACCTTTACTGAGTCATATATGAGGTGATGTTCAGGGTACCTTACTTTCCCCTCTGGACCTTTAAGCTCTGATTTCTTTAGATTTACAGTCTGCAAAATTTCAACCGTTGCATGACAGCAGGAGCGTTCAGCGGGTTTTAAGTCATGTGTAAGAGTTCGGTAACAAAATGAAGTGACCTAGCTCAAATGAAAGAGGAGATCAACTATTAATCATAGGGTTGGTGTAACTGGCTCTTACTCAGTGTCAGATTGTGTTATTTTGAACAACAGATTAGCATAACACTAATCACTAAGAGCTTGATTTGCCCTTTTAATGAAACATTATCATTATTTAAATTACAATCTTTTCTACATACTCAAGAGAAAGACTGGTATAAAGGCAGCGAGGAAAAATCCTGTCTGGCACATGGATTACCAACATGTTTCTCCTCCCTTGGGTTGACTTTCAAACCAGTATGAGCTGGCAATTGATTTTCAGCTCTTCCAAGTCAAATGGCCTCTGGCTTTGGATCAGCCAACATGTGTTCCTGAATCCAGGGCCCACTTCCAGACCTCATGTTGTAAGCACAGGGACTGATTCCTTGGCAGAGGACACGTTTAATACTGCAATTCCTCAGTGTCTGTGAATGGGTCTCTGCTCTCTCGCTTGTATAATTGAATAAGACTGGCTGATGCACAGTGATCTCTCTGTGTCTGTAAGCCTTCACACTTGCCTCTTGCCTAATGAGAGAATAAATCGGATTGCTTTGTAGACTCAAACCTTCTATGGTATCTGGTTCTGTGAGTTGTCTGCTCTCATTTTTATGGCATTTCTTTTATCCCTGGAATGAAGAAAAAAGGTAGGGGGTGTTGTTAAGACAACTTGAGAGCTCAGGTTTGAGTTCATGTTAATGACTTTTGAACCAGATGACTGATTTTGCTGATGGCTAATGTCACATTTTTATTCTACTGTTTTATTACAGGAGGAAAAAGGTGCAGGGCCTGCTCTGGAAGGTGTTTTTTAAAAAAACAAAGCATATCATGAGCAAAATAATCAGTAAACCCAATGGGCACTAACACCATCCTATTGACAAACAAATAGGAGCTAGTATCCTGTTCAGCTCTCAACAGATTCTTCTGGGCCTGACTGGGTCTCTCTGATGTTTCCTCCTCTGAGCATCTTGATGTTCCCTGCTCTTTCACCTGTCACCCTGGAGCAAGCCGGTGGTGGGTGGGGCATAAGGCTTAATCCAGATTTCTCTAAGAGGAAGTAAGAAAAGATGAGTTTCCTGCCCTAGTTTTAATTTTAATGATATTTAATGATATTTATACACTCCAAAATATGAAGAGAAATTTATATCTGAAAGTCAGTACAAGTTTGACATTAGAGACATTGTTGTACCATCATATGGACCTGCAGTCAGAACCAGTGTCTGCCTTTTGCAACTTCAGCAAATACAAGTAGTGAAACTGTTACATAGGTCAACAAGCAACTCAGTCTTTTATTGTCTGACAAGCTTGTTTTCCCTCCGCAGCACACCCACACTTCTTCTACCTGCACAGCATGTTATGGATTTGAGCACATTATTAATACATCATTTTACCATACCTCAGTCCCTGTAAGGCATTCGTTTGTGCGCTCAAACTGTGACATGCCACTGATTGCACTTTCTGTCTTCATTAGGGTAAAGAAGAAGAAAAAATGTTTTAGCATAGTTGATGCCTTGCAGAAATGGAGGCAGGGGTAGAACCAATGGTTGTGGCTGCTTGTTACCCCCACATTGCGCGCAGACCTGGGAGCTGTTCTGCTTTTCGCTGATGTAGCAGCCTTTAATTGGCTCGGAGATTCAGTTTTACTCCTGACATGGCTAGTGTGCACACATACATCAACCACATGTTGAGCGTGCACCTGAGACCTGGTTAAAGGAAATGATGCATGATTATTTCTTATTTATTTATTTATTGGGGCTGAGGCAGGATTACCTTGGTAGATAAAGTGTACAAGGGTCAATATTTGAGGTTCTGCTCAGGTGACTGAAGTGTGGAGACTAAGGAAAATCACTGTTTACTTATGGCATTAGTTCTTTCTCACTAGACATTAGTTATTTCAGCAAACTTAGCCAGCATCTACCTCCAGTGCTCCTCATTCTCATTGGTATAGGGTACATGATACATGGTTTATATACTATATTTTCTTTTTTGTGGGTTTGGGTGAGGGGATGGATTAGACTGCAGGTGTGCAAGGAGAGAAATTCTCCAAATTAAGAGATAGATGTTTAGGCAACTATAGTGTGGTTACTGAAGTCACCATTTGGTCAGTGGGCTAAATGTAGAAATAGAGATATAAACTAATAAATAATGTAGAAAATCAGAAAATGAATACATCCATTTTTAAATTAACACATGCAAAATACACAAACAGCATTTTTCATTATTACCAACATGAATTAATTCTGCAATTCTTTAAGCATTTAATGCTTTATTCCAGCTTTTTTTTTTTTTTTTTAGTTAAAACATCATTATTATTCAGTACATATGTGGGGAATTGAATTGCAGGGAAGCATGGAGACACTTGAGGACAAAAAAACAAAAAAAACAAAAATAAATAAATAAATAAAAATAAAACACACCGGCTGGGAGTAATGCTGTACAAATTAAGCAGACTTTTATTTTCAGTCTCCAAAAGAAAAAGAAAACAAAACAGGAAAACTAATGAAACAAAGAAAGATCTAGCACGAAGGCTTGGTACTCATTACACAGCTCAAACGGCTCAGGTGCTGCTCATCTTTAATCAGTCCATTGCCTCCCTCATCGCTCTCCATACATCGCATGAGAGCCCGCCTTGCCAGTTCAAACTGGCCTATCAGGGCAGCACTGTAGATTGGAGGATTGACAAGGTTAAGAACAGTGTTTTCTTAATGTGCTCATACCAAAAAGCCTCATTTCATTCCCCAGTATATAATTATAGATACTACACATTCAAAGTATGCAAATCATTTGCACATCAGTCAGTGTTTATCTTAATTAGCTGTAATTTTCATCACACATCCTTTGACCAATCAAATCAGAGAGCCCACCTACTCATACACCACATGAAAGGGCTATTGTTGAGCTGTGCTCCCTCTTTAAGCACCAGAACAAGATGGCCTCCATAAAGAAATCAAACTATACCAGTTTATTGTTTGTGCTTCTCATTTAATATTGAAACCATAAATTAAATAAAGAAAACTGAAGCTTGTGTGTGAGAACCTGTCCATTTTTCTTAACAAAAAGGGGTTTAGCAAATGATAACTGAGGGACTGAGGGAGTTGGTGCTTCATGAAGCACCAACTCTCAATGTTGATTCAATGGATTTTTGCTTTCTGGGTCCTCACAACATAATAAAAGCCCATTCAGCAAGTCCAGCATGCATCTAGCGCCAGTGCTGCAGGTCCTCTGCTTATTTTCACTTCACAGAAATATCCCTACAGTTTACACACAGAATGTCACATATAAAGAGTTACAGGGGCCGCCCTCCAGCGCAGAAAGTCAATAGGCTACCACTGCTTTCACAATAGAGGATTTAGTAGCACATGAACAAAACTGGAGGATACATTGTTCTAAAGTGCTGCGAACAGACAGCACATTGTAGCACAGCTTGTCAGATTAAACGCTTAATCTCTATGTGTGGCACGGCTCATACTCCGTTTAAAAGATGGAGGCTTTGAAATGCCACAGGAGCTCTTATTGAGGATATTCAAAGACTCCTTCAGGAACTGTTTCTCCTGATTATTACTTTCAACAAGATGAGGCCAAGGCGACGTCTGACCCGGCCAGTTTGAAACAGCCAGCTCAGCAGCTCAGACATGAATAGTATCAACTCTCATCTCACAGTCATATCTACAGTGATGTGGAGCGAGCTGCTTTGATTCTACATCATAGTTGTGATTTGATGTATCCCTCTTGTCGTAGTCAATAAGTGACTCTTAGTGACCTAAGCTGCTCTCTTTTCTGTCAGTACTGACTGTCAGTATTTTCAGCACTGAACCATCCTCCAACTCTCCCAGCACCAGAGCGAAAAAAAGGAAAAAAAAAAAACAAAACAAAACAAAAAAAAAACATTCATTTTATTTGTCTCTATTGAGGGTGTGTGTCACAGAAGAATAAGTGTGTGCTGAGTTGAACCATGCGACCACCTGGGAAGTGTAACACTGTCTTTGTGTGTGTGATATCTCCTGTGGACTGGCTTCCCAGATGGCCTCCATCTTTCTCCAGCCTTTTTATGCTTCATTCTTTACAACAAACACACAAGGGAAACATAAACAACATAAACAGGAACACACCCATATCCTATGTGTGCACACACACGCTTGCAGATTCCAGTGTAACAACCTCCCCAGTGTATCAGTTAGTTATCTGTTTTTTTGTTGTTGTTTTTTTAATCACTAACATATTAAGAATATTATTAATATCATATTTTATTATAACATTATTATTAATATTATTAGTAGTAGTATAGTATAGTAGTTAGTATAGTATTAGTATAGTAGTAGAAGTAGTAGTATAGTAGTAGTAGACATCAGTAGTAGTAGTAGTAGAAGTAGTAGTACTAGTATAGTAGTATAGTACTGTAGACATTAGTCTGTTACAACTCTGATAGAAAACTTGTATATCTTTGGTGTACAAGTTGTATACTGATTGTGTATAACAACCACTCATATCCTTGGGCAGGGGGTGTCACCATGTGTAGAATCTGATTCATGTCTCAGATCATAACCCAGACAGTATGGGTGATTTTATTTAGTCCTCAGTTGATTGTATTTTTAAGCATTAATACCTGCACTGCATTTAGCCTTTGTTCAATTCCCCATGAAATTCTGACTTTAAGTTTCTGGGGCTGTTTCAACTTGCTGTACATGATACATTACACATCAAACCTGCAGCAATGAAAACTGAGGGAATTTCAGAAGAGACATGGATGAATGAGTGGCAAAATCATTAAGTTGAGTGAGAGATTCCACTTTTCTGGTTGAGTAAAGCAATATTTGATTCATATGCTCGGTATAGCAGAGTAATCTGACTCATTTTACAGTCAGAACCAACGTTGTGGCTCAGGTGAAACCGCGTTGGAAACAGATGCAATGCAGACCTTTCACTCAGGGCTTTTATTTCTTGCACTAAAGCAAACCCTGCTCTACTGGGAGGTGCAATAACATGCTGAAGGATTCATGTATGACCACTGCAACAGTTGCACTGCATGGAAAAAAAGATGCTGAATCTGAGAGTGAAATCAACATGGTGCATTGTACCACAGCGTGACAGTTGGGCGAATCACTACTGTATCCTGTCCAGCTGAGGCGGACGCAGAGCTGTAAATAACCCAGATCTGCTTTTTATGAGAGACAGTTCATCACTTTGAATCAATTGCTGCTAGAATTGCCAGCTCGGCTGCACATTCAAGGGGCATGAAATATACTGAGCGCAAAGAGAAGCTTGTAAAGGTTCGGCACACAAAAGAAAACAAATGCTGAAACCTTCTGACTGCGCTGATGATCTGACACTGGAATGTGGTTTTGTGTCATTTGTCAGCAATCACATGAATATCTGTGCCTGTGTCAGTCAGATTTCTACATGTGGGATATGTCAGTGTGCTTTGTGCTTTTCACTGGTCAGCAGCTTTGCTTTATTTAACTGTCAGTGTGTTGCTTAGCTTTGCATTGGAAAACCTAAAAGCGTTGTGATGTTTCTCATTTGGATGCCTTTCAAAATGTCTGGCAGATGTTGGAAATAATCATGTCTCTTACATCTTTCGCCAGGTCTTACCTAACATTTCATCAGAGCTCCCCACTTGTTTTGACAGTAATTGAACTCACTTGAAATACAATTTAGAGATGGAGGGTTCGGTGTGGGGTGGGAGGGAGGACGACTTGATTGCTTTTGATCCTGATTTTGAAAAAAAAAAAAAAAAAAAAAGATGGGGATGGCTGTGTAGTTGGATATTTTGGGCCTTATGAGCTCTGACAGTGCTTTTGGTGCTCAAGTGCTGGGAAGTGTTGAAAGCAGTTGATGTTTCATCTCTTGTTCTTGCATGGCCGGTCTGGCTACGAGAGTCCCTAGAGTTTTTTAGGGGGAAATTTCCAATCATATTAAAATTAATAGCCTCCGTTGGAAGAGAGAGAGCGCAAGACACAGAGAGAAAGGGAATGTATTTGTTTGGGCTGTAGAGAGAGCACCAGAGAGATAATGGACATGAGGTTTGATTTATCTTTTATCCTGAAGTTGATGTGTCTGTTATTTCTGAGTAATTTCTGCTTACCTGCAGGAAGGCATCCAGTGTCCAAA
Source organism: Caranx melampygus (assembly GCA_019059645.1). Classification (NCBI taxonomy): domain Eukaryota; kingdom Metazoa; phylum Chordata; class Actinopteri; order Carangiformes; family Carangidae; genus Caranx; species Caranx melampygus. Next base: position 598,095 of record JAFELL010000480.1, on the reverse strand, counting down.
CAACCAAAAAGCCTGAGCATGGAGATCAGAATGGAGACTGTCCACTGTCACATTTTACAGTCAAATTGAATGCTAAACTTTAAAGATGATATTTGAAAGTTTGGCTGTTGCTACAACAACTGTTTGACCTCATCCATCTACTCACCAAGGTTAACTCTGGTCAAGATCACATATTTTCTACCAAAGTAAGCCTGCTAACCAGTTAGCCTTGCTATCGTCAATAACATGTTCTGCACTATTGTGGGTCTGTGATTTCTGATTTTACTTTTTTTTCCCAAATTTACTTCCTGTCTGTAACCCAAATAATATTACATATTAATAATAATAACCTGTTGGATCACATCTGATGAAAATAGATTATGTATTGATCGTCATGTCATCACAGGACAGAGGGTTACATCTGTCTGGCTCTGAATCACCAGTGAGCTCTGGGTTTATATGAACATGACATGACATGACATTTTTTCGCCTCTGCCTTTGTTCCATGCTTCTGTAAGTGTGTCTTTTTCCTCTACGGCAGTTCTACAGTGGTCCCACATCCAGGTATTTCTGGTAACCAACCAGTGATGAATGTCACTTTGCTATGAACTTTTGGTAGTTCACTGAGGCAGAGTCTGAAGATGCAGACCTCTAGAAAGTGTACATAACATGTCTGTTAGAGAGCCCTTGTGCGACTGATGGTATAACAGCAGGACACCCTTAAACCTTCATGAATTTATGGGGACACGCCTCAAAGACTGTAAGAGTGGACAGTGGGATTAGGCCACAACCTCTTGTCTCAAATACATGAATCACTGCTACCTGCTCCTGGCAGGAAACTGGGTTAGTCAGCAGAGAAAACACACAAATAGCTGCTTTAAAAGTCACAATCAGTGAATTTCAAGGAGTGATACTGATTGTATCCACTGTATCCTAACACAACCCCATTGTTGTGTCCCAGCAACAAATCTTTACCAAGGAAGCAGTTTATGTCTTCGGATTTCTAGAGACAGAGTATAAGTTTGGCAAATAGTCATTTGTCTAAGTCAGAGTGCTGAACCCTCACGGCAGCGCTGGCTTAATGTTAGGATGTATTTCTGTATTCTGTTTTAAGGCAGACTTGAAAAGAGACGGTGGCTGTTAGAAATCACTCCCTTGTGTGCCCATTCAACCATCCCAATGTAATAAACACACAGTAGTTTAGCTCTGTTGTGAGCGCTACACTGAAATTTCTGACAGCCATTAATCATTCTAATTTTAGGTCATTACTGACAAATGTACAGTCACACAACTGCAATTTTCTATCTATCTATAAAATATATAATATAATTGCACAGTAGCACTGTTTGCAGGAAGCTGTGCCCCTGTACCACACCCTGATTTTGATCTGATACCATGCAAAACCAGAGCCAGGACCACAAATATCAATACAAACATCAGTACTCTTTATTCTTACAGAAGCAGACATCTGCTAATGTGACATATAAAGTAGAGAACATATGGAAGGCATCATTATTCTTGAGGTTGCTTCATGATTGAGGGGAAACCTCTGAATATATTTCACTTAGCACCAAACTGAAACACTTCCTACATATTATTAACAACAACAACAACAATAATAATAATAATAATAATAACGATAATAATTCCAAGCTAAATCATACTAGTTTGATTTATGAGACCTAATTACAAATAAATCCAACACTGTGTTTGTTGTTGTTAGATCTGCAGTGTGCAATGATTCACATACCATCACATACACTTACTTAATCAAATATGCAAATATTTGCCACTGTACATGTTTCCCACCTCCTGCTGCAGCAATATTGTAAATGGAGAACAACTTGGCAACCCACAGTGTCACAGGAAATTACTTTAGCACTGATAAATGAAGGTGGACTGTGTTTACAGCAACAGTGAAGACTGTGTTTATCTAAGATAAAATCGAAAATAAAACTTGTTTCTTTTTTTTTGTTTTGTCAAGTTTTCGTCATTTTGTTATGTTTTAGTTTGTCATCAATTTTAACCAACCAAATGCTTCCATGTTGTTTGTCCCACAAATGTGTTTTTAATGTTGAAAATCCACAAAACCACCATTCAGAACAGCATGATTCCTCAAGAAAGCAGCAGTTTCTACAGCATGTAGAGACATTTGGTGGTCAGTGGGTTGCTGGGTAAGATGCATGAGTTGGTCTAATGAATAGTAAATGAATGAATAATTTCTCAGATCTCACCCCTGGATTACCACTGAGAAATGTTTGCAGTGTTTACATTGAAGGGGAACTATGCAGGATTTTTACCGTAGCTATCCTACATTTTTACCTTAGTTAAACAGCTTCCGAGTAAGTGTGAGTGTTACATGGAGAATGGAGGCTCTCTTCTTCCACCCAGGGTCTCTGGCCTGAAAACCAACCTTGCAGCGTCAGTGCAGCATTTGGCCTCCGCCCCGGTGTCCCAGTGCTCGTCTCTGCGCATCGCGACTCAAACGCACTCCGTAACCTGTAGTCTTTTGTTTATGATGGTTAAGAGTACACACATATAAATGTTGTGTCATTGTATATGCTATATAACGTTATCCACCACTCCATGGATTGCTTTTTTTGGTTGGCTTCATTAAAAACAAAAGCAAAACAGCGGAAAAGTGACCAGACTTGCATAGTTCCTCTTTAAATTCTCAGTGGTCTTAAATTCCCCAGGCACATAGAGGAGTTGTTTGAAGAAGGGTTTCAGTCCTGTTCAGTGTGCTTTCTGATAGATGAGTCAAAATTTTGACAGTCAGACAGCCTTTATATATATCCTGTGAAGAATCCCATCAACATTTTATGGGAGTTAGGGGTCTCCTTAAAAGCATCCCAGCTTCACCTGCTCCTGGTTTTCACACCTAAAATCCAGAGGAGGTAAAAGAAGGAGCACACACAGGGCGGGGGAGGGGGAGAGGAACCCACTGCTTCAACACTTTCAGCACTTTTGAGGATAAATGCCACCAGAGGCCCAATTACATTTTATGGTAACTGTAATATTTCTATGTTGGTTGTTTTTCTGTTTACTACATTCCTCCACCAAAGAAGTTTTGTTGATTTGTGTCATTTCACAGGTCTAAAGGCCTGTAACTTGGCTTCTAAGTGTCGTTCTGGAGTCTCCAAACAGCCCTTCTTCTATTTGTCTGAAAATGGCCTTGGAGAAACAATGTAGAACTCTCTTTCTTCACCAACCCTGAACTCTATTTGTTCCCCCTCGTGGCTGTGGCATCATTGTGATTTTAGGTTTACCACACACACCAACAGTTCACACATTTTCTACGGTACTTACAGAGTCTCTGCTTCTTTAAGCTTTGTTCAGTGTCACTTAGCCTGACCTCCTGATTGTAAACCACAATGAGTTTCCTTTCAGAGAGCCTATGAGTGTAATCTCTAAGGTGCAAGAACAGGAAGTTTTTTTTTTTTCCCATATATTCTTTTTTGACACTGGAGTTACATGTGTCATGTTATCTGGTCAGGGACTGGCTAAATACAGACATGAACTGTGCTGTCCTCCCAAGTTGATAGAATGGATCTATTCACATTCACACTCAAGAACTGATAAATCAGTATTGTAAATTATTGATTTTCATTACCTATGTGTTTTTGATACATTTCTATATTTTTCTTGTAATGACAAATGTACACAAGGTCATTCGTGCCTTTGGTTTTCACAGCATGCAACACAGAAGGAGTTACCAGTGAATGTTTCCTTCATTCTGAGTGGAGTTTGGCTTCACAGCTGTGAAACATCTGCTCCAATTCAAATTCAATTAAATTCAAAACAACTTTATTTATCCCACAAGGGGCAATTGGTTATGAGCAGCAGCTTGATGTGTACACAGAACAAACATGTCTCATCCGCACAAGAGAAATATCACATTAAACAAAAACAAAACAAAACAACAACAACAAAAAAAAACAGATAAATGCCAGTGAAGAACTTAAAAGTCTGAGTGGAGATGGGATACATGATTTTGCGAAGCAGTTGTAAGCAGAGAAGCAGAGTGTATCGACGCCCCGAGGGCAACAGTGAAAATTCACCTGCAAGAACATGACCTGGGGAGGCCATTTCACTCCAGTACTCTCAGAGCAGATTTGAGGAATAAGTTTTGTATAATATCTCATTCCATCTATTCAGCCATTGTTTCATTTGTGTGTGAGAGAGAGAGAGAGAGAGAGAGACTCTAAGGTCGTGCGGTGAGGGAAGTGTGTGGAGCTCTGTATGTGTGTGTGGGTGCTGTGCTGTGATTAAACAGAGTGGAGGGGATCGATAGACGGGCAGACAGAACACGTCAAGTCTTTAGCCTGGTTGCTTTTCACGCTTGTAAATGAGGGAGAGAGAGAGAGGGAGAGCTCCACACTGTCACTCTCTCCTGCTGATTCTGAGTGATTGTTGTTAATGCTCTGATTATTACATGCAAATAAATGATGCTTTGTAAAAAGCTGGACAAAAACTACCAGCAGTAATGGTTTTGAATGCACCTAATGCATCAGTACAGTGTTTTTCAATGTGCACCAGGCAACTACTGGGGTCACAAGCCCCTCTGGGTCCTGACACAGGTGGGTCAGTGGACCACACCTGTTGTTGGGTGTGTTGGGGAACTTGCTGGATGCATGTTTTGTGTGACAGGGTTAGATTGTCAATCACTGTGCATAATCACCAATAAAACTTGTTTCATATTCTTGTCACTTGCCATTTTTTTCTGAACAGGAAAAATCTTTTGAAGAAGAAAAAAAACAAAACAAGCTGTTTGCTGTTGCCCCTGTGAAATGTCCTGCTTAGTAATTCTAACGTGTCACTTTGTGGCCCAGTTTTGCAGCGCTTTGCATAACATAATTGTACCCTTAATTCAAAAAAGTCCAACTTTCATTCACACTGTATTTTACATCTCAATTCAAAGCAGGAAACTGCTTTGCAAGCTGCTTTCTTACTATTACTTTTTTAATTTAAAACCAAAGCCCCCATCACCTCCCTGCAGCGGTTCTTATTGTGTGCACACTGCAACAGAATACATAAGCAGAGGAGAAAAAATAAATAAATAAAAATCACTCAGTGTTACCGTGTGTGTTTCCTGTGCCAATCTCAGCCAAATGCAAGAACTTTAATCTCTCTGCCTGTTTCACATCTTATAACTCTGACTAAAAAGTTTGTTTGTCTTAGTGAGAGGAGGGAAAAAAGGAAAAATCTTTATTTCACATCATCATTTATAGGCAAGCCTCAGGTTGCTGACCCACAGCAGTTCAGTCCGCATACGTAAACAACACACAGCATCCAACTGTTTAATTCACTACCAGGGTCTATTAAAGCAACGAACCCTGCTGTTCAACAAGCACACACACACACACATGCGTACACACGCACACACCTCTTAATGTCTCCCTCTGTCCCACACATACACAATTTTAAAAGGTCCCTTACACTCATATTAACTTTCTTCTCATTCACACAGGTGTCCCCTCCTGTAGAGTATCTACACACCGTCTTTTACACATTCTCTCTCTCACACACACACACACACAGCCTGTCGGCATTTTGCTGCAAGAGTGGCCGGGCCAGATAGGACTTAATTTGTCCTGCCTCTAGATGAATACATATGCTACACCTCCCCTTTGTAAACAGACTGGGCAATAGAGTAGAAAGACGAACTTAAGCTTCAGAGAGACAGACTAAAGCGATGAGCACTGAATACCAACGGACATTACAAAGCTGTGAAACAAGAGCTGAATGTAAAAGGTTACTGTATACAGCAGCTGAATATGAGAGTAGGTATTTAGAGAGGGAGGAGGGAGCGGGGTCAGGTGTCTGAGCAGCAGAGAAAAAGAAAAGGGGCAATACCAGAGAGTGTGGGTTTGAATTTGAGATCACGTGGATGAGATAATACATGGTTTATCACAAAGTTATGAGACAAGGTGATAAAACAGGTGTTTACCTGCAGATAATGGAGAAAGAATCACAGCATCCCAGCAAAAGAAAAGACCACTGACTACAGGCAAATAAAGAACTAATTTATTCGAAGAGAAAGCATCATGGTTTAACACAAAGAAAATGAGAGCTAGAATGAGGTGTGGCAGCCGGTGTAGTCGGCAGTGGGGGTTTGTCTGTGGATGAGTGAGGTGCGCGGTGCGAGACAATCATGATGGATGGTTTAAATCAAACAAAGACACACAGGAGAGAGGAGCTCCATTCACACAAAATGAAGGCCGGAGATTTATAGCGGGGGAAGCACCGAGGCCAGGTGCCTCCAACTATGACCGTGATGTTCTCCGCCTCCAGCCGCCTACTGCATCACAGACTCAGGACATAAAGAGGAGGTAAACAAGCCAGCAGACCATCATGGAGGAATAAATCCACTTAAATGAGACACCTTTTCAAGCATTTTGATAATAACTTGGGAAATAAAAAGAGACTTGGTTCGTAGGAGCAATATCCTGTGGCTTTGGCACTTCTTCAAAGAACCAAGAGTGGCAGCACCAAATAATGCAAGCAGGGTTCTCCACTATTTGCACACATCAGACTCCTGCTCCAACATGGCAGCAGCAAAGACTCATCTCACAAACCATGTGCTATCTAAGGGGATATACATACAGAATGTGAATATACCTATGGGTATCTATTAATCACACCAGTGCTTTGTGTTAAGTCAGCATGCTAATATGATCACACTGAGTTGCTGATGTTCAGCATTTGTAGCATGGTAAGCATCTTGGATATGTGTGTTGGCACGGTAACAGTTGCTAATAAGCAATAGTGACAAGTGAAACACCTTCTTGTTAATGTAATTGTTCCGCCTTGTTCGCCTTTCCTTCCCCTTGGAGTTCCACTGGTAAATGTAGGATTAAATCCTCAGTCCTCATTGTGTGCAAAGAGGTAGCAAAGGAAGATTTCTAAAGTTCAGCCACAGGCTACTGCAAACTGACTCACAATAGCAGGAAAAACTAAGTGAACCCTTTGAGATGATCTAATTTTTGTATTCAAATATAGTCACAACTTCATCTAGATATAACTTTTTATTGTCTTTTGACGTTTTGTCTTTTTGAGTGTTGAGTGTGTTTTCATTTGCACCCTGATTTTATTGTGGAAAGTGTTAATTCATAGAATTGATCTGACATCTCTTCCTTAATCATCCAGTATTGTACATTTTCTTTCTTTTAAAAGTTTTTTGGAGGCTTTTCATGCCAGAGAGAGTCAGAGAAGGGGAATGACAAGCAGATATATCTTTTTTTTTTTTTGATATACCTTATTGTATGCTTCTCCTGCAAGATCAGCTGAGAGTGATTAGATAAAAATAAAACAGATTTGCTTTGTTGTGACATCACAACTCTGACGGCTCATGTTAAGGTTCAGTGTTGGAATACAGGCTGTATGTATATGATACTTTTAAATTATCAGTATAAAACCTACAACAGGTCTAACTGTAATCAAAAAACACACAGAAGTCTGACTTTCATCACTATGGGACCTTTAATGTGCTTGATATTGGATGAGCAGCTCCATGCTGAGGTACAGCTGGATGTTGTTTACTCATGACAGGATTTGTTTGACCCGGCAGTGTCAGCTAAGCTTGCACACAATATTCTGGCAGAATCATTGCAGGAGAGACGTTGGGGAGCTCGAGACACGATAATGAGAATCAGGGGGCAGAGAGAGAGCATGGATGAGATCTTCTACATCAGCCCTACCTCGTGTTACCATGGGGAATGTTGGCTCCTTGGCCAACGAGGTAGAGGCACTGGAGACCCTCCCCTAGACCCAGAATGTGTATCCAGAGAGCAGCCTCATTTTTCTCACAGAGATGCGATTCAATGACTGAATCCACAACTGTACCACCGGCATTAGCAAATTCCTGACGGTACAGGTGGACAGGGACACTGAGGCGAGTGGTGAGCGGAGCGTTACCTTACTGAGCTTATTAATAAGAGATGCTGTAACCCATGAGCTGCTTAGGAATGAATATACAACATGGACATGTTCTTTTAGCAGTTCGTGTGAAACTGTAGTATTTGCAGGGATATATTATTCAAGCAGTACAAAAGATGGGTTTACATGGTATCTTCCAGTATTTCATGAACTGTGACTGGTTTGTGTTTGACCAAATAGTATCTAATTTTATTTTGAATGACAGGGGTATGTCATTCCAAAAAAAAAAAAAAAAAAAATGTGTAAACCCTTTATTTTTTTATTATGAAATGTCAAGTACTGTCTGTTTGTAGATTTTGAGTTATTATTTTCCTATATGGTGAATCTGAGTCTTAACTTTTGCAGGTGAACTATTGTCTGTTGTGTCTATGTATTGTGTGCATCATTCGTAAGAAGAATAGAATAGGAAGAATAGCCATACCATTAGGCAAGTGTTAATGAAAATCCATGATAAAGTGAAGTAATTGATAGTAGTAATTGTGCTGTTGTACACTGATATTGTGAGACTACTAACACAATGGCCAAACACACTCATTCTTTTATCTGGAGATTTCAACCATACATCTCTATCCAACAACAAACACACAGCTGCTTTATATCTCCCTCTTCCAGGGTTGTTGAGTGATTGTCACCACTACAGTTTCAATCTCTTGAATGAATCTTTCGTTTCTCCCTGGGATGTTTTCTGTGAGTCTCATGAGGAGGATACTGAAGGACCTATGGTAGGCTACATACAGTATTGCATCACTGACTACATCCTTTTTGTGCTGCTCTCAACGCACCATCAGAGAAGTTCAGTTTACCTTAACAATTACCAGCCAACCTGAAAACCTTGATGGGCCAGAATAAAGGAGCTTTTGAGGAGAGTGACAGGGAAAAAGGGAAGCAGCTACAAAAGAAGCTGATGGTGAGAACTGAGGGGAGGAAACAAGCCCAAACACAGGCCACATACTGTGACTAATACTCCTTCCTTTCCTTCTATGACCTGTAACACTCCCCTCATCACAGGTGAGGAAGAAAATGGTCTGAGTGGAGAAAGGATAGCTGATTTGTTTAAAGCTGAAAGGGTTACAAAGTCATTAAAAAGTCCAGTAGACTGACACCAATTCCCAGTCTGAATCTTGTGGCAGACTGGTAGTTTCATCAGTGTTGTGGCTGCCAGTGTACAACCTGTACAGTGAGGACTACAACTCTGCAATTGTCAAACCACTGTCACACACGTAGTAAACCACACGAGTAAAACACTGTGCATGGCATGAGAAGTACATCGTGGTTTGTGACTGCCTGACTTCATTATCATGACCAGTGATTATTATTATTAGTATTCTTTTACAGCTGTATGTGAAACTTGCTGGATGCTATATGATCTCTCCCCCCTAACCCCTTATCCTCTTTCTCTGTCTCTCGATGTCAATTCAATTCAGTTTGCATTATTGCCATGAATGTCAGGTGAACAATATTGACAACCTGTCAAGGATAATACAGTTCAGTAATGAAATGAGAAAGGGAAACAGGAAAATTCTTTATTAAGTCAAATAAAATAAAGAAGTAGGTGTGTGTGTGTGTGTGTGTGTGTTTGTGTGGTGTATGTATTTTTCATGTTGTGGGGTCTCCTTCATGGGTATAAAAAGTCCTCATTAGGTAAGTAGTGTGGTAAATTACAGAGTAAGTCTCCAGGACATGAATGTCAGTTTAAGTCAATGTCATGTCCTGTGAAATCACAGACATGACTGTGTGTGTGCACACCCCATATGTATAACAGCTGATAAAATGACAAATCTATCAATATTGATAATATTTTGTCACATTCATTGATGTTGTTTTGTGACATGTTAATGAAGTACAAATACTTTGTTACTGTACTTAGATTGTACGTCGATTTTTTAGGTATCTGTACTCTACTTCAGTATTTTTGTGACGACTTTCTACTTTTACTATGACCAGAGGTGAAAGCAACCCGGTATGATCCGGTACTGAAGGATTCAGTGGTGTTACACAGTACCAGGAAGAGGGGACAGAACTTGTCTGCTAAAGCCCAAATTCAGAACTAGTCACTTTAGGCCAGAAAATAGATCTGCTAAGTGCATGAGTGAGGATCATACATTGTCTAATTTCTCAGCTTGTATGGTTTGCGTTCACACATGTTTGTTTTCAAGCTGGTCCAAACGCCGCACCACTGGCAGAGCATCATGTTCCCATGACAGCTGACCGGAAAAAGACATGTCATGTTTACATGACTCCTGATTGTAAACATGAAATTCTAAGAAATATAAATTTGTTGTGTCATCACAAAATTACTGTAGCCACACTGAGATCCCTCTGTGCAGCCGTTTTGGTGGCTCAACTGGGCTGACCTAAATGCTGCCTGTGTAAAAACATTACTCTGTCTGTTTATTAAATGCTTTTAATTTGCTCCAAATTGCTTCTGAAGCACAGTGTTTTGGTCCGTGCTGGAAGGAGCCTTGCCCGGACATCTCCCTGTCTTATTTATCCCTATCTACTGTGTATCATTGATGGCAAAAATTCATTTTTACTTTGTACTTTAGTTCATTTCAGAGCTTGTATTTTCTCACTTTTACTTGAGTAAAGGAGTTGAATCAGTACTTCTACTACCAGAGTCTTTTTTTACATGGATACTCTGCTCTGTAAATTTGGGATTAACAAAATGCATCATTCCTGTATATTATATTGGTTAAATTTACATGGGAAGTGTATCTGTGTCTCTGTCTCAGCTGTCCTGCAGAGACCACTATGTTGGTAGTCAGGACTTGTTGTGTGGCCCTCTCTCTGTGGTTAGACTGTGGTCACTGAGTCTGGTCAGACTGTGTCTCTGCTTTGTGTCTCTGATAGCTAAGGAGATACTTGTCAATTTATATTCATGATTTCAATATTCAATTTGTTTAGGTTTTGGTGCGGGTGCGCCATATATGCACCTGCTATACATTCAATCACTTGATTTAATGTGAAAGTCTGTGCTCATGGGGGAATGTTGGGTCTCTGTAAATAACATTACAAGAACTCTTGTTCTATAGAAAACTATAGAAAACCCCTGCTATAGTTTGGCTCTATATAAGTAAAACTGTCTAGATTACATATGAGTTTGCTGCCTCTGTCACCAGCTGGGCAGCTGTGTGATGGAGCAGGACAATGACCCTGACCATCAAAGGCGATCTATTACAGAATGACTTCAGACATGTTGGAGCGATGGTCCAATACCCTGATTCACCTTTAACCTCTGGATATTTGATGGTTTTGTTCAGTGTATACAAATGATTATACACCTTTTTTGTGTGATATTAGCTTAAACCCTTATCAAACATTTTCAGACCAAACAACAAAAGGCTTCTACTTCACTGTTATAGCTGCAGGCCTTCATGATATCACTGGAAGCAACATTATATTTATTCATTTTATAATTTATGACTATTTTCATATCAGCTGAAGGACTGTGGATTTTGTCCTCTGTCACACTGGGACCACACTATGAAGGGATCAGCGACAGGAAAATCAATCGCAAAAATTTTATACCTGTTGTTCACAGTGCTCTCTGCATTGACTGTGTTTTCACATGAACACTTGTAAAATGATGAACTTTTACACAAATCAAATCATACTGACAGTCTAATAATTTAAAAGGGTTTGGTTTGGTTTGGTTTGATTTGATTTCAGGTTACTGAGAACAGATCATTCTTACAGCTCTGTTGGGACTTGAGAGCTTTTCAAGTACTTCCACCCATTATACTTTTTGAATAGATTTGAATTCCTGAGTTGGCAGTTCAATCCCCTGATCCCCAGAATCCAGGACATCTGACATATATATAACGTCAACAGAAGCAGCAAAGCATGATAAAAACAAAGGTACTGATTAGGTGTGAAATCATGATCATGCCTTGGTATCTCTATGCTCTGCTTTATGTAGATTTTAGTGTTTAAAATACATATTCAATTTAGATAATGAGCTTTTAGTTCAAAAAACCTAAAAGCTGCAATTGTGCTTCACACATTAAGATACATGGTTCCATGAGGTGTCTTAGGTGTATTCAGACAGTGCAAAGCTTTGCCTCACCTTGCTGTATTTATGTAAATTTGAACACTGGGAGTGTTTTGTAGTGGGTTTATTTGTCCCTAGAAGCTACTATAACCACTTTTGGGCAGTTCTATAAAAATTGAAATGCTATCTGGTGAACACTTTTCACCAGACGGAACACTATGTCGGGCAATTCTATTAAAATTGAAATGCAGTGTACTGATGTACCAGTTTGTGTGTGTGTGTCCAGCTCTTTCTGTTATTTTGCACCAGTCCCTTATTTCACCTCACCTCTGTTCATTCAAGAACTGGAGCACCATGAAGAACTGAGATAAGCACAAAGGTTCCTCTCAGGTTAAAACAATTTGAAGCACTGACATGTCTTCACTGCAGCTCAGCTGCAGTATCAGCATGTCTTGACATTTATCCAATCATAGTCTGGTGACTGGACAGATTTGAGTACAGACGGTGTCTGGAAGTGTGAAAACACTTATACCCACACATCTAAAAGCCTCCAGGTCTGTAGCAACTTTGAGTTTTTACCCAGTGCCTCAGGGGTCCATCCTTCAAGCCTAGAGGGGGTGATTACAAAGGAACCATATCAGAACACCTAAGAAGGAGAAACTCCTCAAACCAGCGGGAGGAGGAACTGAAACATCTTTGATAGCATGATAACGACATGACAACACCCTGTGGTGGTAGCAGTCGGGTAAATACATATTCCTCTGTATGGATTTACACAAATAGAAAATATCTCAGTGTACCAGATGGTAGCAAATCATGTCGGTTTGGCTGTATTTAGTCCTGATTTTTACTGTTGCACATCATAGTGATGACAGCTTATGTCAATCAAACATACAATCTATGAGACATTTGTCTGGTAAATACATCTACAGTTGTGTTTATTTGCAGCACATTTGGCTGTGCTGTATTTTCAGCACTCTGATGAAATTGATGGAGATGTTTTATGAAGCTGTTTGTGTGTTGTGTATTTGTATGTGTTTCCCTTAATCACAGTGCATTAAACTCCCAGTGCCTCTGTAAGCAAGACTGCACTGGGCTGACTTGCTTGCCCAGTGACCACTGTGTGCCATATGCTTCCACCACCTTCAATGTTTTCAGGCCAAGGACACCCAAGCTGATGGAGAGGAGGAGCAGGGACCCCCCCACTATATATAATGTATGAAATTGTGTTTTACACTGGGCCTAGTGTTATGTATAAATGTACCTTACTGTTGTGCATTCAACACTAAGCTATTGAAATAATACACAGGTTCATTATGTCCATGGTTTTATTTTCAAACATGTCTGTCAACTGCATGATAATCATACATGCTATTCAAATTGACTGTTTTATTTTAAACAAATGTGTAAATATAAATATATATAAATATATATATATATTATTATTATTATTGTTAAAGACTTCTGGCCTGGAAAACTACCTGCAGTCTGCAGTCATAGATTTTATTTGCACCAAACCAAGGTGTCCAAATTGACCTCCATTTAATTAGTTATTATTTAGTTTTGAAGATGGCTGGAAATTGGGCCTGATTCTGTGTCTGGGTCCCAATAAAACAATACATGTATTACAATCATCTAAAATTCAGAGTTCTAGCCAGGACAAAAAGATCAGACCACGTAACTTCAGCTTCCTGTTGTTTACAGAGGACAGTTTAAAATTCTCCTCCTGGTTTACAAAGTAGTTCATGGTCTGGCTCCTCAGTACATATCAATATGCTGTCAGTATATCATCCCCGCAGATCCCTCAGGTCACAAGGTGGAAATTTCCTCCATGTGCCTGAAGCACTTTCTGGTCAGATGGCTTTCAGTATGTATGCACCTGAAGAAGGACCGATCTGCCTGCTGATTTTGTACAGGCTACAGCGATGCATCCTTTTACAATCTAAAGGCTCTTTCACCATGTGTTTAAGTGTATGTGATTTATGTTAAACCTGATCATCAGGTAGAACACTATGGGCAAAAATTGATAAAGTTTATGAAATCAACAACAGTATTTAAACCTAACAAACCACAGTGTGAAATTGACTGGACAGAGTGGTGATGGGGGCTGGCTCTGTGGGCACAGAGCTGGACTCACTGGTATCAGTGGCAGTATATGGAGTGGAGGACCCTGGAGAAACTTCTCTCCATCCTGGACAACGCCCATCATCCTCTACACAGCACATTCACCAGACAGAGGAGTGTGTTCAGCAGCAGGCTTCTGTCACTACGCTGCTGTACAGACAGACTGAAGAACACTTTTGTCCCCCTGGCCATAAGACTGCACAACCCTGTCCAGCTACAGCTTGTGAAACAATAATAACAAACAACTCTTTGCACAGATACATTTGTACAGCTTTATAGTTTTATACATTTTGCATTTTCAATTTGGTACAGTTTTTTTTTTTTCTATTCTATTTATTCTATTTAAGTGTTTTATTCACAATATATGTATGTACATTTTTTATATGGATGTATATAGTGTATATTTTTTACTTACTTTTCTTTGTTATATATGTTGTTCTTCTGCATAAGTATGTCTGTGCTACTGGATGCTTGAATTTTATTTGAGATTAATAAAGCATCTCTAAGTCTTAAGATATTCTCCAAAATTACTGATGTAATTGTTTAAAAACTAACTCATATTAACATTAACTGGTGCCACTTTCATGTTTTAAGGTCCCAGGGTATATATGGCACATTCCCTGTGTTAATCCATCTATTTTTTGAACCGGAAACCATGTCAGTGTAGTTTTACTTCTCCTCTGTCAGGCTTCCCTCTATAGCTCCAATAACACTAACAGGTCAGTGAGCAGGTCAGTACCTCTTCTGATTGGCTGATATTTGAGCAATCAAAAAATACATATATACGATTGAACGAAAAAACTAAATGCTACATGGTAGCACAGTGTGTGGGAGTAGGCTGGGCATGGGTCATGGCTGAGTGGTGACTGCTTTGTGACATCACAAAGATACTCAAGTCCTGACTGCTTGTTTTAAGATTGAGTCTCTGAACCCAGGCTGTTTGCATTTCTCTGTGGAAGATAGCACCGCGACCTTTATCATTTTTCCTCATAAGCTTCGATCAAACAATGCATGGACATCTCATGTACTACAATATGGGAGGAACAGTATAAGGTTTGGTTAACTGAAAAAAAAAAAAAAAAAAACTGCACACTGACTATTGGTAACCATGGTCCCCTGTGTCAAACAGTGTAATGCTTTCATTTCAGTGTGTGGACAAGAAATTTCAGGTCAATATGGAATTAGGTTTTGCAGGGATCATCACAGTTGGCTCAGTGCTTTCAGTGGTATTAGTGCATTGTGGAATTGTATATTGTGAATATATGAAAATATTTCCTTGATATAAGGAAAAAGCAGAAAAAGCTTGCACACTGAAAACAGAAAAATGGAATGTTCACTGCAGAGGTTGATGGATGGATGTTTTTCTTCTTTATACAAGGATGAAATGTTGTCAGCACATGTTTTAAAATGTGTTTCAGTTTGGATGGTTTTAGCTGTGGAGTGGATTGTCCACTAACCAGAGGGTTGGTGGTTTGATCCCTGGCTTATTTTTCCCTCAACTCTGACTTGGCCTGATTTGTCAAGGATGTTTGAATATTTCAAAGTATGCCATTTCAAGGCAATCTCAAAGGTCTACAGTTTGCTAGACTGAAATTATAACGCTTTGTGCCATAAATCTTTTTCATTTTTTGCTGTGTCCCAATGAACTGTCCAGGGAAATGATGTGATTGTTTCAACTTCTCATGATGTTCTTCATTTACAGTGATTTCACTGTCTCAGAAATAAATATTTCAAGTATCTTATGTTGCACTTGGTGTCTCCAGTCCGAGCAGAGAAAGGACTTTGCGATTGTTGACAAGTGTAAAGAAGGGAGGGGTATTCTAGGAAGACCCTTTCCAAGTAGCCTGTGATTGTATTGGCTGCCAGCCATCCATGCTGAGCCTGAGTCATTGTTGGGAAACTGCCTCTTCACCCTGACAGCCTTGTTGAGCTGGCTTTTGACCAGGCAGCATTAATCTCTGTTTCCTTTCCCATGTGCTTGCATCTTAACCGTGACTTAAAGCTGTCCGACCCCACTGTGGTTTCCTTTTTGTAAGGCAGTTAACACACAGACATGCATCACAGATATGAGGGGGGATATTGTGGAAGTTTAAAAAAGGGATCACAGCTACACCCCTGACTGTAGTGCAGAGGCCGACTGAGCTCTCCCAGCTGCCTGCGGGGTCCGACTTTATTCTACACTCTCCTCAGCTGATTTATGAATTTTAAGCAAAGACCTTACATTATATTATATATTTAAAAAAAGCTTATACAGGAAGAGGAAAATAATCTATGACCAATTTTATGCATCACAATGACAGCAGAAGAGTAAAAGGAGGAACCTCAAAAGCAGAATAAAGTGATGCGTGTGGATTTAGGCCAGAGAGCACATCAGTCAGCAGTGAACCCCTTATAGATACAGTAACTGTCCCAATTGGCCCCTATGAATAAATACATGCTGTTAGCACACTTCTCATTTTTTAGATTTTAACAGCTGCATCAACAGCCAAACTACAGAAAGGAACTGCTGGCTTTTATCTGATGATTGTGCACAAACCGCTGTGTGAACATTCAGTCAGAGATGATCTGATGGACACAGACACCACTCTGACAATGAATAACACCAGTGAGGACCGAGTGTTTCTGTTATCAAACAGAACAGCAGCTAGTGTGACCAGTCTGTTATGTTAGCATTCCCTGCACATCATTTTCCAGTGCCATGAGTTACTACTTACTCTTGCTTAAAAAATATCACTGCATTTAGACAATAAGAAGAGGGAGAAGCAATAGTTCTTTAGACTGGATGCTGCAGGGATTTGCTATACACAAATTGACACAACAGATCAGATTAGCATGCTAACCCAATAGAAGAAAAGAAATGAAGCAAACCTTTTCTGGGGACAGTGGCTAAAGCTTGAAGCATACCTCTCATCATTTCTACTACATTGGAACAGCTGTTGATGCTAACGTCAACCATGTAGCAGCAGCAAAACTCACAAAGTTCCATTCAGTGAGAGCAACTGCAACGCTGATGTGTGTGTTAGTATGTCAACAAAGCTTCAGTATGATCAGTTTTGGAGGTCTTTATATATTGACCTTATGAATAACCTTGATGAACACTGTGATGCTCCATTACTGGAGACAGCTCATGGGGAGTAAAGCAATTAAATTTGATGCGCAACTTGCAGTGTTTCTTTCTGACTGGAATATAAACAGCTGGTCATGTCAGTGTTGCCTATGTAGCAGTAAATAACTCCTTTAACGCTAATGGATTGTTAATAATAGCAAAAATCCATCAAAATACTTACATGCACGTCACATTTATAGTCTAGGCAACATCTGCAGACACTCAGTTTGCCATGTATGTCTGTGATACAGCATTAGCAGATGTTAAGTAAAGCCATTTTCAGTTTAGCTTATCAGCACTTTTTACTATCAATCGATCATATCATAAGTGGATAATGGTGATACAGCAGTCAACTTAAAGCACAAATATCTACGATGGATGAAGATCTACACAAAAATAAATCATGAACAAATGCCTGCTGCCTTTCGCCTTTCTGGACAGGATATCTGGGGAAAATCATTTTCTGTGGTGGCTATATTGTATTTTTTAAATTCTTTTGTGAGGTATTGGGCCTGTCTATGTTCTTTGAGATTGATTCATGTGAATCTGAAATCTGTACCAGTTTAAGGTAAGTAGTAATGCTTACTGCAGAACATCAAAAACAAATGCTGGTTATGAGTACCTGGGCCCTGACTCATGTTGCTTTGCTAAGTCACTAAATTATAAAACCTGTCCACATGAAATTAGCTGAAATCACTATAAATCACAGAGGTTGTGTTCACATGTATTGTGATGCATTTTGCCATTGAAATCTAACTCACCTGAAGAAGAGATGAAGCTCTGATGTTAGTTGTTTCCAAGCTTCTTGAGAGAAGTTAATAACCCTGGATATTCCCTGCCAGGGGTCATTCAGGGCTGAGTGTGATTCCTTTGGTATTCAACCTTAACTTTTCCCCAACAGTCTGAGAAATTCAAATCAGAGTAACCTAATGAGGGAGGTTTTTGATGGGTGCTACTTTCATATTCTGTTTGTGAGATGATGTAGGATACTTCTGTGGGCACAGAGTTTTGGAAACTTGACTGCATCCTGGGCCAAGACAACCAAAACATCTTATCCTCAGTGTTACAGTGCTATCAACATCTCTGTGCATTATCCAGCTGGGTGTGCCATGGAACAAAAGTAAAACAAAAGATAAGTATAAAAGAGTAGTTCTGATACTGCTTCAGTCCACACAGACACTTCCATCAGTGTTCACAGAGCCAGGTGCAGCATGAATGCCTTCAAGGCTGTGGTCAAACACTTCTGCTAACATGGTCAAACAAGATAAGGCAAATATTAGGATTGTACGATTCAGTCACACAGATAGTGCTTTACATAATGCACTGAAAACATCAAAAAACAAATCAAACGGGGGGAAAGGGAAAACATCAACATTCAAAGAAAGTAATGCTTTTAAATGGAAAAGTCAAACATAAAGAACAGGGACTTAAAACCAGGACAGGATGTGAGGATGTTTCATTAGCTTGAGGCGTTGAACGTGGTGCTGAAGATAAGTCTTTCAAATAAAATTCAAATGATACCTCGGTTAAACGACCCTGTCTCCAGCCTGCTGAACTCATCTACAGTATAGGTTAGTGGATGTGGGAGCACAACAGCTTTGTTACATTTCAGGACTGTGTTTTCTGACAGGATTGCATGCTTCTTCAAATGTCACAGGTTGTGTGAGTTTCTTTGAACACAGCAATATGAGTTTCCACCACTAAGTACAGCAAGAAGAAAGGACATTTTAAATAATTAATTTAAACGGTTCAAAGGTGGCATGTATAGAGACTTAAAAAACTGTGTTTACAATGGGAGTCTAATACTGAGGAGGGCTTTGTATTACACAGACAGGGTGGGTGGTCCATCCAGTGTCTTCCCCAGGCCTCTGTCATAGTCTGTCCACCCATCATCTGAGTTTATCCAGTTCATCTACCGCCCTCTAATCTTGTGTAACTGGATTTAAAATGTCCCATCCTTGTTCTGTGCTGCACCACTTGTTCACAAATCCTTGACAAGTCAATTCAATTTAATTTTATTTGCATAGCAGTGAATCATAATTAGCTTTATCTGAAAGCACTTTACGTGGTAAAGTCAAGTAAGTGCTTGGCTTGACAGGCGTGGAGGAAGAACCCTTTAGCAGGAAGAAACCTCCAACTAAGCTGTGAAAAGGAAGCTAAACAGTTGATGCACCTTCTGTTTAGAGGCAGGTTCTAAAGACAGATGAGAAGTCAGAGGCTAAACAGCTTGACCATGCATGATCACCTACATTCAACCTGGAGAAATGTATTCCAGCCTGTGATGAACCACCAACCCGGCCAGGGTGTATCTCTCAACCAATGCGAGCTGGGATTCGCTCCAACCCCCCTGCAGTCTTCCCCTGGATACGTGGGTGTAGAGAATGAATGGATCACCCTCATATCACATACAGCCCATTGTCTCCTATTACAGAGAAGATCCTTCTTAATGTCCTCCCTGCCCTTCCCTGGCTTCAGCCCAAGAGCTAATAACTGTCCTCGATAACAGCCAGCATGCATTCAGATCATTTAACTTGAAGCACTGCAGTGGAATTAAGTTATGACTTAACATCCTAAGAAGGAACTGTTTGGGTTTGTGCTATGAAACAATCTGTTTCTGTGTCATGAAGACAGACAGACTTCCTGCCCAACCCGCCTTGTTGGCTGACACTGGTTCAGAGTAGATATATCAAAAATCTAGAGAGCTGTGATTCATTGATTTTGAAAAGAGGCGACTTTCAGGAAGACTTTCTTCCATCTCTCATATTGAATGAACTTGTCTCATTTTTTTTTTTTTTTTTTTTGCTTTGCCACTCTTTGTCTCCTGCACCTTTTATAAATGAGATGTCTATCTACACCAGATTTCTCCATTACTGTTTTCTTTCTTACACCTTTTCTTCCAGGTACATCTTCTTCTCCTCTGTGTCTACAGTAACATTTCTCCTCTCTTCTCTCCCTCTCTTATCTGTTCCTCTCTGCACCATGGAGTTATTTCAATGCCAGTCTGAGGGGCAACTAAAGAGCCTGGGAGCCTGAAATCGATTACTCTCTCAGGCAGAGAGTACGGACACCTTCTCTGCTGGTATCACTCTCTTCCATTACTGACAATCCTCTCTTTCTTTTCTTTTTTTTCCTCCTGTCTATGGACCTGTTAATCTATCCACATCTCTGGCTCTCCATTTTTTCTCTCACTCCTCATAATGTCAAATCTCTCTCTCTCACCTCTTCTCCTCTTCTTTTAATCCTATTTTAAAGGATCACACCCACATTTTAGAAAATTTGTTTATTTCATGCTCCGGCCAGAGTTAGAAAAAAATCAATATTAATTTTTATGTCTGCACCTCTGTTCAATACAGGAGCACCTTCATGATGTCTTCAGATTAGTTCAAAGACTAAAAGAGCTGATGAGGAAACTGCTCACTGTTTAGAACTAATAACTTTCCAGATTCACTTCACTGATCTTTACAGCAACTTTTTGCAACTCTTGAGAGATGAAATACAGACATTGGGTTCATACAGAGCCGTTCTGTTTTGGCTTGTTACCATTTGTCACCACAATGTTCTGGTCAGACGGAGGAGGAATGTGGCAGCAAAACCCACGAGAGCAATAACAAGATCTAACAGTAACAGACTGCTTTCAAACATTTTAGTGGTTTTATCTCAAAAGCAGAAAGAGTAAATAGTAAACAGGAAGTAAACCTGACACAGGCCGAACTGCTTGCAGAGGTAGCTTTCCCAGTGTCTGTCTCAGTCTGTGTTGTTTGCTGTCAGACAACGTAATGACATTTCACAAATCCACAAGAACACAAATACTGATTGAGAAACGACTATGGTAGGTTCACTCTCAGATTACCTAATGATGACGTCATTACACTGAACAACTCTGAGAATGCACACATCTCATCCTCTTGACAGTTACTTAATTGCTAGAAATTGTTTATTGGGTTTATACAAGACAGAAAAATGCAAGCTGGCTCTCCAAGACTTTGCAGACTTCATTCTTACGCATGAGTATGATGAAATAGTTTCATTGTAAGGCTCTTCTGGCTTTGCAAATCTTACTGGACCAAATGAATGCAGTTGTATTTGGCTGGTCACCTGGTCCGCTGCGTGCAATTACAGTCTGCATCTTCCTCTGTCACATCTCTTGCATGGTGTGCAAACTTGTTTTGTTTGTGAGGAGGGCCTCATAGACGTAGGCTAAACTGGGTTATATAAGTTATCTTCAGTTTATATTTTGTATTTTTTTATTTTCTATGTATGAATGAAACGCTTTCAACCAAACATCTGCACTTAGCAAAAAAAAAAAAAAAAAAAAAAACTTCATGAGGTGAAACAAACAATGGAAAAATCGATGAGCGTTCAAAGTGGATGAAGCGCTCTCTTCTCTCTCATTGCTCCTCATGGTTTTTATGCACTGGCTTATGGCTATTTTATGACCACAGGCTTCTTTTTTTAGATATCCCATAATTATATGGATACCTTTTGGTTTTCTCGGAATAAGATGGAAATCCCAAATCACTCCTTAGTTTACCCCTGCCAGTAAGCCAGAGCCTCACCTTCCCTGACTTTCCTACACACATGGATTTACTGCTGCTAATGACATTAACCATTACCACTACAGACTGGTCAAAAACAAGTGTCCATGTGTGAGCAGGTCATGTGATCTTACATCACCATCTAACAAAACAACCATCTTTAGTACAAAGCAACTTCCACAGTTCATTAACTCACAGCTTGTTTACTGTGCGCTGCAGCAGAGGTGGGAGATTTCCAGTTCTCTGATGCTAACTCATCTCCATGATGATTCAGGTTTTTAAATCATTTGCTTTCTCAGTTTTTACATTCACACATTCACATCACATTTGCATTTGTTGCTCTGTGGCCTTATCTATAAACATTAATTAAAACCTGCAACCCAACCATGTCATATATATTTTATGTATGACACGGTTGGGTTACATCAGTGGGACTAATTATCTTATCACACAATAAAAAGCCCATATCACAGAAAACAGAACTGTGTGGTGTAGTAGTGTGACTAAAAATAAGTAAATCTCCATTATGACTGTGGATGAGTATGGTTTTCATACATATTTTAAATAATCTGAAAACCTCTGGTAACATCAACTCATCATGGATGATGTTATATCATATACAGGACCAGTTGATCCCAGTGCATTGTGGGAGGTCTAGTCTGGACGGTCAGGTAAGGTAACTGAGTAACCTATACTTAAACCCTGTGTAACAAAGATCACAACATAAACATGTGTAACAGGGATGACATCAGAAGCACCTGTGCGTAAAGGAGGCATCACCAAGCTCCGTGGCCTGGTCCTTGTCAGCAAGCGTCTCTCTTTTGAATTTTCTGAGATGAGAGATCTTGAATATATACTCTCCATCTAATGCTGAGGCTGTTTGTGGTTGGCTGAAAGAGATGTGAGCTCATTAGCTTCAGTTGTGTTAATTCAGATTGAGTTTCCATTAGGCGTGCCAATCGCCTTTGATCTGACGTCAGATGTGACGGGACAATCGATATAGATATAAATTTATGTGCTGATTCAGATAGTTGCATTGAATAGTGGTTGCTGTCATTATTCATTTCACTGAAATTTGCCTGACATTCTGGAAACCTGCCTGTGAAGTTTTGGTGACGTGTGCGCACCATGCGCCAGTCAGCCAAACTACCACTTGACCAGCTGTGCTCCGCCTTGCACCAAGACTAGACCAGGTTGGAGCTGGCGAGCTTTCACTGCACCTTTGGCAAAGCCTTTTGGCAAGAAATTGTCACTGTGCCAAGCTGGATCTCTTGACACCTTCCTCTACTGCACGCCCACACCTATTTTGGCACACCTCGGTCTACCAAATTGTCAAACTGACTGCGTGCTGTGTTGCGTCGGACAAAATCAGCACTGGGTGGGGTTTTCATCATGCCTCGCCTGCGCCTGGCATGTAACTATATATATAACCCACTGACTTAGGTATTCCATCATAGTTGCACAATAAAATTAAAGATTAGGACAAATGTGCTGAACAGAAAACAAACGAACAAACAAAATGTGATACAAAAAAAAAAACAAAAAAAACTGCATAACATTCATGGTGACAGGTATCCATAATCATCCGAAATCAGTCCTTAAATTTCTTATGACCAATAATATTTTGGTTAAAACTCTATGTCTGTCCAGGACATAATCAATTAAAAACTTCCTAGTTACAAAACTTTACATTCACCAGGTATTGCATATCCCAGAGTGTCTTTAATGATGGTATGTACACTTTTACAAAATGAGTCAAGTTTATGAAGTTCCCAGAAGATGTGTCAATGGTTTGCTTCTCTCTCTTCACATAACCGCCAGCATGCACTGTATGCTGGGAAAAAGTTTGTTTACTCTTCAATTTAGGTGTAACCAACAAACACTTTTTAGGCACTGCATCAAGCCTTTACACAGTGGTTATGTCCAGATTTCATATAGATAGCCAGTTATTTTCAGTAACGTGGTTATAGCTTGCAACTAGACAGAGAGGCAGAGAGAGATAACTTGAGATAACACTGCTAAATGAATAAAACATATCATGTACAGTGTCTCTTCAAATCATTCCAACAAATAAACACTTTTTGAAAGAAGCGCATGACTTTTGCTTAAGTGGTGTTTCATGTCATCACCTCATAGATATTTTGTCCTCGTGCTAAGAAGAAGAAGCTTATTCTTCAGGAGACAGATCAATGCATAGTGTCAGCATGATGAAAGACTGCCTTCTGAAGCAAGGCACATGTCAAGTCTTGTGTCTAAGTTCTACCTGACTGATAAGGGCACAGGGTTTTTATGCACCCTGACCTTCTTTTAACATCTGCTGGCATTTTCAGTGTTAAAAGATAGGTTAGGTCTGTAACGGTGACAAATGTATGAGATAAAATGATGAAGGCTGCAGCCACAGACAGTGTGAGATGGATTCATCTGTTTTATGTTAAATTAAATAAATACATTGGTATTTACAGCTTTAACTCCACATTGTCTGACACAAATTCTCAATTGACAGTTGGTCCTGAGCTGTGGGTGGAGACCAAAGGAATGAGATCATAGCTACAAGCTGCTGGAATTAGCTTTGATCATATGAGTGGCTGAATGTAACCTTGGACATCTGGTCAGAGATAAGAGGGTAGTGGCTGCTTCTTTATGTTGAAAGGAGCTTCATGGACACTGTGAAGTCATGGTTGACAGAGGCTTTAAAACACCCTGGAGAAATGATATGATGTTAATAATCTTTATTATTGAGGTACTTTTTTGAAATCAGGTGCTTCACATAAGGCAGCTAATTCATACCAAGCAGATCATACAAAACCTTTTCCAATAGATAACTAGGCAAAGAAATAATAACTAATTACAGTGAAGCAGCTGAGCAGTCAAAATGAATTTAAAGATGAAGTAAAGGATGAAAAGAAAAAAAAATCTCTTTGATAAAGAGGAGATGTAAAAGAGGTCAGTGATTCTGCTGACCTGATTTCCTCAGGCAGCTCATTGCATAGCTTCAGGGCTCTGACTGCTAACACTCTGTCGCCTCCAGTTTTCAGCTGTGCCTTAGGAACAGATAAAAGACCTACACCCGAGAAGCCTAGGCTACATACCAGTGTACCAGCTCAGATATGATTAAGAGGTCAGATACAGTGCACTCACTTTTTTCCCCATTTTGGCATGCTGGAGCCTTCCACTGAAATAAATCAACCTCTTTCTCTAAGTACTCCATACCTGAGTCCCTATTATGACAAACTAGTGACTGAATTTTGACTCCCCCCCCCCATTCAAAAGAAAAATTTACACTGACTTTATATACAGACCCTGGGATCACATGACATGATTTTATTTATGCGGCACCTGGTTGGTTTCAGGCCTGACTGTGACTGGCTTGCCAACATCCCACAGAAAAAGAGCACACAGAGTTATTCAGACCACTGTAAGTAAAGTTTGAAATCAAGAGCCATTTATTCCCATTCATGCTGCTGAGAAAAGTCAGCAGCTTCTCTAACATAAGTGCTACTTCCTCTGCTCTCAGGCAGATGTGTGTGTGTGAGAGAGTGTTGCTACGGTTACTCCATCACTGTGAAACTTCCTCATGATTCAGAAACAAGCTTTTAGGTTTGTGTGCTTTTAAAAGAAATATAAATGTGGAAGTATGCAAAGTCAACAACAATACCTCTCACATCTCACTATAATGATTTTTATTATGCATGAAAAACAGGCTTGAAAATACAGGAGAGACTTTGAACATAGAACCAGGAAGCTGCTGAGATTTTGGAGGATGATAAATTAGAGGAAATATGATTGGGTGAAGGGGCGACCAGAGAGCCAAATGGTCAGGGTACATGCTGTGTGTCTGCTAAAATGACCTAAGTAAGTTAAAACATAAAATCCAAGTTGGCAGGAAAGTTGCTGAGAGGAGGAACATATGGTCTGCCTTCCTTAGCCTGCTGCCCCCATGACCTGGCTGCAGATAAATGGAAGATAAATGCACAGATGGACTCTGTCTCAATTAATTTAATCTATATCATTTTTGGGAGGTGTTGACCACACAGACATAACATCAACATAATCAGCAAAGACATATCCTGTGAGAGTTGTAATTAACAGTAGCTGCAGAAAACTGTGCCTCTTCAAATGGCCACCAGAGTGTGGCTCCAGCTCCTTGTCACTCCCCACTGACTCTCAAAATGAGCAACTTTAAGTTTACGGTCTGGTACGGAAACCAGCTCTGGTTGTGGATGGAGCCTAAGCTTGCCACAAGTGAGGCTACGTCCATCTTCATTTAGAATCTAGAAGAGTGAGAGTAGCATTTTTAAAACTGAAAATGAAATTTGGGGATAAATCTGTTTTGGGAAAAGCTGTATTAGCATTGACATTAATATTGGCACTGAAGGGGTTTAACCATAGCATTTGATTGAAGTCTAAGTCACATCACTCAGACATATAACTCACCTCAAATCACACAAATAAAACAAAGTAAACATGGAAGCATCATGGAAGAACCGTGATCAATTCATATTCACTGTGAGTATGATGAGATGGAAGAAAAAGATTGACTCTGCTCACTGGCTGAACCCTTACACCTTGATTTTTATTGGATATAGTGAAGTGACAGGAGTCTGGGAGGGAGACAGGAGGGAGTTTATAAAGTGAGAATAGAAGAAAATCACACAACCAGACAGTTACTGTAAGTAGAAAGGACACCAACCACAGAGATCAGCACTTGTTCAATATCGAAAATAAATTGAGGAGGACGTTATTGGTTGCTAACAATCTTCTGAGGAACCCAGACGTCTAATCTGTCCCAGGCACTTTTCTCCTGCAGAGTTAATTTACTGTAATGATTTCCCACAGCTAGCCGAGGGCCTGCAGTCGAGAATGAACTGGAAATCTAATCTGCTTCAAGTTGCTCTTATGCTACTCAAAGACTTATGATTCTATCAAATCATTGTGGCCACAGGCTCCAACTAAGACACTTATGTCCATCAAAGTTGAGCTGTTTAAAGCCTTGAGCCAGTGACTTCACGCCATGTCAATTTTGGTGCCAAGTGCTTTGACAAAGATCTGCTTAATGGCTCGAAATGAAAAGGCATTTCCCAAAATAATAAGTGTGTGCATAAAAACTGAAAGAAATATATATTCCCAACATGTTCTGCATGGATAAACAGAAAAAAGAAAAAAGAAAAAAAAACTGGGATGTAAACAAGCCTCTCTTTCAGTGGCTGCTTTAGATAATGAGCTAAGAAACATAAACAAGTGAGATCTGAGGTTAACAACAAGGTTTTCCTCTCAGGACCCAAAGCACATCTGCACTGAATTGTTACTGCATTAAAATCAAACACAGATAAAGGAACATTAGGTCAAGTACACCAATGCATTTCAACTTCTTTCCCACCCAGACTTGTTTTATTTTTAGGATATTCAAAGCCTTCAGCAATGGAGAGGACAGAACACAGAAATCAATTTCAGGCGAAAATGGTTTCAAACGATGTTTCCCTTAAAGGCTATGTAACTATCTACTAGAACTAGACTATAAAAGAAAATATAAGTATAGAGGTAGAAGAGTAAAAGAAATAGTCCAGTGATTTCAAATGAAAAGATGGAGTCACAGTAAAACACACACTTGTTCATTTCAATATCCTCAAGGATTTCACGCCACTTCTTCACCTGGGCCTTTAAGGCCACTTATGATGGCTAGCCCAGTGTTAACTCAGACTGTCCTGTTCAAAATGAGCCCAGGGGTCGTCTGTGCAATGGGTTATTACAACTTGTGCAATTTGTTGCTAGGCAACATCTAGTGGTTGTAGTAATATGACAGGGGCAAAGGGAAAAGTGCTGTGATGTGGTGTAAAGAGGACCTGAGGAGGTTGTGGTGGATGGATGAGTCAACAAAACAAATGGAAATGGTACAGGAGAGCAGCGTTCGAATCCCATGTGAATGCAACTGCTTTTATTGTCACAATCAATCAATGGGCCTTTGACAAAGTTAAATTACTATGTATTCACGACCTTTTATTATTGTTATTATGGCTATGATGGTCCAATACACCACTGTCATCCATGATAAGCAGAGTCTGTCCTGTAGCAGCTCAGTTCCAGGAGACTGTGTTGTGAAGTTCTATTAGAAGTGGGAGGGGGTTGGGGTTATAAGTCAAGTGGTGTAATAAATATGTAATAAAGTAATTGTGTCTTTGTCTTGCTATGTTAAGATAAAATGTCTACAGTGCAAAAATCAAAATTTTGATAGGAATGACATATGTGAGGCTGCTGTAGTGCTGTGATAATAAGGAGAACACTACAAGGATGAATAAGGACACAGAGAAGGAAGGAAGGAAGCAAAGACCTGTATCAGCCACCTGTGATACTTTTATATTTTGGAACTGCAGCACAACAGAAATGAAAATCCTGCTCCATCTGTGCTGTGAACAGTCCTTCCATTTTTTAATGCTTGCTTGTGTATGTTTTATGTTTTTATCAACTATCCCACCAGCCACTGTGATAGCACTGTGCCATTCCATGCCTTATTCCATTTGGTTTGTTTGTGGACATGTGTTACAGCAGCAGTCACACTGAGTGAGCAACAACATGTGTCTTCGTGCAGCCTGCCTTTGGTCCCAAAGGTCTGAATCAGCTGTCAGTGGATATGCATCACAGTGGGAAGTGAACAAACACAGATTCCTTCATGTTTCCCTCATCAAAGTTAGGAACTGCTGTCCAAGACAATCACAAACCAGTCAGTCTGTATGGATAGAGCCTAACAGTAATAATAGATCTGTGCAGAAATAAAACATTCTGAATTTAACTCTTACACAGTGTATTCTACTGTATATAGAATGACATAACCTATTGTTGTAACCTATTTTTGTGGGGGGGGTTAATGCTGTGGCCTGTGGGGAGGTCACTCTCCTGAGCTATCTTCTGTTTCCATTTCATCGACAGCAGCAGTGCTGGGCAAATTACTCTGGAAAAGTAATGAAATTACCTGCAGGACTGATTACTCCTCTTAAAACCAATGACTTTACTAGTCTGGTTACTTTAATATTTGAAAAGTAGTAGATTAAAGTATTTAGATTACTAGTTACAGTACTAGTTAGGCCTATTCCATTCCCTCAAAAAATAAAAATAAAGATGAACAACCTCAAGCAGGACAGAGGACCAGGTGGACACTGTATAGCCCAGGACAGGTGCTTAAGTGTGGATGAGAGGAATGGTTAGGACCACGGAGGTTGGGCAGAGTGGGCTAAAGTTTGAAAGCGACGCACTTAAAGCCAGACTCTTTCTGGTCTGCCGTAGGTAGTGTAAGTGTTGTGAAGTGTCGTAAAGTGGGCATGCACAGTTTACAGGAGTGTCAAACATTTCTTTTGGTGAAAATACTGCATAATTCCTCCACTCTGTCTCTTTACTTTTAATGTTAGGTTTTATGAAAACTTTAAAAAACAAAACTTGCACAGATCATTTTTTTATTTTTGGGTAGGGTTAGGGTTAGCCATGTTCTGGCCCGGGGGCTGCCAGTTGAATAGCCCTGGCCTATTGTATATGACCCATTTTTTGTGAACTGTTCATTGTCACATTGAATTCACCATCAAAAGCCAGATGATGCTGCTAATTACTTCATTTTGAAATTTCCCTGTATACTCTGTACGATAGATTTACTGCAGCAATGCAGTATAGCTGAGGTAAAGTTCCACTGTTGCATGTTACCTGAAACCTTACACCACTCTCCTCCGGGAGCAGCCAGCCTGAAGTGCAACTCCATTAGATTTTACTGCTGTGCATAAGTACAATAAATCACTATATATTGTTACTTTCTGCATCATTTTGTAAAGAAAATGACACAGCAGTTGAGGGACACAAACAATGCTTTATTTCCATGGACTGTAATATTTCAATGCCTGATACAAGGCGACAAAGCAGCTGTAGCAGTGAAACCATAGGGACCCTGGGGAGTGACAAGAATTTAATTTGGAGTGGTGCATCCTCCTCTGTGGCTTCTGATGCTGCACAAGAGTTAAATAAGGGTGTGCCGGTGAGAGGCAGTTCTGTGCAGAGATTTTGTCAATAGTGGGATTTAACTCAGCTGATATTAGTCATAGCCTGAGTCAGCTATGGAGAAGTGTGAAAACAATATATCCCCCCAGAGCCTGGGAGAAAGCACAGGAGAGCAGTGGCCGGGGGAGACAATACCTTTACTTTTTGCCCCAACCACCCAGGATGATGTTGTTTCTTTCAATTTCCATTTCGCCTTAGCCTCCAGTTATCTTTGAGTGAGACCAATAATGTGAAAATAGCTTGCTGCAGTAAGTATTTTGCAGAGCATTAAAAATAGTGAAAAAGAAAAGAAAAGAAATGTACTCATTCATTTGTAAAAATCTCCCAGTAAAAATTGGATGACGTGCAAAAACATGATCCTAAACATCACAGTATATCACAGTTAAAGAAAAAGGTCAAGTTATGAAAAGGTCAAGTTCACAACAAAATAAAAGTCTAGAATAAGAAACAGTGAGGAAGAAAAACAGGGCTGTGTGTCAACATTTAGCAGTGAGGTAGAAAAGAAACATCTAAAAACAAAATCAATTCCACAGCCGCACACCTCTGTAATGAGCAGGCATGGGTTTTGTCAGTTAGGATCAAGGCTTTTTAATAGTTCTACAGTAGACCGTTGGTGTTTTCTAGTGGTTTTTGAGCCTTTGTTACTAACTTAGATTAGCATGTTAGCATAATAACGTTTGCTAATTATAAGCAAAATACAGAGAAAGCTGATGATGAATGTCTTTATTATGCAATTAAATAATATGTATATCTTTTGTGAAGGAGCTATGGACAGTATCCCTTGATTTTACCACAAGATATTGACATTGTGATGAGACATGTTAAAAGTTCACCAAAGTGACAAGAATTAATCTGAGGAAGAAGATACAGTATGTGTACTTCATAATAAAACACACAATGATAATGGGAAGTAAAGTAAACTGGCTGATCAACAAGCATTGCTTCCTTGGAGCCATCTGACCAGTGTGGCTAAAAGCATAAAAGAATGAACATGTTGTGATACTTTGTAAGGACCTGGAGCTTCTTCTGTGATGTCAAGGAAGTGTTTTTACCCAGCTGCCACACTTGATGGTAAATGATCTTTTGACATCAAGTCATGATAGTTTTAAAGCAAGACTCAAGGTCTGAAACTGGAACCAGTTTCACATTAACAAAAACATCATGTATAACATAGACAGACTCAAATTCCAAGTCGTCATGTATTGAAGTATTGACGTTTGGTTGGGATGCTTTGATGTCACTTTGTAATATCGTTTTAGTGTCACTTTCTCAGCAAGTAGGGAACTTCAGTGTGTTGAGTCTGCTGAAATGATGCATGAGTCAAGCAGACCGCAGCCCGTTGTCTGCTGACATATATGGGACGAGAGCGCATTATGGTTTTAAAGTCACAGTGAACTTTCTGTGTTTAATGATCTTTTCCTAACTTCACCCAACACACATTTCTTCCCTCAAACTAACCACAGAGAGAGATAGTTGTGCTTTTGTACTCCCAGTATCCACCAACCACCTCTTGGGTACCAGTGCAGTGTCTGTATGTGACACATATGGTTGAGAGCGAGAATGTGTTGGGAAAACATGATAGAAATATGTGTTAATGCAGAATTACAGTCTCTCTAGCAGCAGATGGAAGGAAATAAGAGATCTGTGCATTTTTCATAAAATAGTGTGTATGAAACAGCCAGATGAAAACATATTCAATATCTGTCCTTTTTATGAGTAGGTATAGATGGTGTAGATCATCTTTACTGTTCCCCTGTGTTTCTTCTTGCATGTTCACAGCACCCTATTGGACTATAAAAAACATAACAGTGAAATATCTTCTCACACCTCATCTGATCAGGGAAACATGAACCAGATCAAAGCTCTGAAACCTTCTCATGTAGCAGCATCAACTTTTCTTAACGAGAGATCCAAACTTGCCCAGACCGTCTCTCCCTCTCCCCACCCTGAATGAAACTCCACCTCATCAGTTCACCTGTTTATCAATTACTCTTTATAGCCCATGACTTTTCCATTACTGGATTACCCCACTTCTCTCTCTCCGCTCTGTCCATCCATTTCTCTAATGTTTGTTTAGGGCATAATCCATTTCTTATCGTATCACTCTTCTGCCATCTAAATACATTATACCATCCATCCATTGTCTATACTGCTTATCCATTCAGGGCCATGGGGGGGCTGGGGGGAGGGT
This sequence comes from Caranx melampygus, assembly GCA_019059645.1. Taxonomy (NCBI): domain Eukaryota; kingdom Metazoa; phylum Chordata; class Actinopteri; order Carangiformes; family Carangidae; genus Caranx; species Caranx melampygus. Next base: position 566,200 of record JAFELL010000480.1, on the reverse strand, counting down.
GAGTGTGGGGTACACCCTGGGCAGTTCACAAATCCATCACAGGACACATACTGAACAACACGCTCACTGTCACATATTATGGGCAATTAAGAGTCTCCAATCAACCTACTGCTAATTTCTTTGGAGTGTTGGAGAAGGCAGGAGAACATGAAGAGAACCCACAGGGAGAACATGGAAACTCCACCCAGAGGAAATCAAACCCAGAGCCTTTTTTCTGGGAGGCAACAGGGCTAACCGCTGCACCACCACACCATACCAGACATGCCTTTGTCACTTTTTAAGCTTCATCATTGTCTGAACTGTGAAAAGCAATTATCAGGTGTAAAAATAAACACGTGCAGTATCTTTCTGATGGTCATCCCCACATAAAAACAAACAAGCAAAAAAACACATTTAACAATGAACAATGTCTTGTCTCTTCTCATACAAAAAATATAACTTCATGGCAGCACAGACCAATGTAATTTTCTCACTGCATCTGCATCTCAAAGCAAACCTGGATATGCATTTACTCTTATTGTTGTGCTGCACAATACTGAACTTCAAGGTCTTGCCTGATGTGTAAAGGCATAATTCAAACAAATATAGCAATCCAGAGCTTCACTCCCACTTTTATAACTTTGTTCTTTTTCAAACTGCATCTAAATATTCCCAACCACACTGAATCACTCATGTTTATCTCCATGTTTGTTACGATCTGGCTCAAGGTCACTTTGACTTGTAATGCTTTGTCAGCAGGCCCATGAATGTAATATGAAAGCTGCATTGCTTTACTTTTTTATGCTGAGTTTGACAAACTGTGGAGACAGAGATGGGGGTATTTCAGGCTAGGCCATGGATATTGAAATGTAAAAGGAACCACTGGGTTTACATAAAAAGGTTATTACAGTTGCTTCATAGTCCACCAGAGGAAGGCAAAAATATCTAAAACTCTATACAACCGAGGTTTTCTAACTTTTTCTTTCTTTCTTTCTTTCTTTTTTTTTTCCAGCATGTGATTCTTCAGGAAACAGGGCATTTGGGAGTGAATACATCAGAGGAAGTTGGAGAACAAAGAGAAGAGCACTAACACAGCTGACTACAACAAGCTCCAAACTGTCATGAGCCCTGTGTTTTACCCCCCCCCATTCCCTTCCCTCATGTGGGTGTGCCTGTTTTCCCCCTTGTCTTTATGTCTGTGTGTCTGGAGTTGAGGCAGAGTCAACACTGATCAGTCTGCACACTTGCTGTCATCACACACCTTCCTGATCATGCAATGAAGTCACCTATACTCAACATCCGCTCCTTGCCAGACCCTCTGTTACCCTCTTGTGGTATACTGTCAGCTCCCTTTAGTGACTAGACTCTGGATTTATTTGACTCTCGATCTTTCGCTCCATGTGTGGATCTCCTGAGACCAGTTCCCTGCACTCCTCATCTCTGCTCTCGAGAATCTCCTGTCTTCCAGGTTGCTTTTGCGACCACCTGTTACCCTGTATTATGCTCCATCTTCCTGTCCCTGACCGGCTGCTCCTGCTCAGCCCCAAGGCTCCTCCTCAGCACTCTGCTTTCCACCAGCTATCTCTCTAAAAGAATGAACTCATTCACGGGTTTTGAGTATTCACACCAATAAACCCTCCTTTAGGACACATCAAGAGACGTGCTTGTCAGTGTCTGTATTCTGTGGTCCAGCCATGTAGTGATCTTAACAGAGACATCTACTGAAGAGCACTTTAAAATGTCTGCACAAGTCCCTCGCTCACTTTCACATGTCAATCTTACTATATCAGCAGGTGGGGGGGGGGCATGTATGTTTCTGATTTATCATTTTAAAACTCTGAAAAACTGCAGTGGAAACACATGCACTGGATAGAATGTGATGCATATATCTTTATGTGATGGGTCACATCTCTAAAGCCTGAGATTCACTGACAACTGACCTTAAATATGAATATTATACATCATTAGATTTAGATTTTCATCATTTTTTTCTCACATAAAGCAAATCTACTTTTTCATTTGGAATTAGTGTGAGAGAGAAGTGGTCCATTTACACAGTCTGGCAAAATGAATGACGGGAAATAAAGCTGTGCTGTGAGAATGGCTATAGGCTCTTCAAATGGGACAAAGGCTCAATATATTTTAGCCAAAAACCATCCAAACAAGCAGCAGACATTCAGTGAGCTATGAAACATGAAAAATAGCTCTGTGCTGTATATATACAGAGGCTCAGTTCCTCAAACATTTCAAAATGACAGTCAAAGAGTAGCCAGAGTGGAGCCAGACCCTGTGGACATGAGTGACTGAAAGAGTGAAAACATCAGGTGTGTGTGGAGGAGAGTGGAGTCCAGCAGAAAACAAACCCACTGGCCTTCTGTTCAGCAGTTTACTGTAAACCAGTTTAACTGTGGTGTCCTGGTGGGTGAGTGGCTCACCCCTTATGCAGGTGATCACCAGTTTGACTCCCAAACACGTTGATCATTTCCCATCTGTCTTCTCGTCCTGGTTCCCATCAAAGCGCCACTGTCCTAAATAAATTGGAATTATGATTTTTATTATGACCCATAGCAAGGCAGCATCTAGTGGCTGTATTACTTTTGATAGGATCAGATGGAGAATTGAGGTGATTGTTGTATGAAGAGCGTGGAAGTCCAAGTGTGGAGGATATTGGGATGGATGGTGGATGGAGTCAGTCAGGCCCAGGACTGTCCTGCAGGAGAGCAACATGCAGGAGTGTTGACTGAAACCTCCATCCTAACCAAGTGCTGTTAGTTCCTAAACCTACATGGCAATGATCTGCACATCGTTACAGTTGCTACTGTATGTTTACAATGGTAACCATGCCAACTGAGGTCCACTGTATAAGACTGACGCTTCAGGACTTTCTTATGATTTAAGATTTTATTGCAGCTCCATTCATTACAAAATTTGTTGCCTCCTCCCCTCTCCTCTTTGATGGTTCAGTGGCATCACACTGAAGAATCAGTGTCACCAGTTGTTTATCTTCATCAGCCACGGCCGATTACTTTCAGAATGGTAGTGGATGGAAACACATATTAATTTGCATATGCAATTCCTTTCCCCACGTTCCCCTTTTACCAACACTCAAAATTTGGTTCAGATATGTTATTACAGACATTACAGATATCTGTTCAAAATCTGTGAATGCATCAAGTGGAGTGTTTTTTTTTTTTTTTTTTCCTTTGGATTCATCATCTGTCTGTCTCTGCCATTAAAACTCTGAATGACACCCATATAACTTGAAATTTGCAGACAACATGACATGATACATATTATCATATCTCTGTATTAGGATTAAATATTAAATATTACTCTTCTTCTACTTTGCATGCACTCTTATTATATTGCACTCTTATTATATTTTTTAGAACGGTACTGTGTAATCTAGTACTATTTCCTTCATATTTTCTAGAACCCTGCATGCCCCCATGTTCCCACATTTGCAAGCTGCTGGAACTGTGAATTTCTCTTGGAGATGAATAAATCTATCTATCTATCTATCTATCTATCTAAAGCCATGAATCTCAGAGCTCAGTTTCATTCAGATCATCCATTCTTTTCTCTACTGCTTCCCTATGTTCTACCTCTCCCCCACCTGTCCTGCTCCTGCTGTAACACAATGCTGTAGTCTTCTCTTCAATAACAGAACACAGCAGTACATTTAAAACACTGACTTCTTGCTGACTGCACATCAAAATCGTCTGGAACATGCTGAGCAGGAGTAAGCCATTAGCTTTAGCACTGTTATGTGGTGTATTAGCAGTAGTCCATCTGCTGCCAGCACTTGTGGAGCTCGCCTGTGAAGAAGTTGCTTGTGGTGTCCTTGCATGTTGCTGAACAGCTGGGTGGCCCGTAGGTGTCTGTGGAGACTGGCTGGAGCGAACTGTTGGATAACTGCCGTTTACAAATAGAGCATTTGGCAGCAGCTGATGAAGTCGGAGCGAAAGCAGAACAAATGTCACATTAATTAGGTTGAAACATACACTCGGCGCACCAATGTTGTGGCCTATTAACCTCGGTAATTAGTCCACTCAGCACAATCACCGGGAAAAAACAAATTGCAGACCTCACCTTATTTCTATAGTATTAATGGATTTCCTTTTAGCTTTATTGGGAAAGTGCATGAGAGGGGAAAATACCAGATAATGACAGTTGCAGCTGTCTTTTATTCAGTGTGAGGGTTTACTGGGCTACCGATTTGGTGGCTTAGTAATGTTCTCAGTAATTGGCTGCTTGGTGTATTTCCATTAGATTAGTCAGACTGTTCACGTCAAACCAGATGAATAATCTATTGCTGTTTCGAAGCCAAAATGCCAGTTTCAGATGGACTCATTAACATACCACGAAAGAGTCACAGCCTTAACAAGTCACTATGAGCTTAACCATTGTAATGCTGTGGGAGAAAATAAAAAATGATTTCCCTTTTGTGTGTTGCTTGTGAAAAGATGGTTCACACAGTTTGGGGGGGGGGGGTTACTTTTCCTTGCACTTATGCACTTATCCAGTAATCTTCAGTTATTCTCCAACCATTTCAGTGTCCAGTGCAGCTTCTCAGCTCTCTGGTTCACTCTGTATGTGTGTGTGGACATTGGTGTACTGAGGGCTGCCCCTCCTTGCTTAGAGTGCAGTGGACAGAGATTTTACTGTGTTAAAAGATAAATAAATAAATAAACTGTCCGCAAATGCAGCCCAGTATCAAAGATGCTGCAGCTGAGGGAGACCTCTTATCTCAATATGAATAGGGAAGTAGAATAACATTTGCTAGGGAAAGAGATTCAGATGAAGCAGGCCATCAAACTTGAAAAAAAAAAAAAAATGTCTGATAACCAGCACTGACATTTACGGCTGTGTGACCCAGGAGACAGAGCACATAGTCCACAAATCAGAAATCTGGAAGTGTTTCCCAGCTCCTTAAGTCCACATTTCAAAGTATCCCTGGGCAAGATACTGAACCTTGAACAGCCCCTGATGCATAGAAAACACACAGTATGAATGTGTGGGCTACTGGGTGAATGTGACTTGTAGTGTGAAGATTTATAGTAGCAGACAAGCAGTAAATAAATGCAGGTACAGTGGTGAGGCCAGCACATCTGATCACAGTGCTAGTACTGAGTTTACAGATACTCTTGGATAGATAGTGATTATGACATCATAGGCTACACTACACAGCTAATATCAAACATCAAATCAGGTTTGTCTGCTTCTTTCAATATGTCCTTTAGACCTTTTATTGTAATGACTGGTCACTGACACTAAACTGCATGCATACATGTTCTTCTGTATTTATCTATACTTTTTTGGGTCCTCACACATGGTGTTGGTGTGCGTTCTCTGAGCTCTCTGACCACAGGACCCACCTTTTGGATTGCAGTGCAGAAGGACTGGGCTGTGCTCAGTCTGCATGAAAATGCCCTCTTCTATCTTTACTCCTGTCCAGCCACAAGTTAACACCGGTGTTTTGGGATCCTCTAGATCACTGTGAAGCTGGTGGCTTTACAGCATTACTCTCCTCAGGTGTTGATATTTTGGGATTTGGACGGTTTATCCCTCAGGATACAGTGTTTTGTTTTGTTTTTTTGTTTTTTTTTCTCCCTGGGAGGAGATCATGAGTCCTGATTTTGTTTTTCAGCTCTTTTCAACCAACACATGACTCTACATTTTGTGTCTGTTCTGAAAATGCTAAAGTTACTGTCCCAGACTGGCTCGGTGAATGTGACAAGAAAGCAATTCACAAAAAGGTTGTTCTACAGACAACCAATTTATCATAACTACAAGGTAAGACCAATGAGCAACGGGCTGTGGAAATCATCAGGTTTAACGGTGACAGCAGCATGTGGACAAATGTACTGTTGAGCTGCACATTCTAGGAAATGATCCTTCAGTGGTTGAGCAGTTGGGAAAAGTTAACTTCCCTGGTCTGAATGTCTATAGAGTCAAGAACAGCACTTAGTTAATAACTTATTTATGCAGAAAACAAATGGTCAAGGGAAGGACAAGTTCTTAGGAAATGCACATGTTAACTTTCATTAATAATGATCTCGTGATTGTGCCAGCGTCAGCCAGTGCTGTCTGTTAGACAACAACAGAACCAAGTCCTCTTGGTCAGGTGTGAAAACAACCTAAATCAAGCAACAAATTGGGAGTTTAGTAGTGACGACTGTGGTGTCTGAAGTCTAACATTCATTTATTTTTACTACTGACAATGTTTTTTTTAGCCTTTAACAGTCATTCACTGGGGAAGGCTATCCTGCTGAGCAAACTGTACAAGTATAAAACTCTCACAAAGCTTCTACATCAATCCAAATGTAAATGGACTTACATTTCCCCAAAGCTTTGTTTTAACTGTGCAGTGACTTTCAGCTCATTGTGTTAGTGTCCAGTCCACAAACACCATTTATATTTGAAGTTTATAAATGTGCCCCCTGTCAGAATACATGTTAGTTTCTCTCTCTCTCTGTCTTCATTCTACACCATTCCCTGTTTTACTTAGGGGACTTTGTGTTCCCTTTGCTCCTGTCCTCATGGCCTGTTTAGTCACAGAGCCCAAGATAGAGACAAAGAGAGGCCAAAGGAGTGTTGCTCCATCATTGTATCACACTCGCCTCAATAGCCAGAGCCAAGAGAAAAGAACCCTTGGTGGTGTGTAGCAAGAGTCTCACAGCTGCTTGCCCCATAGTCTATGTGAGGGCTCAGTGCTAGAGGGACTGCAGCAAGAGAGCCAGAGGGTCGGGAGTAAGAGAAACAAGGCATGGTGTATGTGTGTGAGACAGAAAGGGAAAAGTGTGTGTGTGTGTGTGTGTGTGTGTGTGTGTGTGAGAGAGAGAGAGAGAGAGAGAGAGAGAGAGGGAGAAGCAGATTGATGTAACTGAGGGTTTCTATCCATCACTCATGTTGCTTGCTCCTTACCATGGGATATTGCTCTCTCAAACACACACATGCACAAACACGTACACACTGTGAACCTCAGCATTTTTCCCATTGGCCACCCCCACCCATTCCCACCCCCGGACTATACATCAAGTGGCTATGAAAGTATCCCCCAGACCCCACATCTTATAGACGTACACACACGTGCTGGTCACAATTCATCACTGGAGCTTTGGAACAATCCTACAGACCCTACAAGTTACTGCTGGAGTCATGGCTGACAGTAACACACACACACACACACACACACACCATCATAGCTAAAGCTGCTATCCATCAAGTGAGCTACCACCACCCCTGAATTCTACAGCTAACACCAGTGAAGATATATTGTGGCCATAGCATGTGCATGTGTGTGTCTATGTGTGGGCGTGTGTGAGTGTGTGTACCGATTTGTCTTCACTTCTAGTCACCTCACCACACAAGCACACAATATACTTGCTACACCAGGGGGATGTATGTGAGCCGACACTTAAATGACTGAAAGTTAGTCTTAAAACAAACACTCACAGGTCAGAAGTTTTCCTCTGATCTCTAGACAGTGTTTGAATTGAATCTTCCTCTCTCTCTCTCTCTCTCTCTCACACACACACACACACACACACACACACACACACACAGCTGTCAAACCCATTTCACACAGATTGTCATGGGATGTGAGAGTTATTACAGTAAAGCAGCTCAGGAGAGGCTTGACACTAAATGTGATGAGCGGCCCAGCAGAGGCTACAGATGCTGCAGGTTGTGTTTACTCTGAAGGAGCAAAACTGAAACTACCGGTCAGAAGTTATTTTGTTTTTAACACTGCAGTGGTCTGCACAGCTCTTATTTACATTGACTTTATTTGAGGTCTTCATTCAAGTATAAAATAAATAAATATCTGGAGATTTAAGAACAGTGAACCATCAAGCACAGAAATGCACTCATGATGTTGTCTGCAATAGAAATTAATGCTCTGTTTTCACCTTGTATTAGCTGATCTCAGTGCAGCTCTGTGTGGTTAAAGTTTGGAAACTGTGTAGTTTCCATCATCCCAAAACGCTGTAGTACATATGCCAGGCCTGTATCTGTAACGCTGCCACATAAAAATACACCAAAAACAAAGACATGGGAGGCTTGTGTGCTGTTAACAAACTCCAAATATTCTTTGTCAACTTAACAGAATAATGTCGACTGAGAGTCCAAATATTACAATATAATGGACATGTTTCAGCATCAGAGAGATCCGACAGTAGTCCACCATTGTTGTTGTTGTTGTTATGTGACATCTAAGAGTGTGGCTCTGGTTTCAGGTTTGAGAGGTGGGGCTATGACATCATAGTTTGACAAAAGATGCAAGTTTTTGTCTACATGAAACGTTAGGGCAGTGTCTTGAGATTTAGGACTGCTGAAATGGTATTTCCATGTGGACGAAAAGCAGAAATTATTTTAAATGTTGATAGTAATAATAATGGACTGGCCCTGAAAGGATAAACGATATAGCTAATGAATGAATGAGCCACTCACATATGAATGAGTGAAAATGCCTGGGTTATCAGAATGACAGAGCTCAAACCCTGGAGTGGAGCAGAGGTGGGGCAGAGGTGGAGCAGAGCATTGCAGCTGACTCCAGCAGCAACAGACAGCATCAGTGGAGCGCTCACGCTGCAGTGTGTGTTGCTCAGGACCCCAGGAAGTGTAGTGTTCAGTGTGACGTTGCTTGGATTAGAGTTGCAAGATGGATTAATGCAGGCCAGGCAGGCAGCCCCATCTGACAGGTACATTTCCAACGGGCAATGCACCAGTTGTCCTAATAACTGTTCCAACACCACCTTTGCTCAGACAGAGGGTTCGTGAGTCATCAACAAAGGTTGAGACACTTGTAGGAACTATTTGCAGGGCTTCATTTACTTCTCCAAGTTCACCATGTTCTCTGTCTCCTCTCCCTATGCTAAACTAAGAGCATGGCTTCATATTTACTTAACAGATGTGACATTGATCTTATCACCTCATCTGGTTGATGAGCTGACAGACAAATGAATTTCCCTTTGGGGATCAATAAAGTAATTCGTATTCGTATTCGTATTCGTATTCGTATTTGTATTCGTGTTCATCTCTCTGAATCTCAAATACTGCACTCCTCTTTAGAAGATGTAATGAAAAACTGTCACGTACAGAGAGTTAGTGTCGCTGACCCTGTCTTCTGGATATGATTTTATATAAAATATATAAATTATTGCAAATGTTTTGGTTGGGTTTTCTCTCTCTAACTGGTGCTTCATTTGTTTAACACTTTACAATGACTCCTTATTGTGTTAAAAGCCTAAAAAAAAACTCAAATGAAATGAAATGGAGATGTAATTTAACTGTGTTTGAGGCCCACTGATTCCCAGTCATAGACCTTTGTTACATGTCAAGCCTCTGCCTGTCTCTGCTTTATCCTTCACTCATTCAGCAGAGAAGTGTGTGTGTGCATGTATCTATGTGTGCATGTGTGAGTGTGTGTGTGTGCATCCACCCAGTGCCTGATATAAAGCCATAGAGCGCCACTGTTCCCAAAACCCCATTAAAAACACATCAGCAAACCATATTGTTGCACTGGGTGACATGTTCCTCCGCTACCATGAACACACACTATTTATTTAGAGTGACTGCCACACACACCATCCTGCTGCTGTAAATAGTCACTAGAGCACCAAATATGTATTAATCCAGCGCTGGGGAGTTTTTTTTTTTTTCTTCTTTTTTTTTGCCTCTATTAGATTGTGACAGTAAGAGGCCCTTCAGGAGATGAGGGGGAGAGAGATGGGGGATGACATGCAGCGAGGGTCCTTTTTTCCAAATAGAACTATAGCGTCAGCATGTTAAAGCCCAGGGCCACCAGGACGAGAGTGCTGAGTGGAGTGGGGCTTGAACTCAGGACCTTTTTAGTTAGGAAGCAGCTGTTCTAACCAGTGAGTCACATAAGCCTTTCCAAAGATTTATGTCTTCAGTAGGAAACAATGGACTCAGGGCTGAGTTCCAATAAGAAAAGTAAAGTATAAACAGATTTTGTCCAGTTCATATTTGACTTTAATGCATCTACAAAGTCTCATTTGATTTTTTTTTTTTTTTTTTTTTTTTTTCTCAATGCAGGTCAAATGGGACCAGATATTTTCCTTCCTTAACTGTATGCACATAAGCAGATATAGACCTCTTAATGGTCCTGGGGTTAAGAAATTAATGATAATAATGATAACATTGGGAACATTAATGGCTGCTACCCAATCATGCAATGGCACAAATGTCAACAGGAAGCTGCTGCCATTTTCTCACAAACAATAATACTACAGCAAAATAGACTGTTCCTCACAGCCTGAGAGAGTCTTGGTCGCTGATCAATATAGTTGCCTTCTTAAAATTCAGGACTCGCCCTTTAATGTGAGCCATGAAGTCAATATTTGATGGATGGGACAGATTTATTTGGCCACTGGTATTTAACCTGCGGTGCTGGCCCAAGTGTGTGTGTGTGTGGGTTTTGGGGGGGGCACAGATTTCAGAGAGGTCCAAAGCCTCAGACACTTGGAAGAAATTGCATTCAAATCAGACTGAGAGCTTGAATATGAATGAATGTGAGACAATCACTCTTTAACACTAACAGCTGAATAATTAAGGCAAATGTTTGCAGCACTTTGGGGAACTAACCATTATAACAGTGCCCTTTGAAAATACAATAAATATCAAGGAATTATGGTGCAGTCAATCCAAATGAGATCACAGTGCATTGTGCATTGGATCATTAGTCCTCATATACATAACTTGATGAATTATATGTACAGCCATAATGTTTATACCCAGTTTGCAAAACAGATGCATTGTTACACAGTTCTGTGTTGTCCTCTCTCTTTCCTACCTGTGAAGTGCATCTTGTTCTGTTTGGTAATTTCACTGCTGTCAGAGCAATTCATAGCACTCTCATCTTTTTATCTGTTTCTAATTATAAAGCTCCTTGAGAGCAACATTTTACAATATAGCCCTCTTTTCCATCCAATAAACTGTGGCATGATGTAGAGCCGTTTTCTTGGAAGAGTAAGAGACTCAATAAAAAGAGTATAACACTGTGTACACGACTGATTTGAATGTTTCTTTTTCCTCATTCACAGGAGCACACAGGGAACCAGTAGATCTTGATGTGTTAATGCCCAGGCTCTGCAGCTGTCGTGTTCTTTTATTAACTCAGTTCTGTATGTTTCAGAGGTCTCCTCTGAGAAACTGGGGACAAACGCGGCCCAGTCGAGCCAGTTTTATTTTAATGTTAATAGAATAGTTGACCTTACATTTCTGACAATACATTTCTTCTTTGCACATTGTTAACACATTGCCAAGCTTTTTGACCCCAGCTGCTTGTTAACTGAGAGTAAAGTACCTACACAGTAGGTGTTGGTGCTATCTCACTGTTCTGCTCTTTTGGTTTGACTCTATTTTGGATCAGGACTAATTATGCACAGATATGTTCGGGTCATATCCCACTGCTTTTTTGGCCCATGAAGACATCTGGTATATTGACCATGTCAGCCAGTAGCAAAGGAGGGACTGTGGGCATTTCTGATAAGGGTTTGATGACATGACCCTCCCCAAAGTTATTGCTACACTTTTGGACTGACAGAGATTCCCTCAGAAGACTGTGTGAACCCTGATTATATAACACTGGCTGCTTGTGTGAGTTATAAAATGAATCAGTATTGTTGAAAATAAAACTGGACTTTTGAGCCTGATATTAATGCAGAGAGTTGTTCATTTAAGACAATCATATATGCATGAGGAGACTTTTTCTCCCCACATCTCTACCAAGAGACATGCCATACTAATCAGAACATGCTGCGGAAGGAAAATGAACTTGTTAGTGCTCTCTGGTGGAAATATAAAAGTGTAAATGATGATGGGAATTCATGTACCACAATTTCTTCTTCTCAGGTGATATACAGTAGGATACATCTGCAACAAGTTTGAGATCTTGTTGAAACATCCCAATATCTGATTTTAGTAAAACCCTGCTGGGAGAGGAGCTAAAATTGAAATAGTAGAAACAGTGCTAGTTGTTTACAAATGTCTCTGCTTGGCACATAAACATTTCATTTGATTCTTATAATCTCATCTGGTAAAGTAACACACTTTCTTCATCTTGATGAAGCAACTTCTAACAGTAGTACAGTATAATGTAATGTATAGCACCTGTATAATGGAACACACCAATTGGCATTTTCCATTGACAGTTTTCATTAGATGTGTTGATGCTGTATGATATAGTGAGGATTATCATGTTATGCAAGGAAAATATGGACTAAAACTAAAAAAGCCATAAAACAGCATCATTGTCTCAGGTTGGGCTAGTTACTAGACAAGCATTGTTGTTGTTGTCTACAGGCTGCTTCAGGGTCTTACAACAAATGTTTAAAAGTAGACCTTGTGAACTATCTGAGTAGCTAATATGTTACTACATCAATGAAAACGCAATGTGCTCTGACAATATAATAACCACACAGCACTTCCCATTGTCTGAAAGAACAGCGAGGACAAGCAACTGTGTAATAGCTATTTGGATGTGTTTGTTTAGCTTGTGAGCGTCAGCAAGGAGAGTGACATCTTTTAAATTAGTTGCTATTCACACCGCTGAACGAAGAAGTCACGACTGTGGCACACACTGTATAGAAATCCATTTGAGTTCAGGACATCAAAACTCTCAAAACTATAGCTTTCTATAAGCATTTCATATACCCTGACATCTCTCCCATATGACAGCTTTTAATTACAGTGTCATTAAAGTTTGCTGGGTTTCATATTTTCACATTATCTTGAGTGAAATAAAACCACAGTACAACTAAGTGGCAAAGATCAGAAGCTCTTTTACTGTTTTCCTTCATCTTGTGCAGTATTACAGTGGAGTCATCAGCACAGGTGAAACAAATGCAGTACCCTTTGCAATGTGTCATCTCTATTTCTATATAATTTACATTTTGTGGAGTAAGCAAAGGTGTGTCCAGAAGATTGAGCCAAGAATGTTTACCACTTAGTTTTTTCTTATAGGCTCATCTGAAAAGGTCAAAGAAGTTCATGAAATGCATTAAAAATCTGATGATATGTTTCTCATTCAGGCATCCAACATAAAGATCTGAGCTGAGGGTTAAGAGCGAGATTAAATGTACCTGTAAATCCTTAAAAAAATGTTTGTAGTGCCAAGCCATACCCTGTAGTTAATCAAAACAAATATGTATCTGAATTTGGCAAAGGGTGGAAATACATAACGAGATTACTTCAACTGAATTAGCATGTTTCTGACAAGTATTTGTTGACATCTGTGCAGCAGCCTACATTGCATTTTATTGACACTGTCAGTGATCCTCTCCACTCAGACAAATATTCCAGCAGGAGGTTCAAAAATACTGTTTATCATTTATTATCACTTTTCTCTTCTTCTGGCCCTGGTGGCTCAAACATGTAGGGCTGCACATTACCGATAAAACATCCACTTTTAGGTTGTACAGTACTGTTATGATGGATACAGTAGTTTGAACTTGAGAGGGGGACCTCTCCCACCCTGGGCTGTGGTTTCCATGCCTTCAGTGGACACGCCCCCACTGCCCTGAGGCAGAGAATGCTGCTCATTTCTTTACAACTTTGAAGAATTAGCATTATTTTATACACAAAAAATTTTTTTAATCCTTCAAATTTGACAGGGTGTTTCTTTTTTTCTGTGTCAAAATATCTAATTTTGCCTTACCTGGTTTTAAATATTTTTAGATCAAATCTGCTGCATGCAGGCTCAACCAATGCATTTGTATACTCACTTTGACTCATTTTCAATCACCACTCTCCATTTCTGAACTTTGCGCATCATTGGAATCAAGTGACCACAAACCACCTATTCATAACTACCATAAACTGCCAAGTTTGAAGGACTGTAAAATAAGTCAAACTTTGAGTTATGCAACATTTTCTGCAAAACTGTCCTCACCATAGAAATCACAGCCTTGACTTAACCAGAGATTCACCCATGGGCCCTCTGGAAGCAGCTCATGCGAGCATAACCCGTCCTTTCATTGTTGCTGCATCACTTGCTGGTGAACTTCTGCTGTTATGAAATCTTAAACTTGAAATGCTTTTTAAAAGTTTTTGTTGTTGATGATGTTTTAATTTTTTAATTCTTAATTTCAAATTATTCTGCACTTATTCAATAGTCCTCCTGGTAACACTGCTAGCAGGAATATATATATATATATATATATATATACATGTGTGTGTGTGTGTGTGTTTTGTTGTTGTTGTTGTTGTTTTAAAGCATCAATACCAGCATGTTGAGCTAAACTGAAACTTGCTAGCTAGCTGAGAACGTCTTGTGCTTTTACAGCTAAAAAGCTTGATAACCAACAAGGTAGTTAATGCTAGTTCAGTCACAGAACGAGGTCATAGTAGTTTTTAGAGACTTGCATGTGTCTGAAAACAAGTGGACAGTGAAACACAGCTCATAAACTCCCCTTATCAGTTACTGTTAAGATGGTTTCCCATTGGTAAACCATGAAAATCTGTGTTTCATTCCTCACCAATGTTGGATTTAATGTAGAGAATTACAGTGGATTTAATTTGTCAATGCCAGTGGATCCAAGCATTCCCACAATCACATTGGAATCAACCAATGCTGAGCTCAGTTTTAAAAGATAGTACAATGCTTAGAAAGAAGACCATGGAGGATGAATCAGCACTTGCAGCCACTGTTGTTTTCTGTTGCTCTTGAACATGAACATTCACTCAACAAGTGCTATCAGTGTTTAGTCATCTTCCACTGCTGGCAGATCATCTGTCCATGCACTCAGACACTTTCAGAGATGGTGGTGTGGTGACTGTTAAAATTGTATGGATGTTTGAGCTGGGACTGAAGATACCAAACTCTCAGAGATAGAAATGATTCATTATGACTAAGTGACCTCTCAACTTAAATCCTCCACAAAAACTTCTCATGCCAGGCAGCATTTTGTGTGAGTAGGTGTTGACATTTCGTCCACTCCACAGTCCTTTCATACATCTCATCCATGCCCCCTAATGTAACATATAAAAGCAGACAAGTAGAATAGTAATTCAACACCAGCCATGTCTCACCTAACACACATAACCATACATCTGCCCTCATGGTGTACATCTCCAGTTTAATGTGACATGACAGAAGGATAAAATCACACATTTGACCTTGTGTTTGCTGGGGTGCTTTGATGGAGACACTGTGATGCATCAACACTCTCCCTCATGTTCATGCAAACTGATAAATTGACAGTGAAAAGCCAGGAAGTGCAGCCACCCATCTACAATGACTCAAGGATCAGATTTTCAGTCTGTTCAGTGTGGGGGGATTAAAGCTTCCTGTGTACATACAGGGCCACCATTAGTTTGATCTCACACACAGGGACTGAATATCTTCCTATAGTGCTTCCTAATGAAATCCGAATGTGTGGCCTGAAACAGGCTGTAACTCCAATCCAGCATATTTGATATATCATTGTCTTGACTTTTTTTCTCATTTTGTTATGTTACAGTCTGAAACAACAACAACAACAAAAAAATTATCTACACCTGGATTCTGGTCCACCAGAGGTCAATTCTCCTGACTGGACATGATTTGGAAAGCGGCAAACCTGTTCTTTATAAGGGTTCACAGCTGATCAGAAGCTGGTTAGGCCGATGTGTAACCAATCATAGCAGTAGAAAAGCATTCCTCCGCCCCATATTCATCAGCATATAATAGGCTGTTGTCTGCGTCATTCATGTAACAACTTTCAGTGCAGCAGACATCATACAAAGACAATCCAGTATGGTGAAAAATAAGTCCTGAAGGGAACCTTGTCCAGTGAACCCAAAGAGTCCTGAACAAGTACCCATATATTACCACTTGGGTATGAGACTGGGTTTGGACTGTGTCAAGACACAGGATCAAGATCAGGATAAACTCTATTGTCCCTTGCAGGAAATTTGTCTTAGACTTCAGTGCTACATAACTCAGTGACTCAGATCTGCAGAAGAACACAGACATTTCTGCTGCAACAAAGGTGCTCAAGAGCTCAGAGGTCTTAATGGTTATTGAAGAAAAGACATTTGAACAACAACAAGACTCTTCAGCTGCAGACCTCCTTTGTGGAGAAACTTCAAGAAGGACAACCATCCCTGTAGCTCTCCACCAATCTGAACTTTATGGCACAAAGTCACAATGAAAACTTTGGAGTCATGTTGAAGAATTTTTTTGTCTACGTGCTGGGAGTCAAAAAAAAAAAAGACTGGAGAGACAGTGTGCATACAACAATTTAATCCTCTATAGAGAGGGACAGAACACAGAAACACACAGTAGTCAAGTAGTTTGGAGTTGTGCCCACTGACTGGTGGCTTCAGCCCCATACTGTCTTCTAAGCGTCTGGCAATGTCCTTGTAATTATAAGATGGGATATAGGCAATAAAGCCAGCAATTAAGATACAACACATGTTTTGATGTTACCCTACAGCCATTTACGATACTGACATGTGTCCCTTGGTTGTCTTGTAGACATCTGGTCATCCTCTCTTTTAACAGATGGTTTATCTACCTAAGTCACTAATCAATCTGACAGACTATCAAAATTTCCAACACAGACATTTGGAGAAAAAAAAATACTGAAAATCATCAGAGAAAGTGGTAAAGGTTTGAGAGAAACAAGATTCTCTGATCTGATGAAACCAAGATTGAACTGTTTGGCCTGAGTTTTAATCATCATGTCTGGAGGAAACCAGGCACTGCTCATCCTTTGTCCAATACCATCACCGTGAAGCATGTTGGAGGCAGCATCAGGCTGTGTGGGTGTTTTCCAGCAGCAGGAGCAGGGAGGCTGGCCCGAGTTGACGGAAAGCAGTGGAGCAAAGCAGGAGCGTAGCAGCCGACTCATGGGCCCCAGTAAGAGTTATAATAATGGGCTCTATTTGCATGTTACTAGTTATAGCCCTTTGTATTGGAAAAGTAAAGATGTCAAGAATACTTAGTATCAAGACCAGAGCTCTGACTCATGGAGACAACAGCCTGCAGGTCAAGATGCATCAGTATCACATCAGACAGCAGGGGAGGAGCTGTCTAATCCATGGTGGTGCTGAAATGACCACAAAAGCATTTTTCTCGTAAAGCCATGAATGCTCTCCTACTTGATAGAAGCCTTAAGGCAGGAGATGATCATAAAATCAAGCCTATAGCACTAAGTGACATGACAGAAGAGTTTCTTTCTTTTCTTTCTTTTTTTTTTGTTTTACACTTTATTTAAACACCTTCAAACAGCAATATCGTAACATGTGCAACACACAAGCCTTGTATGAAACAGGCGGAGGCCAAACATCGAAGAGGCACGGCAACCCACCACAGTCAGACTAAAGTCCCCTTGCGCTGGGCAAAATCATCTATTATATCCTCAATATCCATCTGACCAGCTCTCAAGTTCTCAGTGGAGAGGATGGCTAAGCCACTCAGCCGCTCCTGCCCTACGGTGCTCCTCAGGTAGGGCTTGATCATTTTCAATTTAGATCTTTCGTCCAACACCACTGTCTCCGGCAATGTCAAGAACAACTGGAGGGCAGTACAGACTTCACTGAAGGTGACCGCTGCCATATGATTATCCACAATCAGTATCCTGGCAAGCTGAGAGACCGAGGACCGTTCAGCAATCTTCATTTTGAAGCAAGTCCTGAGTGACAGGAAAAGATCATTGTTATGTCTCAGCTGTAATGGTCAGATAGACACTTCACCTTCTCATATAGTTCATCAACATGCGCTGGATGGTTGTGGGGAATAGGGCCTCAAACATGTGAGAAGTTGCTCACATACTACTGAACCTATAGGACAGCTAGTTACTTATGTTTAGACTGGCATAGAGAATGTTGACCTTATATGCTCTCTGCATTGGATAGACACTCATCTTCACAGAGCTTGTCAAAATGATGTTTCACTCTTTTTGCTCTTACATTCTCAAAGTCATTCTGAGATCCCCATCTGTCTGCGAGTGCCTGTGCAGTTGCCTTTGCCTGGTGAAAATCATCTCAGTACTCAGACAGCTGCGCATCGTAGCCTTGTCCTCGACAATTAGGGCGTTCAAGGCCATGCTGTGCTGATATGATGCTTCCAAGGATTTTCTTTACCAGCTCGCTTGCAGATGTGCCAGCAGTCTCATCAAATCCCAGAAACGCTCCAACCACTTGGATATCCATAGCAATGCTCATCTTATTCCTTACTATGGTGACATACCTGTAAACTTGGCTGAGCTGGTCTCGCTTGGACAGATCTGGCATATCATACTAATCACTGAGAAAAAGGGTGTCTCATTTAGGTCAGCTATAATGTCCTGTTGAACCCACTGTGACAAAATGTGTATCAGCTCATTTTGGATGGTGGGGCTTAAGTGTTTAACTGATCCCTTGGGCTGATCAATTAGCTCTCTCAGCACAGGGTCGTATTTGGCCATCGGTTTGATAATGGCAAGGAAGGAAATCCCCACTGTTCGGTTGCTTCAATATTTCTCTTTGCCCCCGGAACACTTGGATGCAGGACGCCAGTCTTAGTGTCACATCCACTATGCGCTCCAAAACATGTCTCCAAAAGAGCACTGCATTACACACATCCCTCTCCATTTGTGCATCGATAGTGTCATCGTGTTTCCACCGCTCATACACTACGCTGGCTGCAACATGTACATAGACAGTTGCAGGAACTTCTCAGCATAAGTACTAGACAAAAAGGTTCTCAGATAGCTTCAGACACCACTCACACATTGCACAGCCACTACAGCCTCCTACCCTCAGGTCTGAGATACAGATCTCTTGTTTTTAAAACCAAAAGAGCCATGACAAGCTTTGTTCCCTCATCCATCAGATGTAAGAAAGAAATGGAATCCAAACATCTATCTTAGCTGCTTGCTACCTTATTGATAAGCCTATACTTCCTGCCGGATTCTTGACCCATGGGCAGTGATCCTGATTCTATCTGATCGGCAGCAGTATTGCCTGGATCAGACTGACCGCCAGCCCCAGGGTCATCGGTGGGCTTCTGGCCCCCACTACTGCCCCTAGTAGCTTTGCTCTCTTTTCAAGCCTTTCTTTTCTGTCTTTTCTTTTAGTACAGCTGGATCTATGTTTATAGGAAGACACTGGCATTTTTCATTAGTTCAATGGCTGAAGTGTCACCTGCTGTCATAACAACAGTGTACAGTGGTATGCATCACTGCATAGCATATTATGAATAATACCACAAAAAATATTCTAACTGAATAATGTTTTATTGTAAATTTATTATTCATCATTCTGTATTTTTACATTGTGCTTAACCATTTCATCAATCTTCCCAGAGATAGGTTTGTCCGAATGCCAACTATTCAGTAGAATCACAGTTGTAGTCAAACGGTCGTCATGGAAATGATGTATAACTTTAAGGGCTGACGCGGGGCCATGGTTGTCTCCCTCCACTGTCAATACCTACATCACTGGCGCAAAATAGAGAGATCAGAAGGAACATTCAGAACCTCACACTGGGCTGAAGGTTCATCCTCCAACAGGACAGTGCCAAGACAACACGGGAGTGGCTCAGAGACAAATCGGCTATATGAATGCAACTGAACATCTCTGGAGAGACCTGAAACCTTCATACATCTCATCCACCCCCTCCAATGTAACATACAAAAGCAGACAAGTAGAACAGTAATTCAACACCAGCCATGTCTCACCTAACACACATAACCATACATCTGCCCTCATGGTGTACATCTCCAGTTTAATGTGACATGACAGAAGGATAAAATCACACATTTGACCTTGTGTTTGCTGGGGTGCTTTGATGGAGACACTGTGATGCATCAACACTCTCCCTCATGTTCATGCAAACTGATAAATTGACAGTGAAAAGCCAGGAAGTGCAGCCACCCATCTACAATGACTCAAGGATCAGAGTTTCAGTCTGTTCAGTGTAGGGGGATTAAAGCTTCCTGTGTACATACAGGGCCACCATTAGTTTGATCTCACACACAGGGACCAAATCTCTTCCTATACTGCTTCCTAATGAAGTCTCTGTCTATTTTATGTTCCATGGACACTTATTATTCTTTCTCCTTGTGTTTTGACACAGTTCTTTCAGACATTGATGCACTGGAGGAAAAACTTTTAAAACTGAAGCATATTTCCCTCATTTAGAAAATAAGTTTGTCATACAGAATCCTTATTTTCTTAAGAAACACACACAGACATACACATAAACGCATATGACTCAGTCATCTGGAGTGGTAGAAGTGAAGCTAAATCCAAGTGCACCCAAGAGATTGTATAAAGGATCTGCAATGGTCTGTTTCAGTTTCCCCTTTAATTTGTAACATTTTCTATAATTCTGTCATTGCTGTGTCATTATGGTACACGGAGTGTAACTCAACAGAGTTGAGGGTAAATGGTGAATTGAAATGTTTTTAGCACAAAGCTGCAAAATAACAAACTAGGAGGCGCATTAGTAAGGTCCAGCACTGCTTCTGAATCTCCAGACACACCTCTGGTTTGTTCAACTATTCATTAAGGCCTGATGACCACAATTTCACCCAGATGTGGTAACAACTATTAATTAAGAGCTGGGTGACATTGACACAGCTGTGCAGATTGTTGCAAGACAATCTATAGAAAAACAAAACAAACTCTTCAATGAACAGTCTTATTCAATCCGTATGAAAACAAATATTCACCCCTCAGCAAAATCACCTGTAGAGCTTCCACATCTGGACACTTGACTACAGATTAGTTAAAGGAAAAGAAAAAGAAATGTACACTGGGTGGCTGAACATTTAACTTCTCATGTCAAGTAATGAGCATGCTTGCAGTTTGTAGTTTCATAAAAATGAACAAGGCCGGCCTAAAAAATGAAGAAAAAGAAAAAAAAAGTAGATTTTAAAACTATAATGAACTCTGGAGCCTGGAGCCTTTTAGGATCATTTCTGCAGGTAGACAAAATATTCTGACCCCAAACATACCAGTTTCCTTTCACAGGTAGTTTAACTACATTCATCATTTTATAATGGTGAACTGAATTCACAATATCATGGATGATTAGACTCACAGGCATCAGTGTGGTCCCAAACCACTGACACATTGGTCGATTTCTGTGGCTAAGAAGAACCCCCAGGGCAAAAATCATTTAATGCTCCTTTAATAATCGTATCCCCCGTGGGGGAGGACGATGAGGTGACCCCCTGAACTTCACTTTTCAGCTGCATGGGCACAGAGGAAAAAAACCTAACTGATATGGAACCTGAATACCAAGGAGCTCTTTTTAAATGAAAAGAGCTGTTTTTGTATTGCATTAATAACCATGACATTCGTCTTAGAGTATAATGTTTTAATTTAGCTATCCAACGTCTTTACACATTACTACACACTGGATTTCCTACTGTAAACCTCCTCTATGGCCTCTTGTTTTTTGGTACTGTTTTTCATTCTTCCATCTCTAATTGCAGAGTTAATTACTCTCAGATTACCACGGGGACTTGAACAGGTACGAGCTCAAATCACACAGAGAAAAGAACATAACAGAGAGGGACAAGAAAATTGAGCAAAGGAAACAAATGAAACAAGATACATTAATACAACTAGATACGTCCATCAGTACACACAATGTGGTACACTGCTCACATGTCTGAGCTTCAGTCAGACCCAGACTCAGATGAGGAGTCAGTTGAGACCAGCAGACAGGTCACAGTGGTTAGCATACACAGCTTCATGTTTATTTAGCCCCGCCCCCTATCACCACAAGTTGACAGGATTGGTTGTTTAGGCTTGTGATGTATGAAACCCTGATTTTATGGGTTTTTATGAGATGGTCATTGTTTCACTGTAGTTCAAGGTGGAAACACACTATAATAGTGTTGGCTGGTTATTTCACATGTCTTGTATTTATCACGTACGAGTTGGGCAGACACAGTGAGGGAATCGGTGAGTCAGGCTAACTCAGAGACGTTTATTCAAAGCAAAACCAGGAAAACAGATGATCAGGCAAAGGAAGAGATATCTGGCAGGCAAAACTCAGGAGTCACAGAATAACAAAACACAGTCACACATGGGGAATCACTCAAGGAAGACAGCGGATGCTGGAACACTGACAAGACGATCTGACACAGAAGGGAAGATGAACGCAGCTCATACACAAGGAAGAGGGCGATAACGAGACACATTAGGGGCCTGATTTACTAAAGGTTTCGTGTGTAAAAACATGTGCAAACTTGATTGCATGCACAAACACATGTTGAAGCTGATCTACTAACCAGGTGCACCGAGGATTGCATCTTTCAAACTGGCAAAATACCACACGCAAACCATTTATTATGTTTGCCTTAATGAATATGCAAATCTGGGCTTTTCTGCCAGAATGCGCAAAATACTGAGAGGAGTGGATGCAAATAGATTTATTTAGCACATGCAATGTGATCTACCAAACCTGAAACAGACTGCTGTGGCACTTTCTGCGTCTTTATTTAGCACGATTAAAAGTCAAGTCTTAACTGGCACAGCTTTGTGCACACGTGGCTGCGGTCACTGAGTTAATACCTGCCAGGACAAAAGTTCTTATATCTCTGCATTTCCTCACGTCTGGGTCATTCCAGAGAACTGTAGCAGTTTTCCAGGTGTGTTGAAGTCCTTTAAGCACCGTTATGCACGTCTCTCCTCCAGTGCACTCCTCTCCTGTCCTCTCCTCCCTCTCGAGTACCTGGCTACTCAGCTCTGGGACCAGGACTGAGAGACCTCACCTCTGCCTTTTGACCCTCATCTTTTGGCCTACTTCTGTTTTCTTCCATGATGTGTATAGTTTTGCAAATCGAAAACTTTAACAAGAGCATGATTTATAATGTTTTTTGACATGTTTATTAATAAACAACACATGCACATTCTGCTCATGGTAAAGTTTCTCCCTTTCAAAACTCATCCTTGTGAGCGATCTATGAAACCTGATCTATTTTGACATGCATACAGTGAGCCCCAGCATGGCAGCCTCACTCATAGACATATGTCAAAGCCATTAAAACACCAATCCTTCAATCTCCCTTTTTGAGAATGCAGTTTTATTTCAGCACCAGATCAACCAGCTCCCCACCACCATTGCTCATCTTATACACTTATCCATTACCTCTGTGTGACCCCACACCTTTGTCTGTCTCCCTCCCAAACACACTCCTGTAAAGACTATAGGCTGTTGGTCATTCTGAAATAATGACTTATCTGAAAAACCGCACCTCTGCCTTCACCCCGTCTTTGATCCCTCTGGTCAGGGCGTTTAGATCCGAGTGTGTGGCCTCTATCAATCCATTCGATCAAATATCATTCTGTCTTTGTGGCCATCCAGCTCTCTGTCCACACTCTCCATGGTGGAAATGATTACCACACGCAAAACATTCATTTAAATACTGCGGTTTGCGCGTGCTGTCATTTAGCGGGTTGCTCTTATTAGACCACCCATTTTGCGTGTGCTAACCAAACGTGCAAAATTTTACCTGGAGCATGCAATTTAGCACCCCTTGTCTGGGATCTTAGTAAATCAGGCCCTTGATCAGAAACAGCAGGCAGGAAACTTGACAGGAAGACAGGGGTAAGACAAAGATTACAAAATAAAACAGGAAGTGACAGTGAAAGAACAGAAAACTAAACTAAAACCTAACGACAGATACTTGACACTCAATGGACCCTGACAGTATTATACATAAAAGAACATGGACATATTAAAAAAAAAAAAAAAAAAGACATTGTACTTTCATCATATGAATGAATGAACTTTGATTTGTTTCTGTCAGGGACACAAAGCTGACCTAACCCAACTGTCAATATTTACTCCTCATTTCAAAATAAACAGGGCTTGTGTTTTGGATACTTCCTCCCTTCATCTTTTCTTCTTTAATCTCACTTCTTCTCTGTCTTCACTATGTCTGCCTCTGCTCTCTGATTCATTCACCCCAGATTCTGACTATTCGTCCGTACATATGTGTCAGCGCTCCCTGCATCTATCAGTGTATTATTAGCTTTCTGCTCATCTGCCTTCAGATCTCTGCTACACCAACCGTGTTGATGTACAACTGTGTGAAATGAAAGAGAAGGCAAGAGCAACTGAAAAGGAGCATTTATAATCTTATGTGTATATCAAGATGCATTTATCCTTAACTTTTTTTTCCCTTTTTCTTGTGACAATAATAAATTCAGCTTAATATCAACTAAAAGTGAGGAAAATCCTTTCTTATCTGTGAGCACTATCACACTCAAGTATCATTCAGCACACGGGCTCTTAAAAGTTTTTAGCCTGGGAACCCTGTGGAATTCAGCCTGGGACTGAAATGAAAATGTGATTCTGTCACCTCAGCAGACAGTCTCATTACAACATATTAGGTCCCTTGTCATGTGGTAGCCCAGCAGAAAGCAGAACTTTGACAAAAGAATTACTGCATTTGTCAAAAGGTGAGCCAGCAGGTGAGTAGGAGCTTGAACTAAACACATTTGCATAGTAGATCACTCACAAAGTGTTTTTTTTCTTTTCATTTTCTGATCTAAATTTCAGTCCCTCGCTTTTATATTCATGGATTTTCTATCACTTATGACAGCTCAGAGCTCACCATAGAAACTGGAGAGATGAGGGAACACAGCGATGTCAGTTCAAGTCAAATCAGACAGAATCATGATGAGTCAGATGAACAGACAGCGTATTAACAAAAGACAGATTTTTAACTCCTATGTTTTGAGGTAAAACTCTAAGTGAGCACACCTCAACTTTGTTCAAAATAAGTCTGTATACTGCACCATGGTCTCTACACCAATATAGATGTTTCCAGTAGGCAGTTTAAATTCATTTTAACCTTGTCATTTGCTTTCTCATCCAAACACCTTCAAGTTTGACTAACCTGAGGCTTTGTTCAGTAGATGCCTGGTCACCTGTTCGTGTTGTGTGAACCAAACAGATGTTCAACAGAGCGTGTGGAATGCTCACAGCTATGGAAGTGAGATCAAACTTCCATAAAAAAAGTTTCCACACCTAACTTGAAGATGTCCTGCCATTATATTGACAATTTACTGACTGATAATGTGTAACATAATGACCTCTGGTGAAAGCTCTGCTTCTTTCTGCAAACTGTGTTGAACTTGCCTTAAAGGAGCTATTTGTTAGTTCTGCCTCTGCTACATTGACAACTTAAGCATTAAGAGCTGTTTACTCTCCCCTAACCCTAGAAGAAGCACAGTGAGTTCAGCATCAACCTAAGAGCTGTCTCCAGAGGTGGAATGACACCCTCATCTTTTGGCCTACTTCTGTTTTCTTCCATGACGTGTATAGTTTTGCAAATCGAAAACTTTAACAAGAGCATGATTTATAATGTTTTTTGACATGTTTATTAATAAACAACACATGCACATTCTGCTCATGGTAAAGTTTCTCCCTTTCAAAACTCATCCTTGTGAGCGATCTATGAAACCTGATCCACTTTGACATGCACACAGTGAGCCCCAGCATGGCAGCCTCACTCATAGACATATGTCAAAGCCATTAAAACACCAATCCTTCAATCTCCCTTTTTGAGAATGCAGTTTTATTTCAGCACCAGATCAACCAGCTCCCCACCACCATTGCTCATCTTATACACTTAACCATTACCTCTGTGTGACCCCACACCTTTGTCTGTCTCCCTCCCAAACACGCTCCTTCAAAGACTATAGGCTGTTGGTCATTCTGAAATAACAACTTATCTGAAAATACATTAAAATATGCCATAGAGAAAAAAAAGAGAGGGCAAAGAGAAAGAGGACATATTCATCTTTATGTTGTTTAATTTTTACAAATAGCTCCACTCTAAATGTCTGCTGCAGCACAGGGTGGTGAAGGTCATCCACACATCCTTGCAAAACAGACCTAAAAAGACACTGGACCTTTAAATGAGGGAACTTGAGAGTCTACATGGATGAGGCCATTGAAGCCTATTAGCTCTGCTGTCCTTTCTTTATTAAACCTCCTGTGCTGGACTAAGTGCTTCACAAAAGAGACATGCTATAAAGAGAAATATAAGTCAATGGGACAATTATGCCTTTTGAATTGAACTGTATGAACTTACTGTCCTGTTAGACACTGGGCTAATGAGCTTGCTAACTCACTGTTACTTTGCTTTCTATCTAACAGAACCTCCTGGCTTATAAATTAAGTGTCATGTAATAAGACCATATCTGGGGGGGGAAACAGCCCAGTGCAGAGAAAATAGAAAGATGCTAACAATGCTAACAGGATTGAGCACTGGCATGTTCTTGACTGGTCATGCTACTTCCACTACAACTACTACTACTAATTAGCCCGATGGTGGTCACTGTGTCAAAGCTTTTATGACCATATGATTTGCAGCTGGTGCAGACAAAGTTAGCTTCATGCTACTTTCATATCAAACTGAAGACTGTATCTATATCAGAGTATCTAAAACTGTAGTTCATTAAAGGTTAAGATTAACTTAGCTCTCATGAAGTGATTCCATTCACATGATTTAATATTACTATTATGAAATAATGGTGAGGCCTTTATGATAGTCTAACTACACTATTACACAAGCTAAAGATTTAAATCAACTTCAAAAGGCTGGTGTACAGTAGTGTGCCCTCTTCTAGCCTCCTCCCTGTGATTCTCTCTCACACAATACACAGCCATGCTTCAGGTACAGTCGTCCTTGGCGGCCTGTGATTGACTTGACAAATGTGCTGTGGAGCAGTGCTCTGACAATATATACCCAACTGGCTTCATGTGAAAACCTGCAGGCTTTTCCCTTCAGCACTGCTTCACCCCATCAATCATCACTGCAACCTGAGGCAGCTCTAACTCATAAAGATAAAGAAGGCCATGCCATTTCATCATTACGTGCATTAGTTGTTATAATAATCATTATCATTGATATAATTGGGATCATGCATTTCGATGAGTAGTGGGTGTCTTTCCAAATAACCTTGATAAAATACAATAACTCCAAAATACAAAAGGAAAAAAAAAACAACTATTGCACTGCTCCTCCTGTGGTTTTATGTCTGTTTTTGCTCCTGTCAGACTCTGCAAGGAAAAAATCCTGCTCATCTCTGAGCCTCCACACCTAGCCTGCTGTCACAGCCCGTTGTCAGTCCTCAGTCATGCTGCAGTAAGGCGACTGCAGCTGCTGTGCCTGCAGGACTCCTCCAAATATGATAATATTTCACTTGTTTTTTTTTTTTTTTCCTACAGTGACTTCTGCTCTCATAGAGTGGAGTTACACCACGGTGTTTCTCCCCTGTTGTTCCATAAGGGATTTGCTTTGGCCGTTATACACCATAGTCGCAGCCCTGAGGTCGTGTAACACTGCTCTCTGTTCCTCAGAGTCAAATCAAAATAGGCAGGAACTTTTGAGTGTGAGTGAGAAAACTTCAAGGCAGCAAATTTTATGCTGATATCACAACTGCATAACTCAGATGTCTTCATTGACCGGTCACCTCAACTTCTATGTTTGGGTCATACTGATTCTTACTAAAAGCAGCTTTTCAAAACTTGAATGCACTATACATTCAAAATGCACCTTTTTTTAAAAAAATAACACCATATTAACATTTGCTAGCTCGTCCCTTTACTCTCAAAACAGCCTCATTATGTGTGTCATGGATTCAGTGTTGGAACCGTTCCTGTGGGACTGCTGCTGGCGAAGAAGATGGTACACTATGGCCATAAAGGGGTGAACATGGTCAGCAGCAATAGTCAAGATAGCCGTAAAGTGAAAACACACTAAAGTTGCAGCAGCATCTCATGCACTGCTGCAGTGCAATTGATTGGATCATTGCATGAACAGACAAGTGTAAGGGTTAATAAAATGCTTGGTGAGTCTGTGGAGGAAACCATTAGAATCTAGATTCAGTAGCCCTATACCCAGGGTTCTCCCTTCTTGCAGATACAGGTTTTAGGATACCTCTCACCCCCAGCCTTAAGATAGGCCTTCAGGTCCTCCATTCAAACACTACATGTAGGAACTGCTGTCACTGTGGTACAGTAGTGGCAAGAGTGAAAAATAAGTGAAGAAGGCATTTTTTCTTGAGTTTTCAGAGAAGCTGTCTCCAGACCCAAACCCTGAAAAACATTTCTCTATTCCATCACATCAGCCACCTTGCACTGAAATGTTCACTGTATCAAATTGAACCAGCTTTCTGTCTGTTGAAAGAGTTGGATCAAATATTTTATGTTTATTTTGGTATTAATTTATCTTTCAGTGCATTATCATTGTAAGGATAGATAAGTGGGACAGCAGGTGGGACGACAGGAGGGCTGTTAAATGTGAGATGAAAATTCAACATAAACAAAAATGTCTGTGTAAAACTGCAGGTGGAACAGGTGAAAACAGTCTGTAGGGCTTGTTTTCTTGGCTTTGCACTAACCCAGCAATACAGCTTTACTGAGAGCATCATCCAAACTTCACACTCGATGCTTCAACCTCCCTGTGTCCTGAGATATACCCTGCAGTGTGTGTGGTCGGTCGATCTCATTTGTTACTGCTGCTGCTCTGCTTTGACAGTGTTGTGTCTGCTTGTCCGGGTGGAAGCTGAGCTTCCCTTTTCTGAAACTGCTTTACATCGAATAACTATAAATATATAAGAAATGTTTGTAGCTTGCTTAAGAACTGCTCTGCACTGGCTGGTTGAGCAGGCACCCCATATGCAGGGGCTACAGTCCTCGCTGCAGTTGAATCCTGCATCGGGCGGCCCTTGACTGCATGTCATTCCCCCTCTCTCTGCCTCCCCATTTCCTGTCTCTCTCATACTGTGCTGTTGAATTAAGGGGGAAAAAAAAGAACTGCTCTGCACTTTCACACACCTGTGAAGTTTGAGGTCCACTGGATGAGCTAGAAACTCAGTCAGAGAGAGTGAGATCATTGTATATGGAGCTGTTAATGGACAAGTTGTTCATTGTTTTTTAATGTGGTTAACTGATTGCAGTGAGACTGTTTGGGATATCACTGAGTTAAAATAAATAAATGCCATCATGTTAATGTATTAATACATATAAAATCAAAACAATCATGCATAATTATTATTATATCAGTACAGAGTATGCTCTGTAAAAGACATGCATATGATGAATATTAATCTATTATATTTTTATCTCATTATTATTATTATTATTCTCTTATAAGTGAATTCCACTTCATTGTAACAGCCTCCTTGGTATTATTATGTCCATCACTGGCACGTTTTGCTCAGGAAAATGAAGAAGCTGTTCCATTTATTAAAAACATGTTCAGTGTCAGTCTGAAAACAATGACATGTCTATAAAGTGATGTGATAAATGTGTGTGTTAGAGGAGCAGAAGAAGAACAGAGGAAGTAATGAGAGAGAGACTGGGATGCTGAAAAGAGGACTTTCCTGCCTCCTAGTGGAGTCATAAGGGAAAAAGAAGAAGAAGGAGAAGAAACAGAGGTGACTATACCATAGAGCAGCAATAGGACTCATGGCGTTGCTAGAGTACATTTACATGATAATGGAACATTCCTGTTATGTAGATTAATCACCTCTTTATTTGCTGCTGTGTGGCTGAACTGAATCCCTGTTAGACATCAAGGTTTAGAGTGAAGGGGATGTAATGGGAATGGCAGTAGGTAGAAAACACTTGCTGAATGGTTAAACTGAACTGGTTACACACATGAGAGGTGCAGCATCATGTTTCTGCCTCCAGGTTCAGCGCTGATTGATGCTGCTCTTTTCTCTTGGAAGTCAGAGTCTCCTGCTCTAACACCACACAAGATGCTGCTGTACTAACACCAACAATGGACATACAAACAATCACGTGCTTGGTTGGGCAGGGTCCTTGCTATTTTTCAATTGACAGAGAAAAGAAAAGAAAAGTTTTTGAAAATGTTCCAGTTGCATATTTTTTTTTTTTTTACATTCTTTCAGATAAATTTGGATTCAGTGTGTTGAAACTGTTCACTTTGCAGCATAGTGAGCTCTCTCTCTTTTTCAAGACTCCGTGAATGTGTGTGTCTGTGTGTGTGTGTGTGTGTGCGCGTGCGTGACTTTGTGTGTGTTCATGTTGACTGTGTCGGTGACGTAACGGCCCCTGGGCTCCTCTCTCTCTCTCTCTCTCTCTCTCTCTCACACACACACACGCACACACACATACACTAAATCATACACACACGGAGGAACGCAGTCGGGCAGCAGCAGCAGACGCTCAGTGCTGCTCTCAGTGTGCGGAGCGGAGGAGGAACCGACGGCACAGTGGCAGGCTCTGCCCGTGTAGTTATGCCTCAGCTCCGGGGACATATATCTCATCTCGCTGCTCGTTTTCCTCCTCTTTTCTCCCACCGAGTTCACTTTTGGCTGTCTCCTCTCTCTTGGAGAATGCGATAAGGAGCGTTAGCTGTGCGCCATGGTGCGTCTTTGCGCATTATTTCTGGATCTTTAAAAAAAAAAGAAAAAAAAACAGTTTGTTTATTTTATTTTATTTTTGTTTCTTTTCTTTTTCTCCCTTTTATCCGGACATCAGAAAATAATGAAGCGCTTTTGCAGCGTGCAAGAGAAGAGTGGGAGCGTTTCGCAGCCCGTGTGTCTCTCTGAATGTTTGGCTGCAGCTGCTGGAGATCTGCATGAAGCCAGAGAATAAATCGGCGCTCTTTCCAAAGAGGGAAAAGGGGTTTGCAGTAAGCCGCTTTTTCCTCCCTCCGACTCTCCTCTGCCTCTGACAATGTGCCAAGTCCATCCACCACACAGGAGCCCGGTGATTTGCGGTGGTTTGGCTTGTTTTCTTTTCAAGGGTTGATTTTATTTCTCTTTCTTTCTTTCTTTCTTTCTTTCTGGGAACGGATTTTGGATTTTTCTTTTTGGATTCAAAGCGAAGGTCAATGGAGAGATTGGCGCAACTACGGTGCGTCACGGCCCCGTTTTAACACCAAATAACGGCGGTGCGCCTGTTTTCTGCGCGCCAGTGTGATTGTGAGAGTGCATGTTTGTGTGTGTGTGTGTGTGAGAGAGAGAGAGGGAGAAAGAGAGAGAGAGAGTGAAAGAGGGAGAGAGTGAGAGCGCCTCTACCCCCCCACCCCCCCTCTGCGAGAACTCACTCCCTGATCATTACTATCATTTTTCTTTACATCCAAGGCTCCCGCTGCAAAGTTAAATGCTGGATCTACACTTCAGCGACCATTTTTGGCTGTAAAAATGCTGAGCGGCGTCCTCTTGCTGAGCGTCCTCACGGTCACCAGCCTGTCACCGTCCGAAACGGAGAGCCGCAAAACTTCAGCCTCCAAAGACATCTGCAAGACCCGCTGCGCCTGCGAGGAGCGGGAGAATATACTGAACATCAACTGCGAGAATAAAGGATTTACCACCGTCAGTCAGTTCCAGGCGCCCCCGAATAAAATCTCCCAGCTTTTTCTAAATGGAAACTTCCTCTCTCGGCTCAACGCCAACGAGTTTGTCAATTACGGCAATGTCACCTCGCTGCATCTGGGGAATAACGGCTTGCAGGAGATCCGTACCGGCGCTTTTAATGGGCTTCGCTTCCTGAAACGGCTCCACTTGAACAATAACAACATGGAGGTGATTAAAGAGGACACCTTCGCAGGGCTGGAGAGTTTGGAGTATTTGCAGGCGGACTATAATTACATCAGCGTCATAGAGCCGGGCGCTTTCAGCAAACTGAATAAACTCAAAGTGCTGATCCTCAACGACAACCTGCTGTTGTCTTTGCCTCCTAATATTTTCCGCTTCGTGCTCCTCACCCACCTGGATTTACGCGGCAACCGGCTCAAGATGCTGCCGTTTGCCGGGGTGCTGGAGCACATCGGCGGCATCATGGAGATCCAGCTGGAGGAGAACCCGTGGAATTGCACGTGTGATCTGATCCCTCTCAAATCCTGGTTAGACACTATCTCTGTGTTTGTGGGGGACATAGTGTGTGAGACGCCGTTCAGGCTGCACGGGAAAGACATCACCCAGCTCATCAAGCAGGATCTGTGCCCGCGCAGGAATGCTGGGGAGCGCGTCCACCCCCCCTCTGATTCTCACTATCAAGGGCCCCTGCCTCCGACCTACCACCCCGGTATTATCACCCCCACCCGTGTGCCGAAAGCCTCCCGCCCGCCCAAAATACGCTACAGGCCCACCCCTCGCATCTCAAAGGACAAACACGTCTTTGGGCCCATTATGGTTTACCAGACGCGCTCTCCGGTGCCCATGCTGTGCCCCAGCGTGTGCGTGTGCACATCACAAAACCCTGACAGCGGATTGAACATCAACTGCCAAGAGCGGAAATTGCATAACATCAGTGAGCTGAACCCCAAGCCTTCCTACCCAAAGAAACTCCACCTGACCGGTAACTACTTGCAAGTCATTTACAGAGCTGATCTGACTGAGTACAGCTCTCTGGAGCTGCTCCACTTAGGAAATAACAGAATAGCAGTGATTCAGGAGGCTGCATTTGAGAATCTAACAAACCTCAGACGGCTCTATCTCAATGGGAATTACATTGAGTCACTTTCTCAGTCGCTTTTCGCTGGTCTGCAGTCACTGCAGTATCTCTATTTGGAATATAACATCATTAAGGAAATTTTCCCACAGACATTTAACGCTTTGCATAACCTACAGCTGCTGTTCCTCAACAACAACCTGCTGAAGTCGCTCCCTGACAACGTGTTTGGTGGAACCATGCTAACTAGACTCAACCTGCGGAATAATCACTTCTCCTACCTTCCAGTCAAAGGCGTGCTGGACCAGCTCTCGGCGTTCATCCAGATCGACCTGCAGGAGAACCCCTGGGACTGCACCTGTGACATTGTGGCGCTCAAAAACTGGATGGAGCTGTCCAGCACCAGTGTGGTGGTGAATGAAATCACCTGTGATTCCCCCTCTAAGCACGCAGGCCGCCTGCTGCGCTCCCTCCGCAATGAAGCCATCTGCCCCGAGCCTAGCGAGGTGCCTCCACCACAACACGCCCCCCCTACAAAAGCCCCTACATTAATAAGCCCTGGCACTGAAGCCACCACACCGTCTCTTTCTTCTTCTCCTTCCCCCACCTCTTTTAGCTCTGTCAGCCCCACTGAATCCAGACTCCACACCCCTGAGTTACACCCTGAGGTGCCCCTCTCAGTCCTGATTCTTGGGCTTCTAGTTGTTTTCATCCTCTCTGTCTGCTTTGGCGCAGGGCTCTTCGTTTTTGTCCTGAAACGGCGCAAAGGGGTGGAGCACGTGCCCACAGGCGCCAACAACTTAGATCTCAACTCATTCCAAGTGCAATATGGTTCCTACACCCCCGAACCCACCCAAGACAAAACCTCTGAGAGCCACGTGTATAACTACATCCCCCCACCTGTGGGCTCCATGTGCCAAAACCCTATTTACATGCAGAAGGACGGCGAACAGGTGGCTTACTATCGCAACCTGAAGGAACTCAGCTTTGGGCCCCTGGATGCAAAGAAGGATGATGTCCTCAACCGCAGCCCAGGGGCCTACACAATCAGCACAGTGGATTTTATGGATAAATCACCAACAACTTGCAGTCTGACCACCCCGGAGGCTCCTGAGATGCTGTATCAAAACTTAGGAGAGAGGCCCAACAAGGAGCTTCCCACAGTTGCAGGCGCACCTCCTTTCAATTACAGCTTTTGCACTTTACCCAAGAGACCTTGCATGGCACCCCCCTACGAAGCTGCTACGGCCCGGCGGCACATCACCAACCAGGACAGATTGAACAAAACTGTGCTGTATGGGACCCCCAGGAAATACTATGGGGCCGAACACCCTTCCAGGAACAATGAGCACCCGCTCCTGCTCCCCGGGAAGCTAAAAACAGAACCAGACTACTTGGAGGTTCTGGAGAAACAGACTGCGATGAGCCAACTGTAAGATAGCGACAGTGCCCCTCCCTCCACGTTGCCCCCCCTCCCCTCCCCCCTCCACCTCCAGGTTCTGTGCAGCATTCATAATAATCACGCAGTTACTGTAATAATAGCCCTCTATATATCTATCTTATCTATCTGTGTTCAGTCCCACACAATTGACTGGAAGTGAACTGAAGCCTTTGACCATCGTTTTTTTCTCTCTTCCTTTTCTTCTCTTTTTTGCTTTTCATGATGTATAAAAAGGAGTATAAGAAGTATATTATTATGCAGTTCTATTTTTCTTCCCGGAAGGTATAAATTATTTCTTCTTCTTCTTCTTCTTCTTCTTCTTCTTCTTCTTCGTTTGGGAAAATATGAAGTTCTAAGGACTTTGACGACGGCAGGTATAACTATGGGCAAGGACTGTGTACAAATACGGCTTTGTGCTTTTCATAAAACTGTATTTTATTTGACCTGTGAACAACAGAACAGAAAAAAAAGTATGAGATAATTATTCTTTGTAGAAGAGGAAATGCTACAGATTGACATTCCTGTACATACTTTAGCACACACGTGACAAACGGTGAGTGTTGAACCATAAAAAGAAATCCTTTTCAAAAATCCAACAAGCGGCGAAATCTTACTCTACTTAACTCCAGAAAGTGCCTTTGCACTCTACTATTTTATCAACAATGCTCTCTGCTAAATGGAAATGTTCCTTCTTTTTTTTTCTGAAAGTGCTGTATTTTAAAGAATCAGAATCTTTATGTAAAATAGAACTTATTTGTCCGTTTAAAAAAAAAAAGAAAAAAAAAAACAAGAAAAACTTGAGACTGAGTGTGAACTGATGTGTGTTGTCGACAGGGAGAATCATGTTCTTTTTGCTTTGTCTTTGGAGATGTACAACTTCTAGAGAACATTGTATGCTATAGGGGAGCAATACAGCGCCGCAAAGATTGCGCCATTAAATTTTCACTGAAGCACTTTGTCAAGATCCTGAGCTTGAGGTAAATTTTTGTCTTAGAGTTGTGCTTGATTATTTTTGGATGCTGTGGACGGCACTCGTGTGTGTGTGTGTGGGAGTCAGAAAAAATGAAAATAGAGCTTGCCTCCAGCTCCGTCTTCTCTCTCTCTGGTGAGATGTGATGGCTCCTCTAATGATTGATGAGCTGGGCTCTCTCTCTCTCTCTCTCTCTCTCTCTCTCTCTCCTCCTCCTCCTGAGTAGATTTGAGTGATAGCTTCTCCATTCCTTCTTTCCACAACCCAGCACATCAGTTCAAGGTTTTCTTTAAACTTCTACTCCTCCCACTGAGAATATCTTTTCCATCCATCGTGATGGCGTGCAGGGCTAACGCTAATGTTTGATGTAGAGGGGGTCAATACTCCTTCAGCAGTGGAAGAGCATGTGTCAAAACATCACGGGTGGCTCTAAAGTGGTTGGAAAAAAAAAAAAAAAAAAAAAAAACAGAAAATGCTGGCATGTAGAGTGGGATGTGGATTGAGAAATTGTGCTTCTTTAGCTTTGTAATTTTTTACAGAAGAGAAGATTTCCCATTAGTGTGGCTATTAACAGTAGAGCAGTAAAAGAAAATGTGCTCGTGCAGAAAATGGAAGGCAGCGTGCAGGTAAAAAGAGCACTGGCTGCTAGAGACTAGCCAGCATCCAGCACATCCTGCTGTTCAGAAATGATATCACTTATGTAGACTGGAGGAAAAAATAAAAGTGTCAGTTGTTGCGTCTCAGGCTGCGACTGACTGCACTTAACTGCTGGTTGTGGATGAGAAAATACCAGCACAAAGAGTTGTGTTGATGTTCAGAGCATTTGTCGGGAAATGCACTGTTTCTCCACAGTAATGGTGCAGGTCTGAAGGCATGTGTGCGTTGGTGTCATTTTACCCTGTGTGTTCACAGGCCCCGTCCTATCCCTCTCCTCTCCTCTCCTCTCCTCTCCTCTCCTCTCCTCTCCTCCCAGCCGTGTGACATGGATGAACTGTGCTGCCTGCTGTAATGCTAATTCTGTTTTCTGTCCTTCAACTCGAGTTGACATTGGCTCTTTGTATACCCTGTGAATGGCCTTCCAGCGGCCAAATTCTTCCCCCCCACCACCACCCCCTTCTTCCCCGCTGCCCTCCTCCACCTCCTCCCCTTTCTTTTGTCCTCGTGTTTTTTTTTTTCTTCCCCTCCCTCCCTCCTGCTGGATCTCTGCTGGCTATTGCGTAGCTGTCCAAGGTGCTGAAATGTTGCCGGCAACAGGGCCCTGTTCCAATCTGACGGCTGGGACCTGCAGAGAGCCCCTGCGCCATGGAGATGAGCGAGTTCTCACTACTTTGAAAATCGAGGTAGCAAACTGTCACACTTCCTGGTGTGTTTTTTTTTTATTCTTTATTTTTTTTGCTGGAACTGTTCTCTCTCAC